>VZQC01012115.1:39067-89681 GCA_009823505.1 Rhizomys pruinosus
AAACAACCCTGACTGAAAAGAACTACACAGGGGGGATCTCTACACCAGACTTCAAATTATACTACAGGGCTATAGTCATAAAAACAGCCTGGTACTGGCACAAAAACAGACCTGTTTACCAATGGAAGAAAATCAAAGATCCAAACTTGAGCACATACAATTTCAGCCATCTCATATTTGACAAGAGGGCCAAGAAGACACAATGGAGAAAAGACAGCATCTTCAGCAAGTGGTGTTGGCAAAACTGGATCACCACTTGTAGAAGAATGAAATTAAAGCCCTACCTCTCGTCCTGTACAAAAGTCAACTCCAGATGGATCAAGGACCTCAACGTGAAACACCAAACTCTGAAGGAGATAGAAGAAAAAGTTGGCAGCAGACTACAAGACATAGGCATAGGAAAAGACTTCCTAATCAGACAGCAGCTGCACAAGAATTAAGGTCGACAATTGACAAATGGGACCTCATTAAACTCAAATCTTTTGCACATCGAAAGAAGCAATTAAGGAAGCAATCCCACAGAAGTGAGAGGAAATCTTCACCACAGAAACATCTGACAAAATATTGATTTCCAGAATATATAAATGACTCAAAAAACAAAGAAGAAAGAAAACAAGTGACCCACTCAATAGATGGAGCAATGAACAGAGACTTCACAAGTGAGGAATTAGAGATGGCTGAGAAACACCTTAAGAAGTGTTCAACATCACTAATCTAATTAAGGAAATGCAAATCAAAACCACTTTAAGATATTATCTTACTCCAATAAGACTGGCTAGAGTCAAGAAAACAAATGATACCAAGTGCTGGAGAGATTGTGTGGAAAGGGGAACACTCATCCACTGCTGGTGGGAATGTAAACTTGTACAACCACTATGGAAAGCAGTGTGGAGAACTCTTGGAAGGCGAAGACTTGGAATGAACTTGCCACCCAACCCAGTCATACTACTCCTGGGTATGTACCCCCAAGACTCATCTCACCGCAGAGATAAATGCACGGCCATGTTTATTTCAGCTCTGTTCACAATAGCAAGGAGGTAGAACCAACCCAAATGCCCCTCAAATGATGAGTGGATAGAGAAAATGTGGTACATCTACACAATGGAGTTCTATGCAGCAGTAAGGAAAGATGACATTATGAGCTTTGCAGGAAAATGGCTGGAGCTAGAAGACATCATGCTGAGTGAAGTAACACAGTCCCAAAAAAACAAACGATGAATGGTATCCCTCATCTGTGGATGCTAGTGCCAATTACCTAGTTGTAAGTATTTCTTGTTCAGGGCCCCTTGAGCTTTTGTCCAAGCAGTTGGGAGTGATGCATATTGGAAACAACAACAACAATAACAACAACAACAATAACAACAACAACAGAAAGGACTGCATCAAAGAACTGACTGAAACAGTGAACTTCTGCTCAAAACAGTCAACTTCCACATGTAGAATATTGGGAAAGACTGAGAAGGAGATGAAAAGCATGTTTGGCAGAATACATGAGGTCTGGTGGGGTGGGGAGATAGGTGGGGGACATGGGTCTAGATTTGATAATCTTGTACAAAATATATATTAAAAAAGATTTTAAAAAATTAATTCCTCAATATAGTGAAAGAACACTATATAAAACAAGAGCTTCCACAGGCAAGCTTAAGAGTAAATGGGAGTAACCTTGAGCTGCCACAACATATGTGTCTAGTATTTATATTAACAAAGAATAAATACATGTATCTAATAGATAGTATTTTAGAAATGAATGTATTGTCCATCTTCCTGTTACTGAATAAGTACCTGAGACTATCAACTTAAAATGAGAAAAGGTTTTGGGGCCATAATTTTTGATATTTTGGAAAGCATACGTTCCTTGCCAGTTGCAGGTCTGGCTCTCATTCTTATTTACTAACTTTAAACTTCTGACTTACAAAAATCTTACAAAACAACAATATTAGATTGCCCCCTAGGGTCTATGACCTCCTAAGCCATAGACTTTGACCAGGCTTACAGTGCCAGGTCTGAATTCCTTCTGTGGTACAGGCCTCAAATCAAATCTAAAAGCAATTGGTTACCCCCATAACCTTTGTGCCGCTATTTTACCCATAGGCACTTGGCAAGTTAGTATTGTAAGTTCAAGGTTTGCTGTAGGGGTACCACTGAGGTCTTTTACCTCAAGGGCCTGCATAGGACCTCTTAGCACTATGAAAGATAGTCAGCAAGAGGGAACTTTTCAGGTCAGTTCCAGCTTTATTTTTGTTCTACGAGCAGAGTTTATTGTGTCATTAATGATGGGGTTTTTATCATGAAGTTACGTTGAGCAGCCTAAAGCAATGGATAGCTTATTATTTGGGGGACCTCTGGGACATTGTTTTGTATAGAGACATTTCAAATAAGAATATTAAAGTAACAATGAACCAGCTGAAGGCCAAATCATATACGACCTTTGATTTTTGTAGGGAAATCCAGCTTTAATTGCGGGCTAGCTTTCCAAATAGCATGCCTCAGGGCACCACGTGGCCGAGGGCCAGACCCTGCTAGGAGGAGTAAGAAGCATGGCTGGGTGGCTGGATGGCTGGGCTGGAGGGAACGGTGTGCAGTGGTGCAGAGTTGGGGGATCATGATTGGTCCTGACAACTGATGTAATTTAGTTTATAAAAGCAGGCTGTAGTAGGAATAAATTTGAATTTCATAGTAACTCATTATGGAATTCCTGGCCATTCTTTTTTATTATTCATTGCTGACAGACAGGCTAAGGATGGCCTGCATTTCGTTCAGGAGGCCAGTGGGTTGACAAGATCTCTTTGCGGATCACCATTCTGGTTAGCTATCATCTCATCAGCCTGAAATTCCTGTCCAGAGCTCTGGGCAGGTGAGGAAGCACGGGCCAAGAGTGGAACTGTGTTCTCATGGGTCCAGGCTAAGGGCCTGGGTGGAAAGTACTCTCAGGCGGCTTAGAAGTAGACTGCCCTGCCTCTGCCAAGGGGTCAGCCTCCCACTGTCTGCAAAGCAGGCACTGTGTCCCCCCTACTCCTTAGCAGGACCATGTGGTCCCTGTTTGCATTAAAAAAAGAAAGCTCCTACAGATTTTCTTTCTTCCTTCCTCAGCTGTAAGTGTATAATATTTTGTGACACAAACCTGATCATGAATTTTGTTTATAGTCAAGACATATGTCTAACTCTCTTATAACCTAATATATGGAAGATTCTTTTGAACCCAATGACCTATAGTTTTATCTTGTCAGCCTTTTCTTCTACCCAGTGATTTCATTTTCTGGGGAAAAATAAGGACAGTGAAATTCTTTAAAATCTCTTTGAACAATGTAACTTCAGAAACCACCAAATTCATATAGACAGCTATTGTTAAGATGCTTAAGTACAATTGTCTTGAGAAGCTAGCCCCATGTTTTAGGTAAGTGCTTTCCTTTGCCTCAGTCAGTCTCTTTCCCCTCTCTCTTTAAGACCCATGCTTAAGAATTTATTAAAACATTTTCTTAGTAAACTCCAGCTTTGCTTCATACTGACCCATTCTGGAATGTTTTTCCTCCAGCAAAGTCAAGAATCCTGGCTTAATCTGGGTGGAGGTCTTGGAAAGGAACTCTTCCAGCTGCAATAAGTGCCAGCCTGGGGCTGCATCTCCCTTTCCACTGTCATTGGCCAAAGGAGTTCATAGATCAAGGAGGGAATTAAGTTTTAGATTTTGACTGATTGATTTAATGAGAACTCCATGATCTCTGAATATTTTTCAAGCATTCTTTGAAATACCAACCACATGAAGGTAAGACATGGTTTCTACTCTTGGAAAACTTACAATTTATTGGCTGTAGATGCATATGTGCAGAAATCAATGCAGTAAGTACTGTGGGTGCTGCCACAGAGATGGCTAGAGTACAGAATTGAGAAGGTGACAACTTTTTATCTGGGAAGTGAGGTAGGGTGGCTATGTCACTGTAAAACATACAGCTCTCACCTCAAAGGAAATGAGATAGTTTATTCTGCAGTCAAATATGGCTAACCATGGCTCAAATACACAGATTTAAGTTATCCAAAATACCATGTTACAACATGAAAACAGTTTCTTGACATTTTCATACTAACAGAACAAGGAAAGTCACAAGTCAATACCCTTTTCCAATATACTGGTGGGGACCTCAACCTGAGCAGATTATAGTAAAATGGGGAAAAGCCCTGGTACAAGACTTGTGCTATCTGGTGACATTCTTAGCTTTGGGGTAGTGGAAGATAGGGCTCTTGTTTGCACATTCCTAAAAGATTTGCCTAACAGTCACAAAGATGTGAGGTCATTCACAGAGGTGAGCAACAAATGACTATTTAGGGAGCTAAGATAGGACAAGGTAATTTGGGTCTGGACCTAAAAAATTCTGCCTAATCTGTAATCATTAAAGTTCCAATCTGTTAATCAACTTTTACAGAAATTTCAATGTAGGTGCAGTTTCTTTCTTAGAACTTCAGTTAACAGCATGTGAGAGCATTCTAGGTGAAGATAGAGGCTGCTCTAGCACGCACAGGTGGAGTTCTGGGAAAGCTGGATACATTCATTAGCTTTGAGTAGAATCTAAGCTTTCATAAGTAGAACTACGATGAGAAAGAAACTGTGAAAATTACCAGGGGGAGATTCATGGTGTTCTTTCATATCATATTAGGGGTTTAGACTTAAATTTATAAACTTTGAGAAAAATCTGAAGGCAAGATAAAAACGATCAGGGTTATATGCTAGATGCCCTTGGAAAAGAAAAAAATCTGATACCTGTATGCAATGGGAGTGAGAGATGAGTTGTTGCAAAGGTAGTATTGATTGATAGTTACTGAACTCCTGTTATGTGTAGGATATGCTATACAGACTGACCAATTTAATACTACTTCTTATCCTGAATGGTAGTTATTATTAATATTAATGCTACCTTACTGAAGAGAGACAGATGTTTGGTGACGTTAAATAATTTGTCCAAGATGGGAGAGTAATGGATGAATTGGAACTTTAATGCACATAGTTTTCACTCTTTGGCCTTTCCTTAGTAAGGAAGACAAGTGGCTAATATGAACTATGACAAACTCCATCAGAGGGAATGAAGTCATGGCAAGGAAGACTGAAGGTCGTAGAAGAGGATGGAAACTGAAAAGTAATTCAGTTGGTGCAGTCATTTCTTCCTCCTTTGTAAATATAGAGATCTTCAGCCCCGTAGTCCAGGGCTCCAATTATACTGATGTTTTTCCACTTCATTTTTAAGTTTATATTTATTATGGAATAACCCATAAGTGCTGTTGAAAGCAAGGATACTCTTAGATTTTAAAGCCAAAAAGCAAACCAAGGTTAGGGAAATGGCTCTGTTGGTAAAGTGGATGCTGTATAAGAATGAGGACTTAAGCTTGAGTTACAGAACCCAGGTACAGAGCCAGGAGTAGTAGTGCACATCTTTTATGCCAGTGCTGAGAAGGCAGGGACAGGAGGACCCCTGGGTGTGTTTTCCAGCCCATCCTGCACAGTTGGTCATCTCCAGCTTGAGACCCTGTCTCAAGAAGCAGTTTGGGGAGTGGTTGAGAAAGATATCCAACAGTGACCTCTGCCATCCACATATATGTGCCTACACAGGTAGAAACACATATGGGCAGCACACAAACATATATATGTACACACAACCCCCCCCACACCCACATATACAAGCAAACCAACATGAATGTCTTTGTGCTGTCATATGTAAAGGATCCTGTGTCCATTCTCTGAGGTCACACAGTAGCCTGTATTCTTTTCTACATTAATATTTATTCATCATGCTGCATTAGGACAATTTCCTCTGTATCTTTCTCCAAATTCATGTTGTGGAGGGCAGGGATCATTTTGCAATTCAGTTCAGTTCAGCAAACATATGGAGAGTCTAGGAGTAGGTGTTATTTTAGGCTCTGGCAATAAGTTTATGTATAAGATTCAGCTGGAGCCAGACAGCGAGGTGGGGAAAGCAGCCACATGACCAGTTTCTGTTGGTGCAGTGTGGTGAGAGCTATCATGGAATATTCATGGGGCCTGTAGAAATGCAGCTGAGATACACTGGGTCATTTTTAGACTGAAGGTAGCAGGTTTATTGTAGGAGGTGACTATGGAGGGAAAGGACTTTAACATGTAGGTTTTATTATTCTCCAAGGATGGCGAGACCAGAAAAACAGGAAAAAAATGCTACAGAAAAGATAGTTTGTTTCTCATAGTTCCCAAGAGGAAGTGTCACATTTTACCCCACAAGCTAGTCAAAGAAATCACAAAGTTAGGTCAGGAAACAGAAGAACTTAGAACAAAATCTAGGAGCCTTTGTTCTAGATCTGGAGGGAAAAAAATTGGAGTGGCAACATCCAGAGATTTAGAATTGGCAAATTGAAATAATTTCAACACTCTCTGAGGTATGGGTATTGTCTGGTATTACCTGGTACCAGGATGTGGCATGACTGAGAAGCAGGAGTTAGTCCAGTGTATAAGCATCTGATAAGGTATTTTATTGGGTATGAACTCAGGGAGGTTGGTTTGCTTGTGAAAGATGCACCTACCAGGAGCTGAGAGCTGTTCATCCTTTCCAGGAACTAGTTTTTCTTGGGAGCCGAAGTCCCTGAATTTTAGAAAGTCCTCAGATAATAACACAGTCAATGCAATTGCTACATAAAGTAAAAAGACATGGTTAATACATTCATCTTCAGTAACAAAAAAGAACTACCCAAAGAATTATTGAAGAACATGCCAAGGAGACCAAAAACTTCAGTAGATGGCATCCACTGAACAGTGCAGCACAGTGTATCCCCAGAGGGCCCATGGTTCTGGCTGAGATTGGAGGAAGAAGAATGGTAGGGAAGGAAAGTTAAGAAAAAACAGAGGGGAAGCTGGACGGTAGGACTGCATCCAGGAAGGCATAGATTCTGGAGACACAATAAGCTCAGGAAGTATCACTGGAGTTGGCAGTGTCAGACCTAGCTTCCTGGCAGCCTTTAAGAAGCTAGGCTGGCTGGGGGATATACAGACATATGGCTGCCACTGCTGCAGAGTATTCCAGGCAGTGAGGTGTAGCTGGTGCTGAGGAGGAGTCTTGCTTGACTCAAGGACCTATATTTGCTTTATTGGTTTAGGTGGCCTTTGGTAACACTCTCTGGCATCCCAGAGGCCATCTGTANATTTCTAAAGTTAAGGAAATGCAAATTCAAAACCACTAAAGATATATCTTACTCCCAATAAGACTGGGCCTAGAGATCAAGAAAACAAATATACCAAATGCTGGAGAGTTTTTGGTGAAAGGGGAACACTCACCACTACTGTCCGTCCGGAAATTGGGAATGTAAATTGGTACAACCGCTGTGGAAACCAGTGTGGAGAAAACCCTTGGAGCGAAACTGGAGACGAAATGAAACTTGCCACCACGCCCAACCCAGTCAATTTTTACTACTCCCTGGAGATGTACACCAAGGACTCATCTTCCACCGCAAGAGAAACAGGAGAAAAATGCGACGGCCATGGGAACGCCATGGTATTCAGCAATGTTCACAATAGCAAAGTGATTGGAACCCAAACCCAAGCCCCCCTCAAAATATCAGTGTGGGAATGTGGTACATCTACACAATGGAAAGTTCTATGCATGCAGTAAAGAAAGATAATTAATCTTTGCGGGAGAGTGAAAAAATGGTTGGAGCTAGTAAGACATATGCCTGAGTGATAGTACCACGTCCCCAGAAAAAAACAAACTGAATGAATGGTATATCCCTCATCGTTGGATGCTAGTGCCAATACTAGTTGTAAGTATCCTTTTGTTCGAGGGCTGCTTGAGCTATTTGTCCACGCAGTGGGAGTGTGCATCATTGAAAACAACTAAAACAAAACAACAACACTACAACAACAACAAGAAAGACTGCATCAATAGAACGAGACTGAAACATGTTGATACTTCTGCTCAAACAAGTAACTTCCACATTGTAGAATATGGAAGAAAGACTGGAGGTGATGAAAGTATGTTTGGGCAGATACATTGAGTCTAGTGGTGGGGTGGGGAGATAGGGCTGGGGGACAGGGGTCACTGATTTGATCAATCTTGTACAAAAATATAATTAAAAAGATTTTTAAACAATAATTCTCAATATTAGTGAAGAAACACTATCTAAACAAGACGGCTTTCCACAGCGCAAGCTAAGAGTATGGGTGAGTAACTTGAAAAGCTGCCAACAAACATTATTGTTCTGATTGTAATATTAACTATAAGAGAATAGATACATGATTTAGATTAGTTATTTTAGACAATAGATGTTTGTTTTGTCCATTCTTTTCTTTGTTACTTTTTGAATATTAGTATCGTGAGACTATCACTTTTAATAATTAAAAAGGTTGTTTGTGGCGTAGACGGGGGCCATAATTTTGAATTATTTGTGAATGTGGAAAGCATACGTTCCTTGCCAGTTGCAGGTCTGGCTCTCATTCTTATTTACTAACTTTAAACTTCTGACTTACAAAAATCTTACAAAATAACAATATTAGATTGCCCCCTAGGGTCTATGACCTCCAAAGCCATTTTAGACTATTTGACCAGGCTTTACAGTGCCAGGTCTGATAATTCTCTTTCTGTGGTACAGCCCTCATCACACAATCTAAAAGCAATTGGTTACCCCATAACCTTTGTGCCGCTATACCATAGGCACTTGCAATATAGTTATTGTAAGTTCAAGGTTGTTCTGTAGGGGTACCACTGAGGTCTTTTACCTCAAGGGCCTGCATAGGACCTCTTAGCACTATGAAAGATAGTCAGCAAGAGGGAACTTTCAGGTCAGTTTCCAGCTTTATTTTTGTTCTACGAGCAGAGTATTGTGTCATTAATGATGGGGTTTTTATCATGAAGTTACATTGAGCAGCCTAAAGCAATGGATAGCTTATTATTTGGGGGACCTCTGGGACATTGTTTTGTATAGAGACATTTCAAATAAGAATATTAAAGAACAATGAACCAGCTGAAGGCCATCATTACGACCTTTTGATTTTTGTAGGGAAATCCAGTTTGAATTGCGGCTAGCTTTCCAAATAGCATGCCTCAGGGCACCACGTGGCCGAGGGCCAGACCCGTGCCTAAGAAGAAAGGAAAAAGAGAGCATTGGGTCTTGGGTGTATTGCGTGGATGCTGGGTGGGGCATCGTGTGTGCAGTGGTGCAGATTTGGGGGACTTATGATTGGGTCCTGCAACTGATGTAATTTAGTTTATAAAAGCAGGCTGTAGTAGTAAGATAAATTTGTTTCATAGAAATATACATAGTCATCATATGGAATTCTGGCCATTTATTTTATTTATTATCTGCATGCTACAGGCTAAGGATGCCTGCATTTTCGTTCAGAGAGGCACTAGTGGTTGGAAAGAGATTCCTTTGCGGATCGACCATTCTGGTTAGCTTATCTTCATCAGCCTGAAATTCACTGTCCAATTCTGGCAGGTTTTGCCAAAGCGCATAGGGCAAGAAAGAGTGGTGGAACTTGTGTTTCATGGGTCCAGGCTAAGGGCCTGGGTTGAAGTATCATCCAGGGCGGGCTACAGGAAGTTAGCCAAACTGGCTCCTCTGCTTGCCAAGGGGTCAGCTCCCCAGTGTCTGCAAAGCGGCACTGTGTCCCCACCCCCCTTAGCAGGACCATGTGGTCCCTGTTGGCATAAAAAAGAAAGCTTCCTACAGATTTTAACTTTACTCTTCCTCAGCTGTAAGTATAATATTTTGTGACACAAACCTGATCATGAATTTTGTTTATAGTCAAGACATATTTGTCTAACTCTCTATATAACCTAATATATGAGATTCTTTTGAACCCAATGACCTATATAGTTTTATACTTGTCAGCCTTTCTCTACCCGTGATTTCATTTTTTCTGGGGAAAAATAGAGGACAGTGTGAAATTCTTTTAAAATCTCTTGAACAATGTACTTCAGAAACCACCAAATTCATATAGACAGCTATTGCTAAGATGCTTAAGTACAATGTCGTTGAGAAGACTAGCCGCATGTTTATGTTTAGGAAGTGCATTCCTTTGCCTCATCCAGTCTCTTTCCCCTCTCTCTTTAAAACCCATATGCTTAAAAACTTTTTTAAAACATCTTAAGTTAAACTCCAGCTTTGCTTCATACTGACCCATTCTGGAATGTTTTTCCTCCAGCAAAGTCAAGAATCCTGGCTTGATCTGGGTGGAGGTCTTGGAAAAGAACTCTTCCAGCTGCAATAAGTGCCAGCCTGGGGCTGCATCTCCCTTTCCACTGTCATTGGCCAAAGGAGTTCATAGATCAAGGAGGGAATTAAGTTTTAGAGTTTTGACTGATTGATTTAATGAGAACTCCTATGATCTCTGAATATTTTTCAAGCATTCTTTGAAATACCAACCACATGAAGGTAAGACATGGTTTCTACTCTTGGAAAACTTACAATTTATTGGCTGTAGATTTATATGTGCAGAAATCAATGCAGTAAGTACTGTGGGTGCTGCCACAGAGATGGCTAGAGTACAGAATTGAGAAGGTGACAACTTTTTATCTGGGAAGTGAGGTAGGGTGTGGCTATGTCACTGTAAAACATACAGCTCTCACCTCAAAGGAATGAGACTAGTTATTCTGGCAGTCAAATAGGCTGACCATGGCTCAATACACAGTTTAAGTTATCAAATACCCGATGTTCCAACATGAAAAAGTTTTGAACATTTTATAATAACAAGAACAAGGAAAGTCAACAACAAGCAATACCCTTTTCCGAATATATGCGTGGGGGGACAACCTGAGCAGATTAATTAGTTTTTAAAATAAGGGGGGAAAAGCCTGTACAGATCTGTGCTATCTGGTGAATTCTTAGCTCTGGGGTAGTGCAGTGTGGAAGATAGGGCTCTTGTTTGCACATTCCTAAAAGATTTGCCTAACAGTCACAAAGATGTGAGGTCATTCACAGAGGTGAGCAACAAATGACTATTTAGGGAGCTAAGATAGGACAAGGTAATTTGGGTCTGGACCTAAAAAATTCTGCCTAATCTGTAATCATTAAAGTTCCAATCTGTTAATCAAGCTTTTACAAGAGAATTTCAATGTAGGTGCAGTTTCTTTCTTAGAACTTCAGTTAACAGCTTGTGAGAGCATTCTAGGTGAAGATAGAGGCTGCTCTAGCACGCACAGGTGGAGTTCTGGGAAAGCTGGATACATTCATTAGCTTTGAGTAGAATCTAAGCTTTCATAAGTAGAACTACGATGAGAAAGAAACTGTGAAAATTACCAGGGGGAGATTCATGGTGTTCTTTCATATCATATTAGGGGTTTAGACTTAAATTATAAACTTTGAGAAAAATCTGGAAGGCAAGATAAAAACGATCAGGGTTATATGCTAGATGCCCTTGGAAAAGAAAAAAATCTGATACCTGTATGCAATGGGAGTGAGAGATGAGTTGTTGCAAAGGTAAGTATTGATTTGATAGTTACATGACACTCCTGTTATGTGTAGGATATGCTATACAGACTGACCAATTTTAATACTACTTCTTTCACCTGAATGGTAGTTATTATTAATATTAATGCTTACCTTACTGAAGAGAGACAGATGTTTGGTGACGATTAAATAATTTGTCCAAGATGGGAGAGTAATGGATGAATTGGAACTTTAATGCACATAGTTTTCACTCTTTGGCCTTTCCTTAGTAAGGAAGACAAGTGGCTAATATGAACTATGACAAACTCCATCAGAGGGAATGAAGTCATGGCAAGGAAGACTGAAGGTCATAGAAGAGGATGGAAACTGAAAAGTATTCAGTTGGTGCAGTCATTTCTTCCTCCTTTGTAAATATAGAGATCTTCAGCCCGTAGTCCAGGGCTCAATTATACTGATGTTTTTCCACTTCATTTTTATTTAAGTTTAACTATTATGGAATATAACCCATAAGTGCTGTTGAGAAGCAAGGATACTCTTAGATTTTAAAGCCAAAAAGCAACCAAGGTTAGGGAATGGCTCTGTTGTTAAATGGGATCGCTGTATAAGGAATGAGGACTTAAGCTTGAGTTACAGAACCAGGTACAGAGCCAGGTAGTAAGTGCACATCTTTTGCAGTGCACTGAGAAGGCAGGGGACAGGAGGACCCCTGGGCTGTGTTTTCCAGCCATCCTGCACAGTTGGTCACTCCAGCTTGAGACCCTGTCTCAAGAAGCAGTTTGGGGAGTGTTGAGAAAAAGATATCCAACAGTTGACCTCTGCCATCCAGCATATATGTGCCTACACAGGTTAGAAAAACACATATGGGAGCACACATATAAACATATATATGTACACACAACCCCCCACACCCACATATACAAGCAAACCAACATGAATGTTTTTGTGCTGTCATTATGTAAAGGATCCTGTGTCCATTCTCTGAGGTCACACAGTAGCCTGTATTCTTTTCTACATTAATATTTATTCATCATGCTGCATTAGGACAATTTCCTCTGTATCTTTCTCCAAATTCATGTTGTGGAGGGCAGGGATCATTTTGCAATTCAGTTCAGTTCAGCAAACATATGGAGAGTCTAGGAGTAGGTGTTATTTTAGGCTCTGGCAATAAGTTTATGTATAAGATTCAGCTGGAGCCAGACAGGAGGTGGGGAAAGCAGCCACATGACCAGTTTCTGTTGGTGCAGTGTGGTGAGAGCTATCATGGAATATTCATGGGGCCTGTAGAAATGCAGCTGAGATACACTGGGTCATTTTTAGACTGAAGGTAGCAGGTTTATTGTAGGAGGTGACTATGGAGGGAAAGGACTTTAACATGTAGGTTTTATTATTCTCCAAGGATGGCGAGACCAGAAAAATAGGAAAAAAATGCTACAGAAAAGATAGTTTGTTTCTCATAGTTCCCAAGAGGAAGTGTCACATTTTACCCCACAAGCTAGTCAAAGAAATCACAAAGTTAGGTCAGGAAACAGAAGAACTTAGAACAAAATCTAGGAGCCTTTGTTCTAGATCTGGAGGGAAAAAAATTGGAGTGGCAACATCCAGAGATTTAGAATTGGCAAATTGAAATAATTTCAACACTCTCTGAGGTATGGGTATTGTCTGGTATTACCTGGTACCAGGATGTGGCATGACTGAGAAGCAGGAGTTAGTCCAGTGTATAAGCATCTGGATAAGGTATTTTATTGGGTATGAACTCAGGGAGGTTGGTTTGCTTGTGAAAGATGCACCTACCAGGAGCTGAGAGCTGTTCATCCTTTCCAGGAACTAGTTTTTCTTGGGAGCCGAAGTCCCTGAATTTTAGAAAGTCCTCAGATAATAACACAGTCAATGCAATTGCTACATAAAGTAAAAAGACATGGTTAATAATTCATCTTCAGTAACAAAAAAGAACTACCCAAAGAATTATTGAAGAACATGCCAAGGAGACCAAAAACTTCAGTAGATGGCATCCACTGAACAGTGCAGCACAGTGTATCCCCAGAGGGCCCATGGTTCTGGCTGAGATTGGAGGAAGAAGAATGGTAGGGAAGGAAAGTTAAGAAAAAACAGAGGGGAACCTGGACGGTAGGACTGCATCCAGGAAGGCATAGATTCTGGAGACACAATAAGCTCAGGAAGTATCACTGGAGTTGGCAGTGTCAGACCTAGCTTCCTGGCAGCCTTTAAGAAGCTAGGCTGGCGTATGAGTCTCCAGAAGCAGTTTGTATTATACATGGACTATAGGGTGGAGTCCAAGGCACAGAATTTCATCAAATTCACACCATGTTGTTTTTGGGTGACTATATATGATTAACTTGGGAAGCAACTTAAATAAATTTTTGTTAAATCTTTCTTAAAGAGAATGCTACAAGGTGATACTGTACAACAGAGAAATATTAAGAAACATTTGTATGTGTAACTCCAAAGTTCTTGTCTCTACAGATTTCATGTAAAGCAAATGTGGGCAACAGCGAATTATATTTCCATTATTATTCGGATGCATTTACCATTTATTCAGGATTCTGTAACCCAATGTTGTTTAATATACACATGTTACTTTTACTAAGTCCTAAAAACCACCATGTGTCCTGTAGACAGTGTCTAGGCCAAACTGAGTACCTCGCCTGAGCTCATGTCAATTAAATATCCCTTAATCGAATATACACCCATGTCCTTTTCCCACCCATCCCCCCTTCCAACGTTCACCATCTTTCAGTCCATTTTTCTGATGCAGTCTTTCGTTGTTCTTAGTACTATGCCTCCCTCTCCATGAGAAATATTATATCTGGGTTGTTGGTTACTAGCATCCAATTATGAGGGACACCATTTGTCGTTTGTTTTTCTGGGACATGTGTTACTTCACTTAACATAATGGTCTTCCAGCTCCATCCATTTTACCTGCAAAATTCATGATGTTGTCCTTTTTTTTTTTTTTTTTTTTTTTTTTTTGCTGCTGCATAGAATTCCGTTGTAATGTACCACATTATTCAGTTGAGGGGCACTGGGCTGGTTCCAGCATTTTTGCTATTGTAACAAGAGCAGCAATAAAACATAGCTGTGCATGTATCCTGTTGCAGTAAGTTGATTCTTGTGGGTATATACCTGGGTGATGGTAGGACTGGGCAAATGGAAGCTCATTTGAGTCGCTTCTAAGGTTCTCCACACTGCTTTCCACCAGTGGCTGTACAAGTTTACATTCCCACCAGCAATGGATGGAGTGTTCCCCTTTCCCCACAACCCCTCCAGCCAGCATCTGGTATCATTCGTGTTCCTGAAGACATAGAAACCGTTCTCTCAACTAAGAAAGACCAAGGTAAATTACATGTTCTCTAATTCAAAAACTCATTAATTCGAATCTTCGTACCAAACGATAAGTAAAGCGTACGCAACAGATGTTTAGGATTCATATCTCATGAACAAAAGGGAGTAATCATCCAAACCTTGTGGGCTGCAGCTAAAGAAAAAGAAGATACTAGGCATTTGAATGTTACGAATATAGATGGTACTCCACAACTAAGCTGGCAACAAAGGATCTTGACCGTCGGACTTCTGCAACATTTCTCAAAGGCCATAGAAAAAGCCTTCACGATCCTGCATAAAACATCCGAACCCCTACTGATGGGATCCATACATGTACATACTAGTGCCGTAATTGAGCTCAAGTCCTAATGAAATTGCCTACCTTCTACTGCCTATAATATTTTATGAGAGACTTTCTGTGCTACGCTTCCCCCTACCTGTGGAAACAAGGAGAGACTCATGACGCATTGATGAGGTGCGATTCCCAACTGTAAATTGGAGACAACTATATGTAGAGGCAATCTCTTCATAAAAAACCGGTAAACATGCCTTTCTTTAATTGATCATACTAGACAGGGAACTGATGGAATGGGATTACTCCTGGGCTGTTCAGAACCAAATATTAACTACTAAAGTCCTAGGGCTATGCACTCACGGGCAAAATATATTAAATAACAGCGAGCCTGCATAGCAGCAATGGATTGTTCACCAGAGGAGATGTTATGGCCAGGGGATCCAAGGCCCCCACAAAAGGTAAGGGCTCCTTGCCTCTAGGTTGGTCGAACCTACAGAAGAGGAGAGGCCAATTATAGACCGTGCTGACCAAAGACCTTACTTAACCATGGCAGGATTACGTATCGAGACCACACATGCTAAGTGTGTACAGATGGCCTCTGGAATCGCCAGGAGTGTTACCAAAGGCCACTAAACCAATAAGGCAAATATGGGTCTCCTTGAGTCAACAAGACTCCTACCGTCAGCACCAGCTACACCTCACCTGCCTGGAAACACTGTGCAGCAGGGCAGCCATACCCGTATATCCCAAATCTAATGCTACTATTGGCTTCTCCTCCTTGCGAGAAAATACCAACGGCTGTTTTAAAAAAAAAAAACACAACTAACCTCTACAGGCGTTAGGAATGTTAACCTCAAACACCTGATATATATTATTCACAGGGGGGTTACAATCTGTTAATTTCAGCATGCGTATTAAGCATATCCAAACACTCGTGCCTCTATGCACAAAGTTAACACACTAACTATCTACTTAGGCTCGCTCTAAAAAACCATCTAGTAGATTCTAATTGCATTGCTTATTGCATTATGCATTAATCAGATCTGACATTATCCTGGCAGACGAACATGTCAGATCCACTTGAACGGACTAACGGCCAGAAATTGACCGATATTGTCTCAAGTTTCACAATACCTCCCAGAGAGAGTGGATCGTACTTTACCTCTCATCCACCATTGCCCACTTTTCCTTAAGCCGTGAAACCAACTCTGGGGAAGAGGGGACGTGGAGAAGTAGAGCTGCGATTGGTGAATGGGATGCAAACTAACAGGCAATAGTAGTCTGGACACTCATCATTGATCAACTTGATTGAAACAAACAACCTGTCAACCCCAAACTGGATGGTGGGAACAGTAGGTGTACTATATATAACAGCGCGTGCGTAGGGATTTTTTCCGCCAGACTGAAGGAAGCCTTATCGTGCATTATACTCTATAGTCGTGAGTAATAAATGAATACAAAAAAACAAGAGTGCGATGCCAGGCAGTTTATTGCAGAATTGCACACACTTGATCTGGATGGCGTGGTGGGGGGTGGGGGGGGAGGGGATCTCACCGCCGACATATAATCGTGCTTCTGGATATCACACTCTTATCGGATAAACAAATGTATAAAAGTAGCCGCACTGCAAAGGACAACTACATAGAAAAACGTAATGTAAATTAGACAAAACAAAAAGAGGCTAGGCTGGGGATATACACACCCTAATGCTGGCTGCCACGCTAAGATAAGCGCAAGATGTAAGCTGTAAATAGCTGGTTGCTGATTGGAGGCCGTCGTTCTGACTATGACCTTCATCAGCACCTAGCCTACTATTTGCTTTTATCTGGCTCTCTTGGAGCTTTTGGGTAACAATCCTCTGGCATTCCAGACTCATACGCTCCACAATCTCTGCGGTGAAAGCGGTGCGGGTCTCTCTACACAGTCGTTATTGTCCCATGACTCTCTCTGTGTAAGAATAGTTTTCAACAGCAGGAGGCGTCTTTAATCGCCTCCTCGTCTAATTGCGCTGGCTCCCCTTGGAGGAATAACACATCAGGCTGGATATATGCACACCGCTCACCATCCTCATTATGGCTGGTTAGAGAAGCATCACGTATTACCCGCCATAACTTGACAGAAGAT
The DNA here is from genome assembly GCA_009823505.1 of Rhizomys pruinosus. Lineage (NCBI taxonomy): Eukaryota > Metazoa > Chordata > Mammalia > Rodentia > Spalacidae > Rhizomys > Rhizomys pruinosus. The sequence continues at coordinate 56,217 of VZQC01012115.1, forward strand.
GAAGATGTTCGAGTTGACATACTTGGAGCGTCATCCACTTACCCACTACTCCACATCTATGTCCCACTCAAGAATGTAACCTACCATAAACCTCTCTCACTGCGTTAATGAAAAATACAGCTCATCATGTGTGGCTCATTAGTAGGATCGAAAGGCCTATATATTTAATACTGTTAAGTACCTTAAATATCTAATACATTCTTGTAATCCGAAATTAGATGAGATATCAATATCCGTGGTAATCTAAGGCCTCTCTGTAATTGAAAACACACTGCCGGGCAAGACTGAGAGACATCAGCTCCAGAGATAGTAGAGCTGTTTTGCTTCTCATCCACTGTGTGCCCCTTACAGCCCGTCTATATTCCTAGGGACTGCCTCCCCATTCATGCAAGATACCAACTGAACCGGTACCTCACCTGCAAGATTACAGCCAAATAAGGCCTGGGCAGGCAGCTCAGCTAAATCTGACCAGAACAATCTGCGGAAGAAGAGGGGGTGATAGAATGTCAAGGGCTTCGATTGGGGTTAATGGTGAAACTACAATAATTATAGACTGGACACTCATTTGATCAAACTTGATTGAACTCATACAGCCCGCCCCTAGCTGAGATGGTGGGACCCATGAGCCTGTGTGGGTTCTGGGCCACAACTGCTTGCAAATTGGTTTTACATGAAGGATGCTTGTACTTCACAAATTATCACCTATTGGTTAAAAATAAATATGAACACCAAACAAAACCCAAAAAAAGCAGAGAAAGATGCCCAGAAAACTTATGGCAGAAATGCACGACCTGCGATGGGTAGGGGTGGGTGGGGGGTTCGGCGGGGAGAGGGAGAACGTGTGGCGAGGGAAGGACGGGGAGTCGGGGGCGGGTGACGAGTCTCATGGCGGTAGGGGAGGGACGTGCTGGGGGAGACAGAGGGTAGACTAGCTGGGGCTTTCTGAATGAGCCTGTGTCAACGCGGTCTTCCTCACAGTCCATTACTACTGCCCGCGATACTCCTCGAAGGTCTAACTGCGCACTCAATACGCTGCGAGCGCTGCGATCGCAGCATGAACGTGAGAGCACACTAAGTCATATCAAGGTGTATCGTATCATTACAAAACGCATCAAGTCGACAATTCATGTCCAAAGAGCAATACACTTCACTGCATATGGCGCAGCACTGCAGCACCTCATGGCTCTATGGAATTCACAGGGTTCTCGTAGATCAATCACGATTCCCGCCTTACCGCGGTCTCACACATACATCGCGGGGAGGGGTCGAGGGAGGAGTGGAAAGGGGAGGGGATATTATGCCTGATCTGAATCGAAAAATGATGTATGAAATAACAAAGCATCAATAAAAAATAAATTAAAAAAAAATAAAAAAAAAAAAATAAAAAATGTTTTAAAAAAAAAAAAAAAAATGAAGTAGGCTGGGGGCTCGAGAGATGCTCACCCCAGTAAGAGCGCCGATCTGCTCTTGCAGGGACCCAGGTTTAATTACCCGCACCCACATGGGGAGCCGGATTAAGAACTGCCTTTTAAGTCAGGTGTTGGTAAGAGCATGCCTTTAACCAGCACCTCAGGAGCAGAGGCTCGGCATCTCTATGACGTTCCCAAGGCCAGCCTCGGAGCATCTACCCAATGTGGAGTCTCCCAGCGCCAGGCTGGGGCCTGCACTCGAACCACTAACAGACCAGTACATCATACACACTCGATACACACAGTCACGGTACTGCGCTGCTGCGAAACGAAGCGATAAGTGCTCCCTAAATCAGCTGCAGCAGCAGTGCATCGGATAGCAGCGCTGAGCATTACTTAGAGCCCGAGATCGGCTCAACAATCCACCCGAACCCTTCACCTCTACATTCACGCTCTGGCTCTGGCTGTCCTCACCCCGTCAGAACGCCACGCCTATATAACAACTCCGTGATCATCTGATGACAGACCTCACCATGAATCAGAACTTCAAAGATATCGTTATCACACTATAACAAAAAACGGCGTACACTCGCTCTCAATAGAAAACGTGAAGCCCAGTGCCGCGGGCGCGCCACACACCGAGCGTGACAATCGAAAACACCTAACCTCAATAACAGCAATAAGAAGCGCACCACAATATACAGAGACGTTTCGTCCACTTTACTCCCCAACATAGGTACGACAGTACGCAACCGCTCACGTAGGTCGACCCGAAATCGCTGTGGCTCTGAGCCATCACTACAATTTCCAAAACTGTCTATGCACTCCACTAACTCGCATGTGACTTCTGTGCTCCAGCATACGCACGCGTCAACGCTAATCAGCGACTATCTCTCTGACTTCCGCGTGTGTCGACTGTAGATTCGGCCGCCACCAACACGTATGCACGGCTATACCTGCAGCCCACAGGCCAGGAAGAAAATCACCGCTACTCCAGCTAGCGGCAACGGAGTCTGAGTCCAGCGACCTACGCAACACACCCGTAGAGTCTATAAGGCTAATAGGGAGACTCGTCTCACAAAACACCAAAAAAAAAAAAAAAAAAAAAAAAAAAAAAAAAAAAAAAAAAGTAGTGTAGGCTGGGCTATTTTATCCTTAATAGTTCAATTGAACTTCAAGGAATACTGAAAAGCATAGGAAAGATTTATTCAATGTGGCCACTGGGAAAATAAAGAGATCGAGTGACCTCCAAGTCCATATTTGTAATGCTGGCATGAGATTTGGGTTTAAATAGAAGGCAAGGGGAGTGCACAACTAAACAGTCCTGGTGAAGATGTGATTTCATCCATCACTGGCCTATGATCATCTCAGCTGTCTCTCGCACAAAGTGACCTGGTAGGTTGTCAGAATTGTGAGAAATCTCTTTCTGGAGACAAGCTCCCAATCTGAGTCACACCAGTGTTTGACATTTTCTTTCTGTAGTGTGAGACTCAGAGGGAAATTCCAATTTCTTGGTATCAATTGTCTTATTAGTCTGATAGTCAAAGGGAGTGGTGCAAGTATCTCTCTAGAACATCTTCATCCAGCCATGTTGGTTATAGATGCTGCTATGAAATAAATAGGAGGCTCTTGTCATTAGTCTAAGAAGAGGAGTTGGAGGCTGAGTGGTTTAGCCAGGTGTGGTGGCACATGCCTTTAATCCTAGCACTCGGGAGGCAGAGGCAGGCAGATCTCTGTGAGTTCAAGGCCAGCCTGGTCTACAAAGTTTGTTCCAGGACAGCTGGGGCTACAGGGAGACCTTGTCTCAAAAAGACCAAAAATAAAAAATAAAAAAAAAAATAATAACAACAACAAAAAAGAACCAAGGGTTCACAGTGGAAGAAGGTAGACTGGTTATATTAGGCATTGACTATTGGGGCAGCATTCATAGTTTTCTCTGTCCTACGTCATCTTAACATGCAACAATTCTCAGGTCCTGTTATTAAGTAACTCATTCTGGCATAAAAGATATTTCTGTTAAGTTTTTATCTACTAGCTACTTTATTCACCAGAAATCCTATCCCTGAAGACTATAATGAAACTTGCATATTTTCTTAAATGGTTAAATCTCTTAAAACAATTCTCTCTGACTTCTCTTAATAGAAAGAAGAAAAAAAGAGTGAAGAGTCTTGGGCTAATGGTCCCAAACCTACTGCAGGGAACCACCATTAAATATGGATGGCATTAAAGAAAGCTGTGCTCTTGCAGAATCAGAGATGATTTGCCAAACCAGCCTGCTCCAGATGTAGCAGCAAGAGAACTTTCAACACTGCCATTAATTAATTTTACTTTAAACATGTCTTTTGTTAGGTTTTTATTTTGTCATTTTATTTTAATTAGTTCTTTGAGAAAGTAGACATGCCATTGAAATGCCTAATGGTTGTCTTAGACCCAGCTGTAAAGAGCTGACCCCTCCTGCTGGCCAAAAGCCCACATCAGCCACATCTGTCACATCTGCCTGTCAGCAGCCCTGCTGTATACTAGGTAATTGCCATTACTGGGTGGGGCTGGTATCATTGCATGGAAGAGAGGTCTAACTTTCTGACTCTGTGCTTTTGCAAAAACAAAGGCCTCAGGGCTGGAGATTTAGCTAATCTCACATTTGCCCAACACACACATGGCCAAGTTTAATCCTCAGCACCAAGAGAACATAAAGAAAACAAATACATTATATTTTCAATACTGAAAATGTTTTTGTTTAATTTTGAGTGTGTTCTCTTCTGCTATCACAATAAAATTTAACTATTTAGGAATGTAACATGCATTATACAAGGCACTTTATAGAGGTTATTTCATTCAGATCTTAAAACGACTCTGGGACAGAGAACTATTGAAGAAGGAATTTGGTGGTGAGGTAATTAATGTGCCTTAGAGAGGGCAGAAGACTTACTCAAATAGCAAACATTTAAATAAGATATCTTCTGACCTCCGCAGCATTGCATGACATGGGTGCACAGACCTACATGCAGATAGTACATTCATACACATAATAAAATAAATTAAATAAAAAAATAAATAAAAATATATTTAAATAAGATATAGTGTGTGCAGTATAGGCTTGCATGCAGATGCTCATGTCCGTGGGTGCACAGCCACAGGACAGAAGAGGAATTTGGGTGTATTCCTCTATTTATGTCCATCTTGGTCCCTTGAGACAGGGTCCCTCAATGAACTGGAGCTTGTATTTTGGCTGGACTTGGTGGCCACAAAGTCCCAGCAGTGTTCATATCTGTGTCCCCCTCAACATTTGGTTTGCAAGTGCCATTCCCAGCTTTTCGTGGGGGGCCTGGAGATCTGAACTCACACCCTCGCTGGCACAGTAAGCACTCTTACCAACCGAGCCATCTCCCCAGCCCTAAATCAGACTGTTCCTTAAGTTTATTCAATTTCCATATTATATTATTTTTGTTAATATCATTATATTACTATAAATAGATTTACTGATTATAGACAGTTCAAAAATGAAGATAAAACTATATATTATAAATTCATATAGTTCATTATAAACACATAGCTTATTTTCTTTAATCTTTTTCTAACTAGATATTTTTCTATTTTTATATTGCTATGAATACACTGCATAGATAATTTTATATCATTTGGAAAGATTTTAAAATCTTTTTGGGTGATAGAGTAAAAGGAATGTAAATGATAAGAGACAGGCTGAAAATAAGAGGAAACATAAGCTTAGAAAAGTGGAAAGGGATATCAAGAATTAAGAAACTTTGCTAACCCAAGAACCTGTCAATCATTGTAACTTTTTCTGAAATGTTTTTTACAGTCTGAAAGACAGAGCATCCTGACACTGCCAAAATCCACACTTAGAAGACAGACACCTGTACCATCATGCAGCAAAACTTCTGGAAACTAAGAAAATTCCCATTAGAATAATTTCCCTGCCTTCCATATCAGTCCAATGTTATAGTCAGTAGGATATTTTGACAGATGGATTTCCTCTCTGTAGATAAGGAAATGGTCACTCAAGAATGAGGTTGTTCGGGAGGTCTTTATGAGGCTGTAATTAATTATGAGATCTTGTTAAGATCATTAAATAATGAACCAAAAAGGGAAAATGGATTCTATGACCTATATTTAGGATTTCCTCCCAACTAATAGTTTGAGATGGTGATCAGGAGCCAGCTACTCCCCAGTGACTGATAAATTTGAATGAAAGTAAAATAATTATTTTCAAGGAGTTAATTATTATAATCTAGAGCTCAGCTTCATTGCTTCAATAACCTTAGTTCAGCCATGCAAATTAGTATGTACTCTGGAATCTGGCCAAGGGATGCTTTAAGACTGTAGGAATGGGCTGGAGAGATGGCTCAGTGGTTAAGAGCACTGACTGCTCTTTCAGAGGACCTGGGTTAGATTCCCAGCACCCACGTGGCAGCTAAGAACAGTCTCAGGCCAGGCGTGGTGGCCACGCCTTTAATCCTAGCACTCGGAGGCAGAGGCAGGTAGATCTCTATGAGTTCAAGCCAGCCTGGTCTACAGAGAGAGCTACAGACCAGCTGGGACTAAAAAAAAAAAAAAAAAAAAAAAAAGACAAAAAAAAAAAAAAAAAAAATAAAAAAAAAAAATTGGGGAATAGAAAAGGAATTCTTCGATATCCCATCTACTTAATTACCATCCTTATGGAGCATTTTAACTGGGATGCATTATTTTTTTTGTGTGTGTGTGTGTATGGATTTGTGTATAGAGAAGCTAGAGGACAACATCAAATATTCCTCAGGAGCCATCTACCTAGTTTTTTGACACAAGCATTTCTCATCAACCTGTAGCTCTCCAAGTAGGCTACAGAGTCCCAGGGATTCACCTGTCTCTCCCTTCCCAGCACTAGAATTACAAGCATGAACTACCATGTCCAGATTCCCTTGCACGGGTTCTATGGATTGAACTCAGATCTTCATAAGGATGCAAGAGCAAGACAAACACTTTAGTGACTGAGCCATCTCTCTACATAAATATATGATATGATATTGTGATTGTTTAGCAATAGGAGTCAACACAAAAAATCATTCTGCAATATAGAGGACTAGAATTCATTGAAAGATAATTTTGAACCATACAAAGCTGAACATGGGAGTTTGTTATCAGGTTTACAGCTTTGCCCACAACTGGAAAGGCAGCATGTGTGTTGGCAGAGGTGTTGGTGATATGCATGCAGCAGAGGAGGCAGAAGTGACTGACCTGTGATGTTGAGCAGCAAATCAAGAGTTGGTAAATGTTGAGGGAAGCATTGTGATACCTAGGTTGAGAGTGAAGCTTGAGAACCAAACCAGAATTACACATTTCCAAGTACTGACAGGAGACAACTTCAATGGAACTTCTACACACAGAATGAATATATCTCCCAACTCTCACAAGAGAAGTTTCCTTATGCGGCAGATGATTATTAACACAGAAACCCACAATTGGCTAATTATTCATTTTCAATTCTCTCTGTGTGTTCATGTGTGTATATGTGTGCAGGTGCATGCATAGTCACATACATGCATACGTGGAGGTCAGAAGATTACTCTAGGATTGTTCCTTAGGCACCATCCACAATGCCTTTCCCTGGCCTGGAGCTTGCCAAGGAGGCTAGGTCCACTGACCATGGGCCTCAAGTATTCTCCTTCTCATTTCTGGGAATGTGTAGCACCATGCTTGGATCATTTTTGTATGGGTCTGGAGATCAAACTTAGGTCCCCATGTTTGCACAGCAGACACTTAATAGACTAAATTTACTTCCCTGGTCCCATATATTTTAAATAACTAAGATGAAGAGAGTATGTTAAAAATAAAGTTACCATTACTAACTCTCTGGAACGTTCATGAATAAGTTCAAGAAGGCTCATCGTAAGAGCCTGGCTCCCTCCCACTCTCAGTGACATTCCAGGCAGATTGCTTCCCTATCCATAGCCTATGGGTCTCTTCAAACTCAGAGTTCCTCTTATTCCCAGATAGCAGAGCACTAAGTTGTTGAAAGCCTCTTTTTTATTTAGGGTTTTAATTTTTTTGAATCACACATTTTACTGTACAATCTTGCATCATTATTTACATATCCACTGTTATTTCCTGTCTATCTTAGTTTCTTTCTATTTTATTTTATTGTTTATAATCTTATTGAGAGCCAAAATTAATAGCTAGAGTTTTAAAAATAAGATGTATTTTTATTTATATGTGCACATATGTGTCTGTGTGAATATGTGCCACATGTGTTTTTACACAGAGGTCAGAAGGTGGCGTTAGCTCCCCTAGGCCTAAAATTACAAGCATTTGTGAGCTCCCCAATGTCTGTGGGAAAATTGAACTCTGGTCCTCTATAAGGGGAATATATACCTGTCTCTAGTCTCTTGAACATCTTTCTGTTATCTTTGGTAACTATACAATTTGTTGTGAACTGAACAAATGCGGATTGGTTCCAAGTTCTGTTTATAAATTATGCTACATTTTATTGAATGGGAAGGAATTATTGATAAATTCTAAGTCTTTTGGAGCCCTTGGCAAGTCAGTAGAGACCTAGCAGTTGGAAGCTGGCATTGTCTGTGGTTTTGTCTGGAAAGGCTTTTGATGTGTGAGCAGATGTAAGCTTATCAAGAGTGATGTGAAGGCTTGCAGGAAAATTCCACTTAGCTTTCACAAAACTGCCACCATTATAACTTTCACTTCCACATTCTTTAGTAGTGGGTTAGAATACTTTATGAGAAAACGCTTTTTAAGGGATTAAGAACCCTTTCGAACTTGTCACTTCATATGTGTTCATGTGTGCATCGTCTATATATGTGCAAATGTATATGGAAGCCAGAAAATAAGCTCAGCTATTCCTTTGTTTGTTTGTTTATTTACCTGGATCCCAAGGACCTTTCCATTTTCACCTCCCCATTACAAGCACTTACACGCTTGATTTATTTTCTTTAAAAAATTTTTTTATATTAATTTATCTTTATATGTGTATGAATGTACTGTCTGCATGCAGATCTGTGCACCCGTGTCGTGCAGTGCCACGGAGGTCAGAAGAGGGTCTCGGATTCCCCTGGAACTGGAGTTCTCCTGGAATTGGAGTTTCAGACGGTTCTTAGCCGCCATGTGGGTGCTGGGGATTGAACCTGGGTCCTCTGCAAGAGCGTCAGTGCTCTTAACCGCTAGGCTATCTCTCCAGTCCCATATTTTCAAACAGAACTCAGGTCCTTGTGCTTGCAAGGCAACAACTTTGTTACCTAAGCCATGTGTCTCTTTCCTAGCAGTTATCACTTTTATTTGATTATGTTTCTGGGAGCTAATGATTACTTTGTAGAATTTTTAAACTACTGATATTGTTTGTGTGCTACTGGTTTAAATTCACATGAATATATTTTGATATATTTTATATCAGTGTTAGAATCAAACAATGTTAGTACTGGAGGAATGAATTTGCTTGGGTTGCCAAAAATGAAGTAGAAGAGTCTGCTGGCTTAGGCATAGAACTTTGTTTCTTATGGTCTGGACCACCAGTTGGCAAAAGTTCACACATGATCCTATGGGGGACATTTCACATTAAAACCACAACAACTTCTCATGAAAGTCTGAAGTCTGAAACATAAATTTTTACAGAAGATTTGATTGATATGCTAGCTGCCCATATATCTATTTCCTTCTTCTTAGTAATAGATTCTCCTCCCCTCCATTTTAAAACTGGGCATGTACAGTTTAAAGTCTGAGATGCTCATCTAAACTAACAGCTAATTGTTGCATTCAACTTGGTTCTGACAGAGCTAAAAGCATCCTTTCAGATATCAGAAATGCAGATGTAATGGCTGGCACTCAGGCAATCATCTGGGATGATGAAATAAAAGCAGATTCTCAGGATGACAGAAAAACAAAGGAGTGCATACACTTTACAATGTTATCAAACTGCTCCCTGTATGAGTTCCATCTCTATGGAGAAAAGAAAGGAACCAATAATGACACATTTTCATTTACTACCAATACATTGTCTTTTCTAATTCAGACAAACTCGAACTAGTAAATCCAGGAGTCCTTAACAGAACAAATTGAAGGCTCAGCAACAGATTCTTTATGCTTTCTCTTACGAATACAGAGTAGTTGAGCTTCTTTGCTTTGGTGGTCTAGACACAAAGAAAAACCATTATTAATTATATATCATTTGTTTAATAAAACTTCATATGACAAACTGTATTATTTATTTATTTATTTATTTATTTATTTATTTATTTATTTATTTATTTATTCTTTGAATTTTATGTATGTGATGCTTTGCCTGAATGTATATGTGCTCATGGAGGCCAGTAGAGGGCATTATGTGCCCTGGAACTGGAGTTACATGGGTGCTGGGAACTGAACCCAACTCCTCTGCAAGAGCAGCCAGTGTTCTTAACTGCTGAACCATCACTCCAGCCCCCCAAAATATTTTTTCAAAGAAGTTTATTTTCGTGTATATATATAATTACACATATATTTTAATATATTTGGTATTTGGACACTTGGAATTCATTTCATATGTTTGCCAAATAAATGAACTAGCACCAGGGGCTAGAGAGATCAGTCAGTGGTTATGATTAAGAGTGCTCGATGGACCTGAGTTTAGTTGCCAGTACCCACATTGAGCAGCTCACAATCATCTGTAACTTCGGTACCAGGGGATCTGATGCTTCTGTCCTCTGAAAGCAATGTACTCACATGCACATGCCCCCACACAGATATACACCCAGGTACATGCATTGTTTTTAAATCTTAAAAATGAAACGATTATGAAGTAGTGCCAACAACATGGCTCAGCAAGTAAAGGCACTTGCCACCAAGCCTGAGGACCTTAGTTTGATCCCAGGACCCATGTGCTATAAAGAGAAACAAACTCCCACAAGTTGTCCTTTGACCTCTAACGCATGCTGTGGCACATGTGCCCTCCAAATAAATAAATAAATAAATAAATAAATAAATAAATAAATGTAAAAAAGAATGCAGGGAAATTTATATCATATACAGCATTAAAGTCTAGAGAGCTTGTGATCAGTTTGACCATGTGTTCCAAGTGGCCAGTAAGAAAAGGAGGTCTCTACTTCAGACAAAAATTCCCTTTGAAGATCATACCCCATTTGCCTCTGCTTTTTGCATAAAGCGCTTGATGATTAGTCAATGGTGAAGTTTGCAAATGTATTGTAGCTGCTGGTTCTAGAAATCAGTACTCTAAGCATCATGCAAATTAATGTATAGGAGCTGGGGAGACAGCACAGTCAGTTAAGTGCTTGTCTTCCAAGCAAGCCTGGTCTACAGAGTGAGTTACAGGACAACTGGGGCTACAGGGGCTACAGGGAGACCCTGTCTCGAGAAGACCAAAAAAAAAAGAACATGAGATTGAGTTCCCAGAACACACGTAAAGAAATCCTGGTGTGGTGGCCTATACTTTTAATCCCAGTGGCATGGAGGCAGAGACAGGTTAACCTATTTGGTGAACTACAAGTCAGTGAAAGACCCTGGCTCGAAAAATGATGTCTGGACTACAGGGATGGCTTAGTGGTTAAGGGCACTTTGTGCTCTTATGGAGAACCAGAGTCCCCCCAGCATCTTAGTGAGGGGACTCATAAATGCCTCTAACTCTCACTCCATGGAGCCTGAGGCCCTTTTCTGGTCTCTGAAGGTAACTGCACACACAAGTGCATGCCCCACATAGATGTACATACACATAAATAAAAATAAAATAAATATGTAAAAGAAAAAAATAAGGTCAAGGCTCTTATGGGACAATATCTGAGATTGTCTTCTGGCCTGGACATATATTTTCACACATGTTTACACACACACACACACACACACGCACACACACGCACACACACACACACACGCACACAATTACTCTTCAGTGCACCAAGCAATTCCTTATGATGTTTCCAGTGCTAGAGCTCTAATCACTGAACCTGCATTCCTCTGAACAGTAAAAAGATGAGACAAAGGATGACACCCTCTATTAAATTCACCTGGAATCATGGGCATGTTTGCAGACATGGTTTAAAGGTCAACTTTTTATCACATTATACGTTTTATTCTGTGTTTTTGAGAGAAGTGCCCTGTAGCCTCAGATATCCTGGAACTTTCTATGCAGACCAGACTGTTTTCAGTCTTACAGAGATTAGAACGGCTCTGCTTCCCAAGTACTGGGATTAATGATGTGTGTCACCAAACCTGGCTCCATTATAATTTTAATATTTAAATTATCCTTCATTAATGCTGATGGCATTGCATAATAACTGCAGTATTTGTGCATTTGGTGTATGTGTGTGGTGTATATATGGTGTATATACACAGAAGATGTAGTATTCCATTACCCTCTGCCTATTCTCTTGAGACAAATCTCTTATAGAATCTGTAGCTAGGCTGGCAGCCAGCAAACTCTGATGATGCTCCTGCCCAGGTTACCCACAGTACTGGGGATATAGGAATGCACAGCCACACTCAACGTTTTAAGTGGCTTCTGGGGATTCAAACTCAGGTTCTCATGCCTGCTCAGAAAACACTCTTACCTGCTAAGCCATATCCTTAGCCCCAAATACAGAGTTCTTGTTTGTTTTAGAATAATACCAATTATTTTTTATTAGAATTTCTATCTTTGTATTTTTTTAAAAGCAGCCATTTTACAAACCACGACATTGTATGGCATATATATATATATATATATATATATATATATATATTTTTTTTTTTTCCTTCTGCCATTTATTAAACAGATTAAGTTGTTACCATCTTGAGATTTTGAGGTAGACTTGCTTGATGTGGAATTAGACTTTGATCATTGTGTTTATAATGAATCTAGAAATGAACAAGCCAGCCAGGACTAAGCTGCAACATTAATGAAAGCAGAAAGCGGCAAAAGAAGATGCTCAAAATAATCAGCTCCTCTCCTTGCATCCAGGTGTTGAACTTTGTTCTTTGAGTTTTCTCTCTGCAGGAGGGGGCAGATTGCTATCAGAAGAAGCAGAGAGACGGCATCTCCCACAGAGAGACACTTGTACCACTAAGAGATGAGAAGATGTGCTAATGAAGGTGGCCATTTCTGCTGTGAAAAAATCTGTGCGTGGCTAAATATATAACACATCCTTATTGCCCTGGAGACTGTCTTAGCCTGGTGTAGTTGCAGTCTTTGTAGGTCTTTCTAGTGAGCATTTTACAGAAGACCTTTGACATGAATTTGAAAATCCAGGCTGAAGGTACTTTACAATTAATTAATTAATTAATTAATTAAATACTTTCATTAATGAGTTTTTGTTTTCTCTTTTTACAAAAGAAGTATAGTTTGGGGGATTTTGAGATTCAGGTTAGGAAATGTCTTAGTTTCTTAGTCTCCAGGACATGAATTCAGATTTTAGACAGACATCAAGGGGGCTATGGAGATGGCTCAGTGGGTAAAGTGCAAGTTGCACAAGGGTCATATCTCCAGAGTCATATTTCAGAACCTACAAAAAGCCAGATGCTGTAGCCTGCCATCCAAGCACTGTAATGAGATGGGAGGCAGAGACACGGAATCTCTAGAAGCTCTTGGGCAAGCTAGCCTGCAGCGCACAGTGGCAAACAACAAAAGATCCTGTGTCAAACAAAAGGGAGACTTGACACTGTTGACCTCTGACCTCCAAATGTGTGCTGTGACACATGTGCATCTGTACTCATGCACATGAACATGTACTCACATATGCATGCACGCTTTTACACACACATATACATAAATGTGTAAAATAAGCACAGAGGGAGTCACATAAGGAAGGCCGAATTGGCACCACAATTTAGATGGGTTGTAGGCAGGAATCAGTCAGAAAGGACAGTGATCCTAGTCGGGGGAGGAGAAGCCCAAACCCAGGACTTTCTACGACATATTTTGAAAGTCAGTTTCAGGGCACTTGTGGATGTTGAGGCTATGGAGTTGAAAAGGTCCTTAAGTCAAAATGATAGGATGATGGCTATGTAGCAGCCTTCAAATGCTCCATGATGGAGCCTGGAAAGGAGAAGGGCAAGGCACCAGAAGAGCACAAAACATGGAAAGGAGACTTCTGGGACAAGTTATAAATGGGGGTAGAGTGGAGAAAGGAATGTGGGGGAAGGGTCAACCAAAGCAAAGTATGTGTGAAAATGCCATAATGGAAATAGTCCCTTTCCTGGCTAATTGAAAAGATGAATTAGAAAGAGAGGGTCTGGAAAGATAGTTCAGGGGTACAGCTACTTGCTGCACAAGCACGTGGATCTGAGTTCAGACCCTTTCCATCCATGAAGAAAGCTGTGACTGGCCACATGTGCCTGTTTCCCCAGCACTGTGAAGGATGGATACAGAGGATCTCTGGGGCTTGTTGGCCAGCTGATGTAGCCAAAAAGAAAAATGATGAGACCTTAACATATGACAGAGTACATGAAATCCTGTGAGGGGGCTGTAAAAGGGGGGCATGGAATTTGCAAATATTCAATAAAAATTTTCAAAAAACTTGTGAGGGAGCTTTGGTTCCACAGAGAGACCCTGTCTTAAGGTAATAAGGTAAGTAATAGACACACACACACACACACACACACACACACACACACACAAAGAGATCAAATGGAAGGGATGGGAATTACAAAGCTAGGTGAGGAGAAATATTCATCATCTGTCTATCTATCTATATCTATCTATCTATCTATCTATCTATCTATCTATCTATCTAATCTATCATCTATCCCTATCTATCTGGGTATGTGTAGGTTTGTGTTTGGTGTATGTGGTACATATGTGCAGCCATGTAGAGGCCAGAGAGTAGAATATCATGTGTCTTTCTCTATTGCTTTTAGCTTTATTGTCTTGAAACTGTCTCTCACTAAACGAGAAGCTTGCTGTTAGGGTTAGACTATCTAGTCAGCAAGTTCCTGAGATCCGACCCAGTCCCCCAATGCTGGTTATAGACACATGTAGACATATCCAACCTTTATATGTGGGAACTGGGGATTTGAATTCCAATCCTCATGCTTGCACAGAAAATGCTCTTTTCCCACTGAGCCATGTCTGCAAATACTAAATTACTTTTCTTCATAGAGGTTGGAACTATTAAAGAGAATAAATAATGATAAAGGGGAATCGAGGTGAGTGAAACTTAAGCCTGGAGCAAGGCTAGTGATGTGTATTTGTCAACTAGTAGGAAGGAACCAGTGAGGTGGCAGGAAAAGCTGGACAAGAAGGGACCTTATGAAGAATGTGGATATTCTGAAGACTGAAAAGATTAGGCACAGTAGGAACAGAACTGGGGTGACAGAGAACTGAACAGGAAAGAAAATGCATCGTGTGAGATTGAGAGGAGCAATGACAGAACAGTGGGCTTGAGGAGAGACATGGAGACAGGGTGCTGGCCTGGGATAAGGATGACTTCCTCAATAGAGTTTGCTTTCTATGGAGGTGAACACAGGTCAAGATTCTAAGAGAGACTGCCATAGAAGAGAGTTCAGATGTAGTCTTTGACATTACTAAAGTAGAAATTGGTAGAACAAATGTGTAGCCATTTTAGATCCTGCCCCATCTCAAACCTGAACTTCTGATTCAAAGAATAGCACAGAGGGTTCTGTAAACATCTAGAGCACTTGAAAAACAACCAAACCACAAGGGCCAACCAATCTCACAAAGAGGAAACTTGGCCACCTACCTCCCTACACAGTCCTCTCCCCTTCCCCTTCCCAAACTGGTAACAGGCCCTGGCCTGTCAGCGAGATGCTCTCACCACTGGCAACCCCTTCTCAGGCATTTTCACATAAACTTGTCTGCACTGCTGGCTAGATTTCCAATTTTGACTCTTTTATTTTTTTCCTTCTATTGTATAAAAGAAGTCATTTTCCCAGGCTGCATGTGGGCAGTAGGAATGCGAATTCCAGGGAGAGAGGAGTTTTGAAAAGTCATGCTCTTTGGCTTGTATGGAAGTCTTATGGGAAACAGAGGTATAGGACCTGCCATGCACAGAGATGATGCCCAAGACACCCACATGGAGAAATCAGAGTTAATTTATGTTGGTGGACTTGAATGGAGTTTTCTCCTGAAAAACATGAGCCCTAAGTTTGCTTCTTCACAGTTTTTATGTCTACTGGGGTAGGGGACAGATTTAAGTTCAGCCTGCATAACTGCAGGTCACAGTTGAGGTTAAGAAAACACAGGAAGTGTCAGCTGCATCTTCAAAGGAAGAGTCATTCATCCTCCCTCAGGCTAAGACTACAATGGTGAGAGAGCTGTGTCTAGAATAGTTCTCTTTTTCTTTTTATAAGTGGGATTTATTAATGTTTGCCTTTTCCATTTTAGAACCAGAACAAAACTCTCAAAATAGCAGATTTAATTTGGAAAGACTCAGAGAGTTTCATGATCTTTTTAAGTAATACTGAAATTTGGTATGTGAAATAGTTAATGGAAATTACTCAGTCATTGACTGGAACTTACTAGTCAGATTCATTCATTCATTCATTCATTCATTCATTCATTCATTCATTCATTCAATACTACTGGGGATATGATTCAGTCAATAAAGTGCTTGCCTTCCAAGCCTGAGAATTTGAAAACTGTAGGTTATGTTGGCGCATGCTTGTAATCCAAAGTTGAGAAAGCAGAAACAGCCAGTCAGCCTGGCCAAATTCGTGAGTTCCAAACTAGTAAGAGATCCTGTCTCAAAAAAATATGTGTGTATGGTGCCAGAGGAATGGTACCTGAGGTTGTTCTCTGTCCTTCACATGCATGCCCACACATGTGCACATGCACCTGCACATATCTGAGCCTCACATGAACATCTACACACATATTTTTAGCTATTTTTTGTTTCTGTGACAAAAAACTATGACACAAAGAGACTTGTGGAAGAAGGATTTATTTTGGTTTACAGTTCTAGAAGGAGAGTCCACATGGTGGGGAGACATGGCAGCAAGTAGTAGACATGGCAGCAGGAGTAGGAAATTTAGAGGTTGCATTTACAACTATAAACATGAATCATAGAGAGAGAGTAGAAATTGTGGTGAAGCTGTAAGCACTTGAAGCTCACTCTCACTGACATATTTCTTACAGTAAGGCTGTACTTCCTAAACATCTCCCAATAGCACTATCAGCTGAAGACCAAGTACTCAAATACTTCAGTCTATGGGAGACAAATCTCATTCAAACCACCACATTCCCCTCCCTTGGCCCCATAGGCTCATGCCCATATCATAATGGAACATGCATTTAGTCCAACTTCCAAAGTCCCCACATTCTTTAACAGACTCAACAGTATTCAAAAGTCCAAAATTCATTCTCTTCTGGGACACAAGATAATCTCTTAACTGTAACCCTCCTAAATAAAAAAGTAAATTAATCCATTACCTTTTAATTTCATCTGAGGGAATGTCTTAGGACACAAGTAGAAAGCAACCAGAATTCTTTGCCAAAAATGTCACATGAGTGATAAGCCCAGTTACCACTAGAGATCTTGTTCCCCTCTGAAACCTCTTGAGCCCAGCCTCTACCTTCCAGATTATTCTCAGTACTACTGTCTTCCAGACTCCTAGTAGAATAGCCCATTAAGCAAAGGACTTCTCTAGGTGCACAGGGTTCAAGAGAGCACATCTTGAAGATGCTGTATCCTACAGCTGTGTAAGACTAAGCAATAAGACAGAAGAGTGTGACAGGAGTTATTCTTCAGGCCCTGGGAACTGAGGCACCAGAATCCCACCTGGAAGCATACAGAGTATGGAAGGATGCATGGTATAAAGAGAAGCATTCCATGTACAATGAAGCCAATTCCCCACAGTCCAATGAAAGTAGCTGGAAGAGGCCTTGGGCTGGAGAGATGGCCTAGCGGTTAAGAGCGCCGACCACTCTTACAGAGGACCCGGGTTCGATCCCCAGTGCCCACATGGCGGCCGAGAACCATCTGAAACTCCAATTCCAGGGGAACTCCAGTTCCAGGGGAATCTGAGACCCTCTTCTGACCTCCGCGGCACTGCACGACACGGGTGCACAAACTTGCATGCAGACAGTACATTCATACATATACGGAAATAAATAAAATTAATAAAAAAATTAAAAAAAAAAGAATTACTGAATGTATCTAGAGGGAGCTGAAGTCATGGATGTGGCTGTGCATCATTTGAACATCCCAGGGTCCATCCAACTTGTCAGGCACAGGGAAAGGCAGATTCTCACTCTTTCTCTCTCAGTTTGGAAATTCCATCTTTTGCTGCTGAAAGACATATAAGATCCTTGTCTTTTTTGATTTCTAGGATTTTTACTTTGCTTAATTATATTTCTTTAAGTTTGTTATTAGGAGATAATTTTCTTTCTGCAGTGGGCAGTGGTCACTAAAGAGACTCACAATTCATCAACTCCTCAGAACAAGTGACTGTTTCATGCTCAGCTTCAAATGTGATATCTGTATCATCCAAGGCTCAAGGAACATTGTGGAAGGGGAGGACGAAAGAATATAAGCATTGGAGGAAGTGGTGGGATGTTGTGGAATGCTGTCTTTAGGTATGATATGGACATTGTAGCTTTGAACTCTCAGAAGTTGTGATTATCTGTAGAACACCTGTCCAAGACTGGGCTGTCAGTACTCCAGCATGGAGTGGGGAGGTGGTCATGAGGCCTCTCACCTACTTGGGGATCTATAGCAGTTAATGGTTGCTAGAGAAATGGCAAACATTTTCTTCATAGGTATTGCCACTGGTAAGTTGCCCATGTTCCTAAAAATTACCTCCATCCATTCTCCTGTAAGTGGCCCTGATTAAACTCATTGATTCACAAACAATAAAAATAGACTTGAAAGTAGGAGGTGGACTAGCTGAGAAGAGGGAAGAGTCAGCAGGAGGGAGGGGAGGGAGGCAAGAGAGGGTAATTGGGAGAATGTGATCATAATATATTATCTACATGTATGAAAATGTCACAATGAAACCCATTTATTATATATAATTAATATATGTGAGCTAAAACTTGACCTGGCCAGCAAGATGTGCTAACAGTGGCATAGCCGTTATGGGTATAGCCAACCATTTTCTGATTAGATTTGAAGACTGCTGCTGCACAGTGGTGAGCTGTAGTTTCTTGACCTTTAACAACATTCCTGACATCACACTTACAAACACTTTTCAGACATTTGGACTCAGGCTGCATCATACCACTAGCTTGTGTGGCAGTTTTCTCCAAATTGAAAGAGAAAGATTCTTTCCTTGGAGGAAGAGGGAGACTAATGACACTAAGAAAGTAAAACTTAAAGACTTTGGAACTCCTGAAACTTACACAATATATAGGGCCCCTCCCTAGGATTAAGCAGTAATAATTTCTGGGAAAACAAGACTCTTCAACCCACCAAGATACATGCAAGTTGTGCAGGGAGCTCCAGGGATGGAGTGTTAATGAGCTTTCACCCACACTTGGGTGGCCTTTTCAATGATGCTACTGCCTTTGGGTCCTCTACACTCCTGTACATAAGCCCAATAAACCACTGGACTACCAAGCTAGATGTAGGTAAAACTGTGTTTTTAGTCTGTCACCATTGCTCTACCTGGGATGAATAGACATTTGTTCATGTCTTACCAGAATTCAAACAATACTGGAGAAAGCTCAAGAAATGGAATTGGCTGCCAGATTGCTTTGGAATGTGGAGTCTGAGACAAAGCAAGAGTTAAATCCTCTCCCTGGTTCCCCCAGAGATTAGCTGGTGTTGAAACATGAAGAATTCCTATTTTGGAATTCATGCCTGGGCTTGAACCCATGGCTCTGTGTCAGTATTTCTGAACCACAGTGTCTTCATCATCAAGCCTCTTATAATACTTAACTTCCAAAGTTTCAAGTATCAAGAGGGATGACTTATGATAACATTGCTTCAGTAACTTTAGCTTTGCAATTGATTTTTATTCATCTTGAAGACACTTCTTGGAGTATTCACCAGGAGAAAAGCAGGCAGCCTCTGACCAGCTGTCAGTCTTACCCATCACTGCAGTAGTTCCTCTTCCAAAGAGTGAATAAACATTAGCCTATCCCTGAATGCCAGATCATCAGATACCTTAACCACCTTGTTTCCCTCTGAGGAAGCCTTCAGGTAATGTGTTTTCAACATTTGCTATCCATGGACTTGGAAGCTTCAGGAATTCATATCTCAGACAAGAATTAAGGCGGCACCAAGGAGCATCTGGAGGAACAGCAGGAGGGGCTGGGCATTTCCTATCTGAGACGAAGCACTCTGGGGTGCCTGACGCTGTGGCATGCCTAATTCAATATTAATTAGAATTTAATGATTTTACAAGAGCATCCAAGAGTCTCAGCGCCTGTAATCCTGACATGATATTTGTCTACAGAATTTGTTTTTGAGCTTCTTCTTCAAACTCTTTCCTTTTCCCCATGTTTTATATAACCCCTCTTCCCAAACTCATGTCAACAACAGGCTCAATATTTCTCAGAAAACTTTAAGCACTTACGGTTTTCAGACACAAAGTAAATTTAAAGTTTAAGTTTGAGTACTGGAATTCTTGAGTCCTTGGGCATTATAGTCATTAGGCTATACCACACTGGAAATGGGTTTTATTTATGTGAAAACCAGGAGCTTTTATCATATATAGCTGTGGCTTATTTCACATTCTTTTAAAATATATTGTATTATTCTTCCGTCATAAGTTAAAAAGTAGAGCCTAATGCCAGTTTGAGCTGGTTTACTCATTAAAACAATTATTTTGTAATTGATAGATATGTTCATATAGTTATTCATTCACTCAACAAGTGTTTATTTACGTGAAAATCAAGTCTTACCTGGAATTCAAAGAAATTTGGGCCCCAGGTACATAAATATTTTGAATGAAGAATAGCAGAGCTGAGAAAAAAAGTTTAGGGTGGATTTGACTGAATGTTGGTATCCTCTCAAAGGTCATATGCTACATTATAGTCAGTAATGTGAGAATATTCATAAAGGTTTTAGGCACTGTTAGGTCATGGGGTGGCACCCCAAGGTATTGGCTTAATGTAAGCTAAAAGCTTGAGAGAGAGTGCCTGTCTCCTCTGGCATGGAAATACTGTGCCAAAGTGCTACTTGTGAGGAGACAGGTCTTTATCTTACACTAGATATGATATGGTGGTGCTTGGACCTTGGACTTCCCAGCTTCTAGTTCTGAGGAAATAAAATTATATTGTTTAAAAGTTACCCAATCTATTGTATTCTACAATAGCAACTTAAATAGACTAAGACAAGTATCTGCTGGGTTCCGCATATGGGAAATAAGGCTTGAGGTGAGCCATGAGGACAAAAGGGAGTTGAGGATTCACAGAGGCTGGTGGCAGCTAAGGCAGGTAAAGCAATAGACTGGAGGAGAGAGCTTACTTGGCACATCAAAGTCCTCCTATATTGGCGACCTTTTACATATGTTTAAATTGTTCTGACTATGCACCAGTAAAGTGGACTTGAATTAAATCATTTATAAGCTTTGATAAGTCCAAATTTCATGTTTCAAGTATATTTGAATGCAAATAGCCAAATGAATTTATTGGGGGCTGAATTGGACTTCTAATGACTTCTAATCGAGAAGAATCTTCTGGCTCCAACCTTAGGAGTTTCCCCTCTTATGGAATGACAGTTTTTAACACTAGAGTTTGAAAGAATTCTAAGACCTCTTTCCCCAAGCTTCTTTAAAACAATCCAATTTTGTGTAGATTTTTTTTATAAGTGAAAGTATTTTCTTTAGAAAAAAGAAACCCAGATTGTGTTCCAAGGCTACCAGCTACACAACTCTTAGTATAAATTTGCCTTCTGAGTCGAAATTGTGAGTGCATGAGATTTTGAGTTTGGAAAGTAAAACAGCAGGGATCATTTGGAAGAGGAGGACAGGGTGGAGGAACTTACTGCATGTGGGAGGATGCGTAAGTGTGCCATGCATGTGTGTACATTTACATGTGTGTCTGTGCTCATGTGCTCATGTGTATGTGTAACAGCTAAAAGCTAACCGATGTTCCTTAGGTGCTGTCTACTTTGTTTTGCGAGTGAGATGGGGTCTTTCACTGTCACCTAAAGCTCTCTACAAGGCTAGCCTGGCTGCTAGTAAGCCACAAAGTTCTACCTGTCTCTGCCTGTCCAACACTGGGATTCTAAGCTTGCATTGCCACATCATCACATTTGGCTGTTTTCTTTTTACAAAAATGTAGGTTCTTTGGATTGAACTCAGGTGCTGTGTGAGCTGAGCCATATCCCCAGCTCCATTTCTCTGCATTTCTCTGAGTTTGAATTTTTTATTGGTGAGAAAATATGTCATAATTTAAAAGCATATTAATCTCCAAGTGTCTAGGTTATTACCAAGAGTCTCATATTTGATTGACCCAACTAAATACCTATGTGGTTTTTTTCTGGGTTGGGATCTCCTATATTGGTGACCTTTTACATATGTTTAAATTGTTCTGACTATGCACCAGTAAAGTGGACTTGAATTAAATCATTTACAAGCTTTGATAAGTCCAAATTTCATGTTTCAAATATATTTGAATGCAAATCAAATATATTTGTATTGGGATTATGTTCACTTTTTGCAATGCACGCAAGCAACATGAACACACAGATGTGAGCATCCATTTTTGTCTATGGCCCATTGATTCACTCTGCAATCTTATCCACAATGCCCATTTGTTTGACATCAATATTGCAACACAATCCATTATTTCTGCTGTCCTCTGTCTCATGCAAATAGACAAAGCAATCTGATATTTTCTTAAGTTATTTTTTCTAGAATCACATTTAGACATTTTGCCTGTTAATTGCCATATCTGATTTGTCTGGGTTGATTTATAAGCTGATGAGAATTTAAAGGCATTTCCTGTAAGACATTTGTTTTCTCTGTCACTGTTTGGTTGGTAAATTTTAGGGGTGTTTTGTTACCCCAGGCCATGACAACTTCTGGTTTTTTTAATTAGTTGGTGCTCAGGGAATTCATTTTGAATAAATATTGTCAACTTTATTATAACATGCATCTTTCTTACAGGTCATTTTCTAGATTGCCATCTTATCTAATTCTTACTAAGTAATTAAGATTAACAAGTCTATTAGAAACTAAGCTCTGAATAAAGATTTCAGAGTCATCAGTACGTACTAGAATAACTGCGTGCCCAGTGTATTAATGGATAGCTTTAGTCCCTTTCCTTTTTCCTTTCCTTCCTCCCTTTCTTCTTTCTTCCCCCCCCCTTTTTTTAACAGTACTCATACATGTTAGTTAAGAATTCTACCACTGAGCTACATCCTTCAGCCACTTTTCCCTCATTTAAATAGAAGCATGTTTATTATGGCCTTGAAATTTTCCATGAAATCTCTTTATTTTCCCTTCATGTTTCTAAGAACTTTGGAGGAGTGAAGTAATTTTTATTTGTAGTATTTCTATTTAAAGAACTTTGAAGTTATATATACTTGTATTTAATCCTGGCTTCCTTATTTGTGACCGGGTAGACTTGGAAAGTCACATAATACTGGCAAATTCCACGTCTCTTTTGTCTAAGAATAAAGGCAGTTAACACCTCTTCCATCCAATGTCAGGAGTGTAGAAGGGCTCTGTAGGAAAACACATAAAGGAGTTGGCTGGTCAGACTTCCGTGAGAGATCACAAGTTCAAATGGCTTGCATCTGGCAGGTACTTCTGCTATAAGAATTAGTCCTTTTTATTTAATGTTCTGTTTTGTTTATTGGTGTGTGTGTATGTGTGTGTGTGTGTGTGTGTGTGTGTGTGTGTGTATTTATGTGCATGTGGGTACATGTGTGAGTGTTCATGCATCTATGTGCACATACATGTGGAGACCAGAGGTCAACCTTTGGGGTCATACCTCAAGAGCATCTACCTTAGTTTTTGAGATAGTATCACTCTCTGGAATCTGGGGCTGGCTTATTAGTATAAGCAGGCTGGCCAGTGAGCCTGCCTGCCTGTCTCTGCATCCCTGGCACTGAGATTATAAGCACACACTACCACAAGTTTTTTTTTTTTCTTCTTTGCTTGTTTTTTTAATTGGTTCTGGGCATTGAACTCAGGTCTTCATGCTTACATGGCAAGTGCACTTGGAAATTTTCCAATGGAGCTATCTCCCCAGTCTGTTATTTTTAATACTTCCCTTTGGGGACCCTTTCCTACTCTCAACTTGAGACCTAGCCAGATGGAATGGAAAAACAGAACCCGTGCTGGGAATACTTCACCCTCTCTGCTCTCTCCTGCTGCACTTGCTTGGGGGCTCAGGATCTCTGCCCTTCTCCTGGTGACACACTGTCCCCAGCTGTAGATCAAAACCTCTGCTGCAGCTTGGCCCCCACTTTCCTTCTGCACTTGGAGCCTTGGCTTTAGCAGTTTCTTTTCTCTGCCTTCCATCTCTTCTCTATGGATCATTGTCACTACTGTAACAATAAGCTCTAGTATGATCTAGTTGTGAGAAAACCCTTCAGTGATCTAGTGTCCTTTTCTGTATATTACCTCATTTTTCTGTCTTTTGTTTCAACAAATCTTCCTCACAGAGTTGCTGTGCTCAGAACTTTCTCCTCCTTACACCTTCTTTTGTCTATTTTACTTGACTTGTACTCTCTCTATTATTCCTTTAACTTGGCCAAGAATCCAATGGCTATTTTAATGTGATGATGATGATGGTGATTATCATTATTATTATTATTATTATTATTATTATTATTATTTGTGTGTGTGTTCTATTTCTGTGTCTCTGTCTTTGTGTGGGTCAGTTTCAGTGTCTGTGTCAGTGTCAGTGTCTGTGTCAGTGTCTGTGTCAGTGTCTGTGTCTGTGTCAGTGTCAGTGTCTGTGTCTGTGTCAGTGTCAGTGTCTGTGTCAGTGTCTGTGTCAGTGTCAGTGTCTGTGTCAGTGTCTGTGTCAGTGTCTGTGTCAGTGTCTGTGTCAGTGTCAGTGTCTGTGTCAGTGTCAGTGTCTGTGTCTGTGTCAGTGTCAGTGTCAGTGTCTGTGTCAGTGTCAGTGTCTGTGTCAGTGTCTGTGTCTGTGTCTATGTCAGTGTCAGTGTCTGTGTCAGTATCTGTGTCAGTGTCTGTGTCAGTGTCAGTGTCAGTGTCTGTGTCAGTGTCTGTGTCAGTGTCTGTGTCAGTGTCAGTGTCTGTGTCTGTGTCAGTGTCTGTGTCAGTGTCAGTGTCTTTGTCAGTGTCAGTGTCAATGTCTGTGTCTGTGTCAGTGTCTGTGTCAGTGTCAGTGTCTGTGTCTGTGTCAGTGTCTGTGTCAGTGTCAGTGTCTGTGTCAGTGTCTGTGTCTGTGTCAGTGTCTGTGTCAGTGTCAGTGTCTGTGTCTGTGTCAGTGTCAGTGTCTGTGTCAGTGTCAGTATCTGTGTCAGTGTCTGTGTCAGTGTCTTGTCAGTGTCGTATCTGTGTTCAGTTTCTGGGTCAGTGTCTGTGTCATGTGTCAGTGTCAGTGGGGGGTCAGTTTGTCGTGTCCTGTGTCGGTGCTTGTCGGTGTCTTTGTGTCTGTGTCGTGTGAGCATGTGGATGTGAGCTCAGTCCCTGTAGAGGCCAAAAGAAGACATGGTTCCCTGGAGCTGGAGTTAGAGGCAGTCGTGAGCCACTCTGACATGGTTGCTGTGAAGTGAGCTAGGGTCCTTGGGCAAGAGCAGCAAGCTATCTTTCCAGCCACAAATTAATAAGCTGTACCCATAGATTGAGAGTGTGGGTCTCAAGATAGTGACTAGACCATCATTAATTACTCTCTCTATAATAGGAAGGCATTTTTCCATTGGAAATATAACTTTGAATTATGTTTGGGGGGTCATGATGAGGAATTGGCACTGAGACTTACATCAAGATTCATTTTTTTGGAAGCTCTCTAGTAGGCTACAGCCCAAGCCTAAGGAGGCTTGAGTGATGTAGGTGATAGAATGAAAAAGGAGAGGTCTGAGAATAATAGAGTAAGAAATGGGATATTGAAAGCATAATTTGAAGGTAATTCAACAAGATCCTTTGCTAGGGGAGAGGTTTTGCAGATAAAATCTCAAAAGACATGAAACTGTTCTATTCTGAGTATGGCAGAAGCCCATTATGAAAGGCTTATAACTTTTTTTGGATATGGAAGAGCAATATGACAAGTCATGAGAATCTATCTCAGATTCAATTCTTCACTGTTTTAATATTTCATGATTACTGAAACATCATTTAAAATCATCTTATTAATCTAATTAGATTTTATATTTATTGCTCTGAAATTTCTCTCTTAAAACAACCTGGAAAATTTTCCAAGTAAATATTGGAAATCTCACTCTTGAATTTCACAGCTGTGAATCGTTAAATATGATGGGTATGCCACAATTGTTCATAATTTTTCTATTCACAGTTGGGTTTTTGTAGTACTTAAATTTTTTAATATTATAAACTGTCATAGTAAATATATTTAGATACGTACTTTACATGGCTATGGGAAGTCTTTTAATATAATGTGTTAAATTTATCCTTTGATAACTTGCATACATGTTGTATAGTGCTTTCCTGGTTAGACGTCTTTGTTCTATCCTGTCTTAACCTTTATCTTTGATAACTGCATACATGTGTATAGTGCATTCCGGTTAGAAGTCTTTTTATATAATGTATTAAATTTATCCTTTGATAACTGCATTCCCGTGTATCATGCATTCCGGTTAGTCCCTTCATACCCTTCTCATTCCCCTCTCACTCCTGACAATGCCCCTTCTTCCCTCGACAAGTCCCTTTACCTCATTCATGCCTTTTTGCTTTGTTTTATGACCCCTGAGTTTAGCCACGGCCTTCTGTGGATGCAGTACGATTTTAAGCCTGTACGCTGGTGATGGATCGATCCCATTTTGCGAGTTGGTTAGATTTTCCGCTACACTCTCACCGGACGCAAGGCTGGCACGTCAGTGACGGCTCCCTGGACCCCACCCCCCTGCGCCGCGCTCATCGACCCACTGCTGCTGGGTGTGAGCAGGCAGATCGACCGTGCTATCAAGTCGGACATGACTGTGGGGCCTGTGACTTGGCCTGACGCGACTGATTCCAACATTCTTGTCCCATGTAACAGTTTCCTGCAGCACCCCCCTAACCGTAGGTTCCTTCCTTACCAGAACACCCAGCATCTAGCCCCACTGGATCGCATTTACCTGTCCATACACGCTGGGCAGGCCTGACTTATCACACGATGTCTGGTGGCTCTGGGCAGACGCGACGGTATCCACGCCTCTACCTGGAGCCCTAGTTATGGCGGGCTACGACCTGGAACCAAACGCCCCCGTCCCTAGCTGTGGACGTTGCGTACCTGGTGGTGTAGCCTTGGAAAGCCAGCACCGCAGGTGGCTGACACTTCCTTGTCCCGACGGTCAGACAGTTCTGTGTCAGGTCGTGTGCCCAGCACTGTCCCCGCAGGGGGGTTTTTTCTTGACTGTCGGAATCGGGTCTTGTAGGAGGAGGGCACAGCGTTAGCAAAAATAAGACAAAAGAATGCCACCAGAGTGTTCTTGAATCTGGTGCACTTTACTAAGAGCAAGCAAGTATATAGTACATGTCAGAAAAGACAAATCAAGATTAATACATCCCCAAGAACAATTAAGCCCTTTACTAAAGAGTTTAAGTTTTACACATTAACCAGAAGCACTAACCAGAAGCACTTTACAATGGTACTTTTCTCAAGATCAGCACATCTCCAGGAAAAAACAGTGGTCATAAAACCACAGAGCTTGTTTGTGAGATGTGAGACATTGTCTCCCTTTAAAGCTTCAGTTTGGTTCTTTCCCATTCTTCCTGGCACCCGATCTATCCATCGCTTGTTATCTCTAGGCTGTAATTCAAGCCATGGCTTGAGAGTGTCTCTTAATTAGTTTGTTTTTCTTAAAAGGAGAAGCCTGCCACTTGCCTCTGACCAAGTATTGCATTTTAACATGCAAAACTGTAACTAAGACTTCTATTTTACTAGTTCTATCAGGTGTAGCTCCTTGCTTAAGGGACTGAACTTTTACTAAGTCTGGAAAAACTTGCTACTTGTAACTGACTATGATATCACTTAGTGCAATGTCTTCCTTTCCATTTTACATTTGTAAGGGATTTTAGGAAGGGAGGATCTTTTTGGTTTTTTCTTTACTATATTTTTCTAAAGAAAGAGCCCACCATCTACCTTTATTTAATTAATGTTTTCTACCATGTATGACTGTAACTGGGATTCCTATTTTACTAATTTTATCTGGGGTTGGTATGGCAGTAAATTTCTAGAGGATCCGCCAGGTCACTCATAAACTCCTGAGGTTTGTAAGCTGGCTTGTAAATTCTTGAGGTAAGTAAGCTGGCTCGTAAACTCCTGAGATAAGTTAGTTAGTAATTTTCTGTGAGCATGTATGCCTGACAGCTTTGTCTCCCGGCCCCCCCCCCCCCCCCCCCCAAATGAGTGATTCAACAGCCCAGGGGAGGGAGGATGTTCCACAACCCCTGGCTAAGGATTGAGACTGGATGTACCATTCAGGTTGGGCTATGAAAGTAGCCAGCTGACCCCTGCACTGAGGGATCAGCTCCCCAGGTGATGGCAGGCAGCCACTGCTCCTGATTCCCTTAGCAGGACTGAGCTGTACCTACCTGTTCATAGCCAGAGACGGTTCCTATACTCTGGAGTCTGGTGGGTACAATTGAAGACAAGGACTTGTCATCTCCCAGAATCCACCAACAGATGCTAGTTCATCTAGGAAGGAATAGAGGTCCATAAGCCCCTTCTGAATCCATGATTACCTGTTGCAGGCCCAGTTTAGTCAGCTGCAGTTGCTGCAGGGTCACAGCAATGGCTGTGTCCTGGTCAGAGGGCACCACTTCACAGTCTCCTTATCTTCCAGCTCTTAGATTCTTTCTCTGATTAATGCTGAGAGTAGCATTTGCCTTTGGGTTTAAACATGAGCATTTAGAAGGTTGTTTGGCACCATGGCAGATTAGCTAGACAATGGTTATGAGGTCCTTTCTGTAGAATAATTTCCTCAAAGGTAGACTGCTGAGTTGTTGGTTATCGAATTCTCTACATTTAACATTTATTGCCACTTTTAT
The DNA here is from genome assembly GCA_009823505.1 of Rhizomys pruinosus. Taxonomy (NCBI): domain Eukaryota; kingdom Metazoa; phylum Chordata; class Mammalia; order Rodentia; family Spalacidae; genus Rhizomys; species Rhizomys pruinosus. Next base: position 84,629 of record VZQC01012115.1, read on the forward strand.
TTCTGAAAATTAGATATTTTAAAAGATGTATTACCACAGTTACTCATGGAGCTTAACATTTTGTTTATTCCATGAATCATTATTGAGTGCCCACTGTGTACCAAGTGATATGCCAAAACAAGCTGTGCCCTGTCATGACAGTTGATGGGGTGTAACTTTCTTGAAATACAAGTCCAGTGGCCTTGTTAATTTGGTTACTAGAAATCTCTACTGAAGTAGAATAACTTCAGTTGTCACTGTAAGTAGATGCTATCCACTGTTAGCCACTTAGTAAACAGTTATCATCATAGTAACCACTGTACCTTCAACACCCCACTAAGCCATTTGGATAAATACCCAAAAGAATATCCAAAACAAAACAAAAAAAAAACCCAAACATGATCTTGGGCTGGGGTGTAGCTTAGTAGTAGAGTGCTTTTTAGCATTCATAAAGCCCTGGGCTCAGTTACCAGCCACGCATAAACTGGGTGTGGTGGTGTATAACTTCAATCCCAGCTCTCAAGAGGTGGAGGTAGGAGGATCAGAACTTTCAGGTCATGTTGGTTACATAGTGCGTCAACCCAAACCTGGATTATTATATGAGTCCCTACAACAAACAAGGAAGGAAGGAAGGAAGGATCCCTAAAAACAAACAAACATGGATAAAAGTTCCTACTCTCATAATTTTTTTACCTCTTATTATCAAGAGATAGTTACTGATAAAAATGAACATGCACATAAATTTTAAGCTTGACGATGACAATGTTATAAAAAAAATAACAAAGGGATGTTAGGAGTGTGTATGTTGATGTATATGGTGCATGTGTGTTATGTGTACTGTGTGTGTTGTATATGCCAACTGTGTGTTCAGTAGGGGAGGCATGAAACTTATCTAGCATGGTCAGAGCTTATTCTCTCAGAGCCAATGCTGGGAAGGCTTGAAGGAATCAAGGGATGGAGAGAGTATGGAAACCTTAAGGAGAAGCAGTAGGGGTGATGATGGATGTAATTACTGGGGAAAGAGTGAGGGAAGGACGTACAAGGAACCATGGTGGGAAGTTGAAGGAGCTTAAGAGAGGGGGACCATAGGAGGCAAGGAAAATGGGTAAATGGAGGTATTTTAACTAGGGAGGGAGGAAGAAGGGTCAGACATGGAGAGAGAGATCGCGATGCGGTAACTAATTGCCTTTAGGTTAGTGTGAAAAACAGAGGGAAACACTCTAGTCCGAAGCCTACTCGAAAAAATGCTACATAAAGTACCTGTTTGTATATGAGTGCATGTGTGTTCTGGTTTACTTCTCCCTTGTGACCAAAACACTCTGACTAATTCAACTTGGGGAGGAAAGGATTTATTGGCTCACATCTCCTGAGTCAAAGTTCATCACTTAGGAAGCCCCAATGTGGCAACTCAGGGTAGGAACCTGGGGCAGGAACAAACCAAGGAGGAACTCTGCTTACCAGCTTTCTTACTGGCTCATGCTCAGCCTGCAATCTTATACAATACACAACAACCTGCCCAGGGGTGTCACTGTTCACAGTGAGCTTATGACCTTCCATATCACTCAAAAATCAAGAAAATACTTCAAACACACATGGACACAGGCCAGTCCAATGGTGGCAATTCTACAATTGAGTCTCCTTCATCCCAGATGTGTCAAGTTGATATTAAAGTTATCCAGCACAATGTGCATAGCTCAAGTCTATTTAACAAGAAACATCGAGAGATTTGTTAAAAGACACCTCCGATCTTTTTCACCGTTGTTGGTCAGGGCAGTCCAAGAGATTCCCAGAATGACACAGGCAACTGCCACAGCCCTTGATTATCTCTCAGAACTTGAAGGTAAGACCCTACTGCTGAAGACAGGATGCACTTCAGACACAGACTTGGAGCAATGGAGCTGGAATTGACCTTCCTGAAGACTAGTTCTCATAGTTTTAGAGAAAAGTATGGAAGGTGACAAGGGAGAAAAATCAATCAATGGTCCAACCCCAGATTAAAGCCTAATAACCACAAAATGACTGGCACAACAAATTATATCAGTCAGTGCAGTCCTGGTACTTTTATCTTGGAGTTAACCAACAATTATCTAATCACACATCCCAGAAAAACAAACGACAAATGGTCTCCCTTATCTGTGGATTGTAGACCAAGTACCTGGTTATAAGACAAACTGAGCAACATAAATGCTATATTCCTCATGATATAAAGATAACTGTGCTCTTGCATGTGAATCCCTATACAGGTTCTAGAGCTGACCCCCCCCTAACATTTATTTTCGGTCCTTGGGTTTTTGGTACACGATGGAGGGGTATGCGTGCATCTTTTCAGAGTAATAATGGGATTTTTTAAAATGGAAGATGCAAATCAAGAAATATGTTACGGAAATAAAATACAGTTTGTTCAACGGATCATTTACACTACAGGGCAATGTAATAAAAGCTGGTGCAACTACCTTTTGGGTGCTTAATACCCATACTTAACACCCATACCAATTCGGCCAAGAGACTTAAGGGATAACTTGTTTCCTTGCCCTCAGAGGTCAACTAAAAATGTCCTGCAAATGTGAAAAAAAGCCTTCCTGTGCAGGGAAGTCATAAAGCTCCACTAATGGGACTTCAGCCAGTGTCCAGTCTATAAATAGGAAAGTCTGCTCATGCTTCAGAAAAGGAAGCCTGGTCTAGCAAGAACTGATTTTGTCCTGGAGTCCATGGAACTGGTAAATGATAAGCTAAAAGGAGCAAAGTGCTTCCATTCCCCCCCCCCAAAGAAACGAGATACCCCCAAGGGCCAGATCCTCAACTGACCTTGAGAAAACAAAAACCTTGGTTAATCGAGCTAACTGTGTGGCCTTAAGCATCCCGACGGACATTTACAAAACCCGATAAAATTCTCCGTAGAGTTAGAGCAACTACAAGCATACATAGGAACTTGCGTCTTAGTAAAAGAGACAAAAAGAAAAACGAACAAGAGATTACTGTTGTTTGGCCTGTTTTCAATTTCTACTGGCAAGTGCATCAAACTCTGTGGCTGCTACCGCTTTTTGGCACTCCTCAAAGACATGAGCCACAGCTTTGTCAACTTTCCAGTATGGACTGAGGACATGTATCTCCCAAGAATCCTCCAAACCTTCACTGCCAGCTGGGGACTACTGAGATACCCCGCTTGTGGACTAAACAGCTAATGGGATGTCAGCCTCATCAGAATATCGACTGCCATTTTTGGACTATCTGGGCTGTATATGGAGGTTAGTGCAGGGAGATCAAGACAGGACATGTACTTACTTTCAAGTACTATGTTGAAGAGGCGTGGTGAGTGGTGTATAGGGGACAGCCTTGCCGGGTTCCTGCCTTTAAGGAAAATGATTCCAATTTTTCTCATTTAGGATGATATGCAGTGGGTTTGCTGCTATATGGATTTGATCATGTTGAGGAATTTCCTTCCGCCTATTCCCTCTCGGACTTTAACCATGAAGGGAACCTGGATCTTGTCAAAGCCTTTTCCTTCAATTGAGATGAACAACAGAATAAGTCCAACTAGCTATAAGAAGCCTAAAGAAACACAATTCTGAATGGGTCTCCGGGCCGAAATACCGAGTGAAATACGCGTATTTATTAATGGAACTGAACAAAAAAGAAAACACAACACAAACGAAACCTGTGGGATACTTTAAAGCAGTTCTGAGAGGGAAATTTATATTCCTATGTGCCACATTAAAAAAAAAAACAAAAGGAAAGGAACAACTAAACGCTCTAACACTGTAGCTAAAAAACACTTGAGAGAGACACAACAAATGAACCTAAACCCAACACTAAGAAAAAATAGCAAAATAGAGCCGAAATCAATGAAATAGAAACAAGAAAATAATACCTACCTCAATGAATCCAAAAGCTGGTTCTTTGAAAAAAAAATTAACTAAAATAGACCGACTTCTAGCCCAGTTAACCCAAAAAAAAAAAAAAGCAACTCAAATGCCCATCAATTGATGAAAGGGGAATCTTAACAACAGATAGAGAAATATATCCAGAAAATCATATGGGAATACTTACAAAACATATACCCACTAAATTTGCAAACCCAAGGAGAAATGGATGATTATCTGAAATCCTGGGATTCATTAAAGCTTAACCAAGAATAGACTGACAGTTTAAACAGACCCTATATATTGAGGAAATTCAAGATGGCATAATTAAAAAAACTCCTAACTACTTGGCATAATGGTGCATGCCTTTAATCCTAGCTTTGGGAGTAGCGGCAGGTGGATCTTGTGAGTTCAAGGGCCAGCTTCCTTAGGTCTACAGGGGAAATTCCTGGACAGCTTGGGGCTACAGGGAGACCCTGTCTCAAATACCTCCCCCAAAAAAACCTTTAAAAAAAAGCCTGGTCCCCAATGGTTTCATGGCAGGATTCTATAAAAGATTTAAAGAGGTCTTACACCATTGCTACTCATATGTTTAGAAGGATCCAAACAGAGGAAATTCTCCCCAAACTCCTTCTATGAAGCCAGCATCACTCTAATACCACACCCAGGCAAAGGATGGCAAGCAAAAAAAGAGCTATAGACCCCTTCTCCACTAATTGATGAACATAGATGCAAACAATTCTCAACAAACATACTTGCAAATCGCATCCAGACCCACAGTATCTGTGGTTTGCAAGAAAACACAAAGATCATTTGAAAGGAAGCAAGCAAGATGGCTCAGCAGTTAGACTCTTATAGCCAACACCTGCATATAGTAGACAGAAAGAAGCGATTCATGCAAGTTTCTTCTGACCTCCTCACATAAACTATAGCATATGTTTGTACACACACATTAATAAATAATAAAGTAAACGTAAATAAATAATCAAAATTCATCTTAATTAATAAAGCAACCAGGAAAGCAGTACAATACAAAATGGATATATTTTAATGAAAATAATTCCATGTCATAAATAGATATACAAAAAGAAATATCCACTTAAAAAGGACCAGATATGTGTTTTATAATATTTATTGATTCAAATATGCTGAACCATACCTGCATCTCTGATATGACTCCAACTTGGTCGTGATGTGATGGATGATGTTTTTGA
>VZQC01012117.1:0-55619 GCA_009823505.1 Rhizomys pruinosus
AAAAAAAAAAAAAAGTCATAGTATTTGATGTATAAATACACCATTCTCCAGAATGCAGGAGCATAGAGTGAGTCAATGTGTATGTCTGTGTACACATGCATGTGCATGTGTGTGTGTAGAAAGACAGTTAGTTGGTTTTTCGTTTGTTTTGTTTTGTTTTTGATCTTTTTTGAGACAGGGTTTCCCTGTAGCCCCAGCTGTCCTGGAACTTACCATGTAGACAGGATAGCCTTGAACTCACAGAGATCTACCTGCCTCTATCTCTCAAATGTTGAGATTAAAGGCATTAAAGTTAGTTGTTTTTTTTTAGTTGGTTGCTTAATTGTCTCTGTCTCAGTACATGTCTACATGTGTGCAGGTCCATGTACCTTTGTACACATATAGAGAGCAGAAGAGGGCAGCATCTGTACTCGCCACCAATTCCTTTGGAACCTAAGTACCACATTTTCTCAGCTAGTCTAGAAGCTGGCAAGCCCAGTCATCCCTAGCCATCCCCAGTCATCATCCTGTTTCTATCCTTCTGGGAGATGAGGGTGGAGGTGAATAGGGGATTCTTGGTGTGGTAGTTTTGAATGAGAATGTCCCTCATAAGCTCCATGTATTTGGACATAGAAGGAAGAGTTTATTTGGCTTTCAATCCAGAGAGATTACAGTCCAGAATGGTGGGAGAGGCATGGCAGCAGAGGTGATCAGAGCACTGTGCCAGTCACATCTTCAACCAGGCACAGGAAGCAGAAAGCAACTAGAAATCTGGTAAGGCTTAAGAACTCTCAAACCCTGCCCCAGTGATATGCTTCCTCCAACAAGCCTCCCAAAACAGTGCTACCAACTGGGGATAAAATGTCAAAATACTTGGAGCCTGTTGGGGAAAATTCTCATTCAAAACACCACATTCCATATCCTGGCCCCCACAGGCTCATGACCATATAAAAGGCATTTACTCTGCAGGGCGTGGTGGCGCACACCTTTAATCCTAGCACTCAGAGGCAGAGGCAGGCAGATCTTCATGAGTTCAGGCCAGCCTGGTCTACAGAGTGAGTTCCAGGACAGTTGGGGCTACGGGGACACCCTGTCTTGAAAACACACACACACAAAAAAGTCCCCATAGCCTTTAACAGTTTCAACACTATTCAAAAGTAGAGTCCAAAGTCTCTTCTGAGACTCAAAGCAATCTCTTAACTGTAAGCCATTTAAAAGAAACAAAAAAAAAAAAAAAAAAATAAAAAAAAATAAATAAATAATAAAAAGGGGGGGGGCTGAAGAGATGGCCTAGTGGTTAAGAGCACCAACTGCTCTTGCAGGGGACCTGAGTTCGATCCCCAGCACCCACATGGCGGCTGAGAACCGTCTTTAACTCCAGTTCCAGGGGAATCTGACACCCTCTTCTGACCTCCATGGCATTGCACGATACGGGTGCACAAACCTCCATGCAGACAGTACATTTGTACACATAAAAAATAAATAAAATATTAAAAAAAGAGGCTTCAGTGTGAGTCCTTGAAGAGAACTCCTTTATTAAACCCACCCAGGGTTCAGGGACTATTGTGGTGGGGGGGGNATGGACTGTCAGGGGCTTCTTTATGCAGGATGCCCCTATTGCACACTGACTGGCCTCAGTGGCTCTCTTGAGTGGAAAGAACCAACACTCCCAAGTTCAGCTGTCAGCCTGGGAAGGACTCTGACCCCACATTAGCAGATTTTCTATACAGAAAATTCCTGTAGGTTGGTGTGGTCTTGCCCTGAAGGTACTCTTTCCATTGTTGTAAATGCAAATATCTAGACCTCTCCTTAATCACTCTAATCTCCTTATCAAAGAGAGCCTCTTCTTCAGCATATGCTTTGATTCTAACTTTAACCTTCTTAGTCCTCTTTTTCAATCCAAACTATATATTCTGCTGTTCTTTATGCCCCACTTGCTCTTTTTCATTGTAAATCTCCATAATATTGCCCTTTCAACTTTGCCTCAGGCCAGACTGCCAACATATCCCAGTTGCTACTTAAGTCCTTATTCTTCTCTGGGACTACACTGTTCTTAGCACTTTTTTCTACACTCCTACTAAAATGCCTGTTAAGCTCTGCTTATAGCGTTCAACAGCTTTTTTAGTTCAAACTTACAAAGTCTTCCACATTCCTCCAAAAACCCACATGGTCAGGTTCTTCATAGCAATTCCCCACTCCTGGTACCAACTTCTGTCTAGTTAACATTCTTTTGCTATGATAACAACACTGACCAAAACCACCCGGGGGAGAAAAAAAGTTTATTTGGCTCATACCTCATAGTTCATCATCAAGTGAAGTCAAGGCAGGAACTCAGGGCAGATACTCAGAGCACAGACCATGGAAATATGCTGCCTACTGGCTTACTTTCCTGGCCTATGGTCAGTCTGCTTTCTTATACAGTACAGGGCCTGCTCAGGGGCCACACCACCCACAGAGGGCTGGATCCACTCAGTAATCAAGAAATTGCCCTAACAGATAATGCCACAAGCCAGTGGAAAAATTTCTCAATTGAGGTTTCCTCTACCCAGGTGTGTCAACTATGACAACTGAAGATGTACAGCACACCTGGTTTGTTGCATGGGTTCTGAGATCTAAACTGTGGTCAGTAGACTTAGTTTTAAAGAGATTGGTTCAGGGGCTGGAGAGATGGCCTAGTGGTTAAGAGCGCTGACCACTCTTACAGAGGACCCGGCTTCGATCCCCAGCACCCACATGGTGGCTGAGAACCAGGAGAACTCCAGTTCCAGGGGAATCCGACACCCTCTTCTGACATCCGCAGCATTGCACGACACGGGTGCACAAACTTGCATGCAGACAGTACATTCATACACATACAGAAATAAATAAAATTTAAAAATAAATAAATAAATAAATAAATAAATAGATAGATTGGTTCAATGGCTGGTAAATGTGCATGTTCAGGGCAGTCCCAAAATGGAGACCCAGGGAAGCTGGATTCAAATCTGAAGGTAATCTGGAGACCACATTTTGCTTCCTCTGTGGTCTCTCATGGATTCATCTGATTAGATAAAGGTTGCCCACATTATATACGGTTATCTACTTTACTCAAAGTCTATTGATTTAAATGTTAATCATATGTAGAGAATACATTCACAACAATAAATAGACTGGTGTTTGACCAAATTTCTGTGTTCCATAGGCTACCCACCCTGGCACATAAAGTTAGCCTTCTCTTATTTTCCCACATTAACAAAGATTAAATGTGTTAGTGTACATAGGACACAGGCTGGCAAATGATATCTGCATTAGTTGCTTTTTCTGCTGCTGTGATAAAACACCCAGATAAAAGTTACTTTAGGAAAGAAAGGCTTATTTTGGCTCACAGTTTTAAGAGTATAGTCCATTATGGTGAGGAAATCTTGAGGGCAGGAGCGGGAGGCAGCTGGTCACATTGCATCTATAGTCAGGAAACAGCACTGAATCCTGTGCTTGGCTCATTTTCTCCTTTGTATTCACCAGCCAAAGGAATGGTACCGCCTCATTTAAAATGGGCCTTCTTACCTCATTACCTAATCTAGACAATCCCTCACTGACCTTCTTAGAGACATGTTTCTACCCATGGTGATTGTAAATCCCATTAATTTGATAGGATTAACCATGATAGTACTCTAACTACTTATTCATTTATTCTTAACATAATAAATCTCCTTTTACATTGTGCATATTGCTATGGTTGTTGTTTTTTGGATAAAGGGCTACAAATCAACTTCCTAATAACAATAACCTCCCTGCTTTTTTTTTTTAATGTGTATGAGTGTTATGCCTGCTTGTATGTAAATACACCTGTGTTGTGCAGTGTCTGTGGAGACAGAAAAGAGGTATTGGATCCTCCTGGAACTAGAGTTATAGGTGGTTGTTAGCCACCATGTGTGTGGTGGTATTTGAACCCAGGTCTTCTGCAAAACAGCCAGTGCTGTTATCTGCTGAGCCATCTCTCCAGCTCTCAATTATTCTTCTTTTTTTAAAAAGAAAGGAAAAAATGTTTATACATAAAATCTTATTTAGCCTTGTATTTTCTCTTTTTTTTTTAATTCTATTTATTTATTTTCTATGTGTATGAATGTACTGTCTGCATGCAGGTCTGTGCACCCATGTCATGCAATGCTGCAGAGGTCAGAAGAGGGTGTCTGATTCCCCTGGAACTGGAGTTCTCCTAGAATTGGAGTTACAGACGGTTCTCAGCCACCATGTGGGTGCTGGGGATCGAACCCTGGTCCTCTGCAAGAGCAGTCGGTGCTCTTAACCGCTAGGCTATTTCTCCAGCCCAGCCTTGGTATTTTCTTATCTAATAAATGTACTGTGTTTTATTGATTTTTCTGTTGAAAGGAAAAAAAAAAAACACTTCACAATCAAAGCTTTATTTATCCTTTCCTCCTGCCACTGCTCACAGTTCTAGAGATTGATCATTGATCCCTACACATGCTAGAAAGCCACTCTGTTACTTAGCTGCATCTCCAGCCAACTGCCAAAGCTCTGTAAGAAGGATGCCTTGATTGTTCATTTGTTCAGAGTAAATAATATGAAAAGGTTTCTCTATACCATTTCATACTCAAAAGATTCTACTTTAAAATTTAAAGTTTAGGGGGGGGAAAAGGGCACATTTAGCAGTAATTTTATTTACATACTCTAAATTAAAAATAAGATGTATGTTTCTCAACTGAGAGGAAGGATATAGATTTGAAATAAATTTAAGATACTACAAATATGTAAATTACAAGACTTAAAGTGAAGATTTTTGTGTCTCAAATACAAATATCCCCTTTTAGAAGGGAAACGTTTCCATTATCCCTCAGATCAAAAGATAGAACTGTAATAGTTTAAAGCAGACAACTAACACTCACCTTGCCATACACGTATCTCACATTGGACTGGATCTATTCCTGCTCACTATAAAATTCCTTTACTCAATATGTTTAAACTGGGCATCTAGAAGCTTCATGTAATTGTTTTCTGATCATGCAGAGCCTTCAAACATTCCTACTACTTTGGTGGTTATCTTTAGTATAAATATTTACCTTTGCATTTATATAACTTATCTTTTGAGGCTGGGTATCTGTACCCTTGGTTGACCTCAAACACGCACTACAGTTACAGGAATGAACCCCTTAACTTTCCTTTTTTTTTAATTCGAAAAGGTTTAGTAAAAAAAAAAGTATGCCAGCGTGGTGGCACATGCCTTTAATCCTGGCACTTGGGAGGCAGAGGCAGGCTGATCTCTGTGAGTTCAAGGCCAGCCTGTTCTACATAGCAAGTTCCAGGACAGCTGGAGCTACAGGGAAACCCTGTTTCAAAAAAAGACAAGACAAAACAAAACAAGACAGTATTCCTTGCCTATTTCTGTGATGTAATATTCACTCTTCTGTTTCTGTATAAAATAGGTCAAGTCATTAGTCCACAAAGTGGCGGTACTGGCACAGATCTAACAGGTGACAAAACAGGGCCATCTGCGCAAGAGCCCAACAGCCAGACACCCTTGAAGTCTATGCTTGTCATCAGTGGAGGCGAAGGCTACATTGACTTCCGGATGGGTAAGTCCTTCTATGAGTTTTCACTATATTCTATGAATTGGATTTTTACCCACAGTGAATAAGAAAGCATTCTGATAATGATTTCAAAGAAGTTCTCTTTGAATTTTTTACATGGAGAAGGATTTCCTCCCCACGCCCTTTCTATTTCATTCATATTATGTGTATATGTGAGTCTTTCTTGTTTTGTTTTACTTTGTTTTGTTTTGGTCTTTTTGAGACAGGGTCTCCCTGTAGCCCCAGCTGTCCTGAAACTCACTATGTGGACCAGGCTGGGCTTGAACTCACAGAGATCCACCTATGTGAGTCTTTCATACCAAAGGATACTTACTGATTTGAAGGAACATTATAAATAGTAGGAAGTAGTTATATGTTAAGTTTCATGTGAAGTGCTGAAGAATTGTCAAAAGGCCTTGAGCAAACTATTCACCCTCTTAGAACCTCAGCTTTCTCACACACAAATAAGGACATAAAAATACTTCATCCAATGGCTGGACATGGTTGTGCATGCCTTTAGTCCCAACTCTCAGGAGACAGAGACAGGCAGATCTCTTGAGTTTATAGAGCCTAGTCTACAGAGAAAGTTCCAGGTCAGCCCCTGGGGATAAGGGAGTGTGGTATTACATAGTGAGATTCTGTCTTCAAAAAAGAAAACAAAACAACTTCATAAAAACATTAAGTCAAGATTGATTTCATCGCTTCATCTTACCTTAGTTGGATTCTACTGGTTTTTGTTNGTTCATATATGATTGAACTTTGAATGAGAATGGCTGGTGGCCATTCCTGAGCCCCTATGCCATAGGAAGTCAGGAAGGAACTCAGAGAAATCCTGCTCAATGACGGACTCAGGCAGCTGTGTCCCCCCCGATGCCATAGGAAGTCAGGAAGGAACTCAAAGAAATCCTGCTCAATGAGGGGCTCAAGCAGCTGTGTCCTCGGAAGAGTTCATCTGGCCGAGGGCACTCCCCTTATCTGACCTGGACTCTTGACCAGGTTGCAGTACACATTACAGACAAATCAGCAAGACAGATGAGCAAGACTGATAAGAAGGCCGGGGGAGGATGTCAGAACATGCAGAGAACCTCAGCGAAATGCTCACAGGAAGCAGGAAATCCTGATTTAAAGTTTTCTAATAGCTATATCTAAATGTGACACGAAATGGCTAAATTAATATGTTATTTCATTCAATCCAATAAATCATAGTTTTAACACATAATGTAAAGATTACTGAATTCTGCCTTCACAATCTGGAGCTCACTTTTCACTCATAGAGCATGTCAACACAGATGTTTACTGTTCATCAGAACTATTTGATCTGTATTTAGATTTTATAAAATTATAGTTGAAGAAGTTGATTCACATACTCAAATTGCTTTAGACAAGCTAAAAATGTTTCCTCCAAACTGAATCAAGTGGCCTACTGTCATTTTTCTTTGATATTTCAAAGTTAAATGAGGTCAGTTTCAAAGCTGCATGTCTGTCCAAGTTAAATAACTCCACTGTTGGCCGGGCATGGTGGCACTCGCCTTAAATCCTAGCACTTGGGAGGCAGAGGCAGGCAGATCTTTGTGAGTTCAAGGCCAGCCTGGTCTACAGAGTGAACTCCAGGACCGCCTGGGGCTACAGGGAGACCCTGTCTCGAAAAGACCAAAAATAAAAAATAAAATAATTAACTCCACTGTCAACTTAGTGGCACTAACATGAAATTAAAATTATTAAAAAAATTTTTGGGGGGGGATAGAGAGATGGCTCAGTGGTTAAGAGCGCTGACTGCTCTTGCAGAGGACCTGGGTTCTATTCCCAGCACCCACATGGCAGCTAAGAACCATCTTTAAGCTGGGCTTCCTAGCACTCTGGAGGCAGAGGCAGGTGAATCTCTGTAAGTTCAAGGCCAGCCTGGTCTACAGAGTGAGTTCCAGGCCAGGAACTGTGGAAACCCTGTCTCAAAAAGATAAAAAAAAAATTCAGTTGGAAACTTGTTTCTTACTGGTCCTATTTCAAGTGCTCAGTAACTAGTGGCTGTAGAGAGCCCCAGAGAGCACCTCTTCTTCCCTCCCTCCCTCCCTTCCTTCCTTCCTTCTTTCCTTCCTTCCTTCCCCTGGTTAATACTACCTACTCAGCTGCTACAGGATTCAAATTATTGTGTGTGCTCCACACAGGCTTGATGATAAAAGCAATGACTCAGCTGAGTCACAACAGCTGCCAGGGCCGGTGAATAAGGGGGCTAGAGAAGGGGTATGTCTGAACAGCATTAACAAGATTCAGAAAGAGAAGAATTAAGATGTGAGCTTGGGTTAGTACAGGCTTTAGAGACCAGTTTACAGCAATCTCCATTTTAGCATTTTAATTTTTTTTTTTTTTTTGAGACAGGGTCTCCCTATAGCCGCAGCTGGTCTGGAACTCACTTTATAGAACAGGCTGGCCTAGAACTCACAGAGATCTGCCTGCCTCTGCCTCCCTAGTGCTGGGATTAAAGGCATGCACCACCACGCCTGGCTTAAACATGGTTCTTAGCCGCCATGTGGGTGCTGGGAATCGAACCCGGGTCCTCTGCAAGAGCAGTTGGTGCTCTTAACAGCTGAGCCATCTCTCCAGCTCCGCTTTTTAACTCTTGAGGCCCAAAGAAATCTGAGCATCCTGGAATGTATGAAAGCCTAGACATTTGGGCCACACCTCACACCTACTCAAGAATAGCTGTCTTTTCGAAATGTTTTCCTTCAACCCGGAGAGTTGTTCTTGTTTGTTTAAGCTCTACCTGTTCTTCAGACACTTTCTGAAATGCTTATCTTTTCCACAGAGGAAAGCTGATGCCCCAGAGTCCCAGCAGTACAATACTCTATCAGTCTCATCTTGTGTGCACATTGCTTTCTACCACGTCATAACTGATACCTGCATCTCATCTTTCCTACTAGACAGCCAGCATCTGGGATCCAGGGCTGAGTCTTTTTCATCCTTCTTTGCCTCTCATGGCAGTCAGCTAAAAACGGCAGAAGTTAAGTCCTTATCTGTAATACTTTATATTCCATATGTCATATGTCATTTAGGATGGTATAGGCTCCCTCTAAAATTCAAAATATCCAACATCAGTCAGGAGTGAATTCAAGCTAGATGGAGATGTAACTCAGTGGTAAGGTATGTGCTTAGAATACACACAGGCCTGGGTTCTCTCCCCAGCACAAAACAAAACAAAACAAAACAAAACAAAACAAAACAAAACAAAAGCAGGCATGGTGGCAGTGTGTTGACACAAAAACAACTCTCATCTCAAAGTAGTTAAGAGATGTTTTATTCTAGAGCCAAATATATGTGACCATGGCCCAGGAACACAGATTTAGGTCACCTCAACTTCCATGTTCCAACATGGGAGCAGTTTCATGAAGTATTTTATAAATCAAGGGACTTTTCAAATACAGGCAATTGTGGTAAAGTGAAGAAATCTCAGCTGCTAGCTGATGGCATTCTTAGCCTTTTGGTTGGTAGTAAACTAGGGCTTGTTTACGCGATATAGGTGACAGTTTTCTATTTAAAAAAATATATTACATTAACTGTTATGTGCGTGAGTGTATTAGACAATGCAATAGCATGTAAAGTGAGTTGGACCCATTGTCACTGCGAAAAGCTACTTGTGGCTCATGCGAAGAGTGGCAGTTAGATTTGGAAGCTGGAGTTACGACAGTTGATCTTATCGTCCACTATGTGTAGGGTGCTCAGGGAGGAAACTTGTGAACCATGGGTACCTCTGCAGAAGAATTAGTGCTTGGACAATGTTGTTGTGTTGTAGGTGCTGTTCGAGTGTAGTCGTGTGTTAGTAGTGTATGGTGGTGTGTGTGTTGATGTGTGTAGTGGATGATGTACTGGTCTGGCATGTAGGACGTTGGTCGCACTTGTGTCCTACAATGCTGCAGAGGTCAGAAGAGGGTGTCTGGATTCCCCGGAAACTGAAGTTAAAAACGGTTTTCTTGACCACACTTGTGGTGTGCTGGGAATTGAACCTGAGTCCTCTCCTAGAGCAGTCGCCTGCTCTTAATCGGCTGAGCTATCTCTCCAGCCCCAAGAATGGGTCATTACTCTTAACCACTGGAGCCAACTCTCCAGCCCCACACTCAATACATTTCACAAAAGGTATTTATCTGTCATCACAGGATGTAGGGTCTGACACAAAGGTAGGCAGAGAGGAGTCAGGCTATTTAGGGTGCTAAGGATGAAGCCCCAAATAAACTGTAACTAGACTCTGAGAACTGCAGCATTCCACAACTCATACAATAACTGAAGTTTTTTTTTTTTTTTTTTTTTGTAAATTTTTGAGACAAAATACGCTTTTACCTTTAATACCTTGGTATAAAAATTACTATTGTCCCAGCTGGCTGCTGAGCTGTCACTCTTTAGTCCAGGCTATCCTTGAACTCACAGAGATCTGCCCTGCCTCGTTGCTCTCAGTGCTGGAGTTTAAGGCCGTGGCCACCAACACCCGGCTTAAAGACGGGTTTCTTAGCCTACCATGTGGGTGTTTGGGAATCAAAACCCAGGTCCTCTGCAAGAGGCAGTCAGTGCTCTTAAACCATGAGCCATCTCTCCCAGTCCCATACTGAGTTCAAATATCAGTTAGCACTTTCAGAAGGTTCGTTTGAAGATGAAGTTTTGTTTTTTTTTTTTTTCTTTTTCTTTGTGGAACTTTTATTCATAATTGTAATCCTAGCATTTAGGAGGCTGAGGCAGGAGGATCACAAGGTTGAGTCTAGCTTGGGCTAAATATTGAGACATGGTCTCAAAAACACAAACAATGAACAAAACCCAAGGTATCCAGGTTCTCCTGTAGGTACTTAGGGGCATGATGCATCCTCTATGTCCTTAGCTCAGCGAGACACCAGTTTAAGTCCTTAACACAGTCAGTTACAGCTGACAAGGATGACAGAAGTCAGTAGAGAATCTCATTTTCCTTTTTCTGAAGGCAGAGAGGGCCAGTGGAACTGACTAAGGGCTCTGTGACAATCCTGGCAGGAATAAAGCTATTCTAGAGATGCTTGTGCCCCCTCTCTTGACTATCAGACTATTGNATACAAAAAAACATTAAAATACAGTGAGCTCCAGGCCATAGCTGTCTCAAAAAGACAAAAACAAATCAAAACTTGGAATAATTTCAAGTAAGTACAAACCCAAACCATGGACACTAGCAGATTCTTGTCAGTTGTCGTTGTATACACAATTCATATCTTTGCAACAAAAATTAAAGCTGAAGAAAAATCCTGGGGGAAATGTCCTTGGCAAAACAAGAAAAGGTGTCAGAAAATTCTCTGTCTAAGTTAAAATCAAAAAAAAACCGTAAAAAAAAGCAAGAGCTTAGAAGAAGAGGCACCTCCCCCCATAAAAAACATGACCAGAGAAACTCTGTGAAGGATGTTAACCACATGGCTAATCACCTCAAAATTGGCGCGATGCGTGTTTGGTTTTCGTGCGTCCGTTACACCATAGATATCCTCAACTTTACATGGAAGGCAGGCTTTGCCACATTTTCATCCAGCAAGATATTTCTTCTTATATGGTTTTTTTTTTGTACTTTAAAGTTTTCTGTCTTATGGGGTTTCACAACAGATACAATACTTCAAGAATGAAACGAAAGTGGGGAAAATTCAAGAATTTGGAGTTATGTTTTTACCTAAAATTGAAGAATTCTGATTGCAATGATGGTCGTGATAATTTGTGCGAGTCTTTACTGCACTACTGTTCATGACTCAGGGAGAGTTACCTCTGTCACTAAGGCTGGTCAGAAGATTTGACGAAAAGTTGTTAAGAAAGAAAAAAGAAAGAAAAGAAATTTGAAACGGATAACTGGGCAGTGGTGGCACACGACCTTTAATCCTAGCAGCACTAAAATCACCCGAGGCAAAGCAAGCAAGCGCGATCTCTGGTGAGTTTCCAACTGCGGCCAAGTCCTGGTCTACTGAGTGAGCTCCTGCATTGGCAGATGGGGACTAAAATGGGGAGACTCTCTCTCAAGTGAAAATGCCAAAAAAAAAAAAAAAAAAAAGAATCTGTCTAGCAGACTAGAAGAGATTGCTCAGTGGTTAAGAGAACTGACGGCTCTTTCAGAGCAGAGGAGCCCGGTTCAATTCCCAGCACCTACAATGGAGGCTAATGAACCGATTCTTTAAGCTGGGTGTGGGGGCACACACGCCTTTAATCCCAAAACCCTGGAGGCAGAGGCACACAGACCTCTGAGTTCAAGGCCAACCAAACTACATTGGGAGTTGGAGGCCAGCCGGGTCTACAGAGTGGAGTTCCAGGACAGCTGGGGCTTGGGAGACCCCTTGTCAAAAAGAAACAAAACAAAAACATATTTAATTCAAGAAGGAACTTTGCGTATTGGGTAAATATGGAGAGTATAGGGTTGGGCCCAATAAGTGAAGAGAAACTGAAAACAAGTAAAGAAAAAAATTGTTAACTCTAATAAATTGGTAGGAGAATAGTGCTAGATTTTGCTGGCAGGCATTTCTTGAAGAATTGGGTAAATTGAAGTCTTAAGATGTGTGAACCCTTTTGAAACTGATATATTGATTTGACAGTAAATTTTTATTATTTGAAAAGATGGATCAGTGCGCAGACAATTACAACTTCATAGTTCAGCAAATACAATAAGTAGAATTTATCCGAATGAGGGTCCAAAAAAGGCCACACCCCCTAAGATGAAGAGCGTACAAAAGACAGGCAGTCAACTGCTGCTGAAGGACAGAGAATCAATTTCCTCTAGGGACAAGCCCATCGCAAGTACCAATCCATACACTGGTCAAGAGTCCCCTAGAGCCATGTACAGTACAGATTGAAGCACTAAGAGGAATCAGGTAGAGGTCGCCATGTGTGTGTGTATCATTGTGTGTATGGAATAGGTGTACATTATGTATGGTAGATCGTTTTTATACAGAAGAAGTTGATCATGGATATGATGAAGTGGGCAGCTGTGAGAAGTTAGGACAAGAGAAGAAGCTGGGGGAGGAATGATGTGTGTTTCATACAAGGTACGAATTCTCCCCCCAAACGTAAAAAGAAAATAGGTAGGAAAACCAAATATAGACCATCTCCACACTACTTGCAAGCATAGCCAAGTTTCATGTTTCCAAAACCGTTTCCATTCTAGTAATCACACGCTATTCTCTGTCTCTAGAGATTTGTCTAGCCAGGTCTGGTATCAGAAAGCTGTGTATTCTATTCTACCCCAGTTCTACTGAGTGCTCAAGCACAGCCAAAGTTGAGGGGCACTGTAACAGGGGAAACTATAATTGAGAATCCCTATTATTAAAACAAAAACGACAGTCCAAAGAACCAAGACTTAAAATAAAGCAAAAAAAAACAACCTAGATGTTTCGCACAGTACTTATCAAGATGGAATTGTCAAACGAGAGTTTGTCACGTATAATGAAAAAACCCAATATAAATATATACGCAATTTCAGTGTAAGCTTTCTTCATTTTACCATGCTTTTCAATATTCAAACATACTAAGTGGGCAACACCAGCACTAGCTACTTTTATTGGCAAAGCCGACTTCTTATTTACTTTTATTTCACATGTATTATGATTTTGGATTCCTACTATATTTTATTTATTTATTTGTCTGTTGATCAGTTATTGGATATCTGGGAGGGGTTGCTATCAAATATGAGTTGAGGTTAGGTTGCATTCGAACAGTTCCATTTATTCACATTGTTTTAGTGTAAAATCGATTGTTACAATTTTCATCATGTAGTAAAAAGTATGTCAAATTAAATTAAGAAAGATCAACAATCAATACTAAGGGGATTACATGTATTTTGGCAAGAAATATATAATTTCTTTTCTATATACTATTAGATAAGTTTAAAAAACGAACCATGGTGAGGCTGGAAGGATGGCTCAGCAGTTTAGATAGCACTGCGTAGCATCATTGCGAGAACGTTCAACTGTCCCAGCAGATCCACATGGTGGGCTAACACCATCCACAACTCCAGTTCAAGGCTATCCGACAACCGCTTCTGGCTGACGCTCCAGGCCATTGCATGACATGGGTGAACTTACACACACACACACACCCTTGCATATGTATGTGCACATACAAAAACGAATAAAAAAAAGTAAATAAATAAATATTTTTTGGTCTTTTTTTTTTTTTTTTTTTTTTTTTTTTTAGTCAGGGTTTCCCTGTAGCTACTATGTAGACCAGGTTGGCCTGGAACTCATAGAGATTCAACCTGCCTCTGCTCCCGGAGTGCTGGGATTAACAGAGCAATGCACCACCATGCCCAGCAAATAAAAATATTTCAAAGGCAACCAAAAAGAAAACTAAGAAGTATTAGAACTAAATTATAATAAAGCTAATGTTCATGCCAGATGTGATGGCACATACCTGTAACAGCAGCCCACGGGATGTAATGGCAGGAACACTATGAGTTTGAGGCCAACTTGGCAAGTGTATAGTGAGACCCCGCGGTTTTCAAAAAAAGCACAAACAATAAATTTCTCTATAAGTAGATGAAATAAGACAGAGACCTCAGGCACAACTGCTCAACATGCAGTGAATAAGAAACTGTGGGATGTTCAGCCCTAAATGGGACATTTACATCACAAACCTCCTTCATCCCAAGGCGCGATAAATTATTTAAGAAGAGTTAGCAGAAAGATTATAAGAGCCAGAGGTAGAAGATGACGACCCAAAGGAATAGAAAGAGTATTTCCTTCCCGCGGATACCACTGAGGCAGGTACACATAGGACTCACAGAGGGGGGGGGGAGTGATGTGAATGTGGGAGGCGGAATCGGCGCGAGGGAGTGGTAGGGGAAGGAGAAGGGGAATGTGGCCAGAAGGGGGTAGGAGGCAAGGGAAAGAGGTGAGGAGAGGAAGGGATGAGTGTTGCCTGGTGGGTGGGGGGGGAAGGGGGGGGGGGAGGTGGTTAGTAGGAAGATCACGGGGGGAAAGGGTGATTGCTAAAATATGTTGCGTAGACTGGGTTATGGTTGAGTGGGGCGGTGGGAGTACGCGGGTAGGAAGGGGGGGAAAAAAGATAAGGCAGGGGTGTGAGGGGGCATCCCTGGAGGTAGTCGTAACAATGGAGGAGGGAGGGGTGGGGGAGGGAGGGAGGGAGAAAGGGGGGGAA
This sequence comes from Rhizomys pruinosus, assembly GCA_009823505.1. Classification (NCBI taxonomy): domain Eukaryota; kingdom Metazoa; phylum Chordata; class Mammalia; order Rodentia; family Spalacidae; genus Rhizomys; species Rhizomys pruinosus. The sequence goes on from VZQC01012117.1 coordinate 14,667, forward strand.
GAGAGAGGGAAAAAAGAAAAAAAAAAGGGGGAGAAGGGGGGGGGAGGGGAGGAGGGAGGTAGTACGTGTGGGGTGGGGGGGGGAGTAAGGGGGGGCGGGGGGGGGGTGGAGAGGGGAGAGGGGGGGGAGAGGGGGGGTAAAGGGGGGGGGGAGAGGAGGGGGGGGGAAGGGGAGGGAAGGGGGGGGGGGGAAGGAAGAAGGGGGGGGGGGGGGGGGGGAAGGGAAGGGGGGGGGGGGGGGGGGGGGGGGGGGGGGGAGGGGGGGGGGGGAGGAAGGTATAAATGGGAACGGGGGGGGGGGGAGGATGGGTGGCGGGTTAGGGGGGGGGGAGGGGAGGAAGGGTGTGCTGGAGTTTGGCGGGGGGGAGGGAATGGTGGATGAGGGGAAGGGGGGTAAGGGGCTGTGTTGGCCCAGGGAGGCGGTAGTGGGGGGGAAGGAGGAGGGGAGGGGGAGGGGGGGTGGGGGGGGGGGGGGGGAGGGGGGGAAGGGGGGGGGGGAGAGGGGGGGGGGGGGGGGGGGGGGGGGGGGGAGGGGAGGGGGGGGGGAGGGGGGGAGAGGGGGAAAGAGGGGGAGAGGGGGGGGGGAGAGGGGAGAGAGAAGAAAAAGGGGGGAGGGGGGGGGAGGGGGAGAGGAGGGAGTGGGAGAAGAGGGAGGGGGGGGGGGGGGGGGGGAGGGGATTGTGGCGGGGCGTCAGTATGCGCTATCTGGGGGGTGATGGGGGAGAGGGGGGGGGCCTAGGGGGTCAGAAATGGACGGGGGGAGTGGAGGAGGTTTGTGCGCTTCAGCGGGAGTGGAGGGAGGAGGATGGGTAGGATATGACAGTATGTTTCTCTGTCCGTGCCTTCCTTCCTTCCTTCCCTTCCTTGTTATTCCTTCCTTCCCCTGGTTAATACTACCTGCTCAGCTGCTACAGGATTCAAATTATTGTGTGTGCTCCACACAGGCTTGATGATAAAAACAATGACTGCAAGGTCTGTAAGAGAATGGCCGTATGGCAGGTTTAAGAGCGGCCCGACCAGCGGATATCTTGCAGAGGACGCACGTTTGATCCCCAGCACCCACCCATAGGGCGGCTGAGAACCGGCTGAAACGCCAATTCCAGGAGAACTTTCCAGACTCCAGTGTGAATCCAAATCCGCGCAGTACCCGTCTTATGAAATGTCCATCAGTCCGCGGCATTGCACAAGCACAGGGGTGGCCTGTGACCATAACCCTTTGACAATGCCACATATCAGTCACAGGTTATGTACACACCTACAGAAATAAAATAAAGAAATTTAAAAAAAAAAAAAGCATGACTCCATAGCTGGGGTGATCGAGCAGTGTCTGCACAAAACGGGCCCGTTAATAAATGATGGGCTAGATTACAGGGGTAGAGGTCGTGAACAGGCATTATAAGATTCTGAAATGAGAAGAATTAAGAATTGATGAGCGTATGGTTAGTACAATGCACGTTTCTTAGAGACCAATTTTACAGCAATCTGCATTTATTATCTTTTATTCAATTCTTTTTTTTTTAGTCTTTTTTGAGACAGGTCTCCCTGGAGCCCCCAGCTGTCCTGGAAACAAGTTCAATAGAGACCAGTTCTGGCCTAGGAACGGGAGTCCACAAGACAGATCTGGCCTGCCTCTTACTCCCCTAGTGTCTTGAGATTAAAAAGCATGCAAACTCACACGGGACGCCTGGCCTTAAACAATGGTTTCTGATAGCCTTTGGCCCATGTGCGGTGCTGGAATTGAAAAGCCAGGACCTCTGACAAGAGCCAGTTTGGATGCTCTTAAACAGCTGAAGCCATCTCTGCTTCAGCCTCGCTTTTTAACTCTGAGGCCCAAAGAAATCTGAGCATCCTGGAATGTATGAAAGCCTAGACATTTGGGCCACACCTACAAACACCTACTCAAGAATAGCTGTCTTTTTAAAATGTTTCTTCAGACCCAGAGAGTTTTTCGTGTGTTTGTTTAGCTGCTCATGTTTCTCAGTTCGACACGTATTCTGAAACTGTATCTTCTCCACAAGAGAGAAAGCTGATGCCCATTGCAGGCTCCCCAGAGTTCCCAGCAGGTACAGATGACTGCTCATCAGTCCAGTCTTGTGGCAGCTTTGGTTTCCTACCATGGTCGTAATGGATACCTAGCTCAGCATACTGCATCCTTCTCGTCCTGTACTTAGACAAAACGCAGCTCACTGGGAACCGGGCCTGAAGTCGGATTTACGAACATTCACCCCGATTTTCTTGCCTCTCAGGCAGTCAGCCTAAATGCTGGGCAGAAGTTAAGTAGCCCTTGTCTGTAATTCTTTATATTCCATATAATTCGAACTAAGTAGTCATTTATGAGTGTGGTAAGGCTCGCAACTCTAAAATTCAAATATCCAACGTCAGATCAGGAGTAGAAGTGTCAAGCTAAGATGGAGGATATAAAGTCATATGAGTAAGAGGTCATCGGCATAGGGAACCGTTATACATACAAGTGCCTGGGGTCTCTCCCCGACAAAACAAAACAAAACAAAACAAAAAAAAACAAAACAAAAAAAGCAATGGTGGCAGTGTGTTGACACAAAAACAACTCTCATCATCAAAGTAGTATAAGAGATGTTTAATTCTAGAGCCAAATATAATGTGACCGTGGGCCCAAGGAACACAGATTTAGGTCACCTCAACTTCCATGTTCCAATATGGAGCAGTTTCATGAAGTATTTTATAGAATCAAGGGACTTTTCAAATATGAGGCAATTGTGGTAAAGTGAAGAAATCTCAGCTGCTAGCTGATGGCATCTTAGCCTTTTGGTTGGTAGAAACTAGGGCTTGTTAACGATATGCCATTTTCTTTAAAATTATTCTTTTTTTAGTGCGTGAAGTGTTTAGCCATGCATGGTGTAGTGATGAGAGCCCATGTCAGGCAATCCTTGTGTGTCAGAAGAGGGGTCAGATTTGGAACTGGAGTTACAGACAGTGTGCTAGCCACTATGTAGGTGCTTGGGAACGTGAACCATGGGTCCTCGGGCAAAGAATTTCTTCATCTGTTTTGTGTGTGTGTGTGGTGTGTGTGTGTTTGTGTATGGTGGTAACTGGTACTGTCTGGCATGTAGGTTGGTGCACCTTGTGTCCCTACAATGCTGAGAGGTCAGAAGAGGGTGTCGGATTCCCCTGGAACTGAAGTTAAAGACGGTTCTTGCCCACGGTGTTTGTGCTGGGAATTGAACCTGAGTCCTCTCCAAGAGCAGTCGGTGCTCTTAACGGCTGAGCTATCTCTCCAGCCCCAAGAATGGTCATTACTCTTAACCACTGAGCCAACTCTCCAGCCCCACATCAATACATTTCACAAAAGGTTTTATCTGTCATCACAGGATGTAGGGTCTGACACAAAGGTAGGCAAGGAGCAGCTATTTAGGGTGCTAAGGATGAAGCCACCAAATAAACTGTAACTAGACTCTAGAACTGCAGCATTCCAAACATCACAATAACTATGAAGTTTTTTTTTTTTTGTAAATTTTTTGAGACAAAAGACTTTTACCTTTAAACCTTAGGTATAAAATACCTTATTTGTCCCAGCTGGCCTGGAGGCGTCACTCTTTAGTCCAGGCTATCCTTGAACTCACAGAGATCCCCTGCCTCTGCCTCTCTAGAGGGTGTGCCACCAACACCCGGCTTTAAAGACAGTTTCTTAGCTCTACCATGTGGGTGTTTGGGAATCAAAACCCAGGTCCTCTGCAAGAGGCACGTCAGTGCTCTTAAACCAGTCAGCCATCTCTCCAGCCCCACTGACTAGATATCATTGTTTTCAATGGTTCAATTTTGGAAAGTTTTTTTTTTTTTTTTGTTTGGTTTGTTTTTTTCTTTTCTGGAACGTTTTATTCATAATTGTAATCCTAGCATTTGGGAGGCTGAGGCAGGAGGATCACAAGTTTGAGTCTAGCTTGGGCTAAATATTGAGACATGGTCTCAAAAACAACAAACAATGAACAAAACCCAAGGCACCCAGGTTCTCCTGTAGGTACTTAGGGGCATGATGCATCCTCTATGTCCTTAGCTCAGCGAGACACCAGTTTAAGTCCTTAACACAGTCAGTTACAGCTGACAAGGATGACAGAAGTCAGTAGCCTCCAGGGAGAATCTCATTTTCCTTTTTCTGAAGGCAGAGAGGGCCAGTGGAACTGAAGGGCTCTGTGACAATCCTGGCAGGAATAAAGCTATTCTAGAGATGCTTGTGCCCCCTCTCTTGACTATCAGACTATTGAAAATGGTGCCTCAAAGAATATGAGAATTTCCCAGGAATCTCATGTAGGAGATGAGGCTGAAGCCTCACACCAGCCAGAGGAAGAACTTGTTTTCCCAGGAAGAGATTCTAACAAGTTGTGGACAAGTCATTAAAATATGCAAGGTAATGGATGAAGTCTGTGACAAGCAAGCTTCTCCCCATGTCGTCCTATCAAGCCTCAGGATTTCTCACCGAATCCTCCGCCAGCATTTCAGCTTATTGTTTTTTCCTGTTACAGTGGTGTTTGTTTTTTTTTTTTTGGTCCTGGTTTGTTTGTGAGACAGAGTCTCCTGAAGTTCTGGCTGTCCGCGGGAACTCAACGCTGTAGACCGGGCGGGCCTTGAACTCACAGATATCCCCCTGCGTCTGCCTTCTTTTTTTTTTTTGTTTTAAAAAAAAAATTTTTTGTTAATTTTATTTAATGAATTAATTTAATTAATTAATTAATTAATTAATTTATGTGTATGAATGTACTGTCTGCATGTAGGTTTGTGCACCCATGTCATGCAATGCCACAGAGGCCAGAAGAGGGTGTCAGACTCCCCTGGAACTGGAGTTCCCCTGGAACTGGAGTTATAGAAGGCTCTCAGCCACCATGTGGGTGCTGGGGATTGAACCAGGGCCCTCTGCAAGAGCAGTCGGCGCTCTCAACTGCCAGGCCATCTCTCCAGCCCCATGCATCTGCTTTCTTACAGTATTTTAAAAAAGCATCAATCGGGGCTGGAGAGATAGCCTAGTGGTTAAGAGCATGGACTGCTCTTGCAGAGGACCCGGGTTCGATCCCCAGCACCCACATGGCGGCTGAGAACCATCTGTAACTCCAATTCCAGGAGAACTCCAGTTCCAGGGGAATCCGACACCCTCTTCTGACCTCCGTGGCATTGCACGACACGGGTGCACAAACCTCCATGCAGAGAGTACATTCATACACATAGAAAATAAATAAATTAATAAAAATTGAAAAAAAAGCATCAATCAAGGGGGCTGGAGAAATGGCTCAGCAGTTAAGAGCACTGGCTGCTCTTTCAGAGACCTGGGTTCAATTCCTAACACCCACGTGGCAGCTTGGCAGCTAAGAACTGTGTTGATAACTCCAGTTCCAGGGGATCTGATGGTCTCTTCTAGCTTCTGTGGGCATTGCACTTAAATACATGAAAGGCAAAACACACAAAATTAAAAAAAAATCTAAAAACCACAATAATTGAAATATATACTCTTTTTCTATAGAGACATGAAAACCAAGTATAAAAAAACTGAATTTTTCTTTGTTCAAGACCTTGCTTTAGAGAGTCATCTTTTGGGAACTGGTACAGTTCCCCAAAATAAACTGCTTTCTGTTTGACCTTGGAGTCCCACTTTCTGATCAAGCCCTCTCCCCACCAACAGCCTTGCAGGAGAGAACAGACCCCAAATAACAATAGGGGGTGGGATCACACTTTCACGTGACAGCTTTGTTATGTGTCTATCTTGCCCTTTATTTAAGGTAAACTTCCTGTTAGGAAGTTTAGACTTGGGGGGTTACTAGATCTCTCTATTGCCTCTTTTCCCAATGTGAGCACATTGGATAAATCTTCTTTCTCTGCTTTTTGCTATTATTTGCCTGGCTAATCAGCCTCTTGAGGACATTTGGCAAAGCCTAACTAGTTAGGGCTGTCAGGCCCAGGCTCTGACCCTAACAAATCTGATAATAATTTTGAAAAGTCACGCAGGGAGAAAAAAGACCTTTTGGGCATCTGTGAATGAGAACAGGAGATAGAAACTGGTCAGGTGGGGCAGGGGCCCAAGAGTAGCAGTTCTGAGACTGTCCTTGCTGGAGGTCAGAAACGCCAGAAGAAAGTTTTGCTTTCTGTTTCTTTGCTGTCTCCTAAATGAGCACCTCTGCCTAGAGGCTATACAGGCCCACCGACATGACTACCTAGGTGACAGAGACTGAGAAGAGGCACCTGGACACTTGGCTGGGCCGGCTGGACTGACAAGCTCATTCCCTCTCCATACCTTACCCCAGTTTCTGGCATAAGGCCTTTAAAAAGGCCCCAGACTAGCAGCTTTATGGTACCTGTTTTCTAGGACCCTTCTTGCTATACAGGATCTCTTTCTCTCTCTCCCTCTCTCTCTCCCTTTAAACTCCTACATATGAATCTCTAAAACTCACCCTCTATGGTTGGTGAATTTCATTTTTTGAATTCTCAAGAAAAGAACCTGCCACTGGTTCTGGGCAGCTTTGGTGGTCTTATAAGTTTCTGGCACCCTAGTTCTCCAAGCTAAGCCCAACCCATCTCTGGAGAAAGGGACCATCATTCTCAAAGAAACCCCAGTATTCCTGCAACATCTGCTACTCACAGCAAGATGGATAACAGTTGAATGGTTCCATGCAACTTCTGAATCACTTTAGTTCAGGGACTGATCTTGTGATGGCGACTCATGGACAGTGAGATGGTTGCTAAGAACTTTGGACCAGGGAAGGACCAAAGATAAGACAGAAAGAAGTAAGAAAGCTGGGAGTGATGGCACGTGATTACTACTTTAATTCCAGGACTTGGGAGGCAGAGGCAGGCAGATCTCTGTGAGTTCAAGGCCAGCCTTGTCTACATAGCGAGTTCTAGGACACCTGGGACTATAGGGAGACCATGTCTAAAACAGACGAGAGAGAGAGAGAGAGAGAGAGAGAGAGAGAGAGAGAGAGGAGGAAGGTAAAAGGAATCTGCCTTTTTTACTAGACCATTGACATGGTTGTTGGTCAAACTGCTACATTCTTATGATCTTTTGTCTTGTGATCTTTTGTAACCACTTGCTTAATCACCACTTGTCCACTCCTTGCTTGCTTAAACTCTCACATATGAGTAGGCTGTAAATTTCTCTAAAAGCTGGAGCTGGAGGCTGGCGCCACTGTGGAATAATCCAGGTGTCAGCCTGCTGGCATGAATACACTCTCCCTCCTTCCTGGACTGGCTGTTGGTTTCTTGATTTTCTGAATTTCCTGCAACAATCTCACTTCAGCTTTTTATCTCTATTTGATGAAACAAAGAAATGGGAATTTGGACTTAGCTTTGGACTCTTGAGAAAGTCTGATCCTTGGTAAGTTTCTTTCCAACTGGTGCACCTTGGGGTTTACCTTCCTTTTAGTTTGGTGTTTCCCTTGAGGTGTTTGGATTCTTTTCTGAGTCATTTTGGCAATAGCCATTTGGTGATGGGGCTTTGTCTTTCACTTCTGAGCCAGTGAAGTTTTGTTACATGACAGATTGCCTTGCCCATCTGGAAGCATTACTGAGAAAATTCGGAGTTCTATTGTGTAATGAGCACACTATGCCAGAAACATAGAAGGATATGCTTGTATCTTTCCATGATGCCAGAATGCATTGAATAGTGATATATTCACCAGGCATAGTGGTTTCAGTGGTAGCAATTTAATCCCATCTACCTTGGTAATATGGCTACAATGAATGCAGTTTCTTTTAGTCCAAGTTTAATTCCTAATATTAATTCTCACATTGTGGCAAGTGCTATGTGCATAGAGAGGACATACCAGGGCCTTTCTTTTCTCCAGGAATCAGTTTATTGTACTAGCACGTGGGTCTGTGGGTTTATACCCAAAAGACAGAGCACTGAACAAAGAAAGACCCAGCCCTCTACTCTTTGTTATTCCCCTTTATAGTTTAGTTTCTTGTTTCTCACACATGGTGATACACATATCCTGATTGGGTGCTGCTGCTACAAGGTGGTGACAGGCAGAACTGGATATGAGCACTCAGGTACAGATCATGCTGCATTCCTTTTTCGTTGTTCTAGAGCAGAAGTTCCTTTCACATTCCTCCCTTTAATGATCAGAACTCCCTTAGGGTCAAAGAGCATTGTCTTGGTTTAGAAGTCGTGAATGAGAAAACAAATTATGAGGAAAAATGACAATTGACATGTTAAGAAACAAATGACATCAAGGTGTATATTACTTCTATAACAAGGTTACTAAAGAGAAAGACAAGTATATAATTTTAAAATGGTTTTGACAGAAGGGATTTCATTCATTATAAAAATCAATTAACAGGGGCTGGAGAGATGGTTTAGTGGTTAAGAGCACCGACCGCTCTTGCAGAGGACCCGGGTTCGATCCCCAGCACCTACATGGCAGCCGAGAACCATCTGAAACTCCAATTCCAGGAGAACTCCAGTTCCAGGGGAATCTGACAACCTCTTCTGACCTCCGCAGCATTGCACGGCCCCGGGTACACAGACCTGCATGCAGACAGTACATTCATACACATACAGATATGAATAAAAATTAAAAAAAAATTTTTTAAAATCAATTAACATTGCCTGATGTTTCTGTTCTGAGGTACTTATTAGTAATATAGTATGATAAGATGCAGGAATTTTCCCAATTTTTGTTGTTTCAATTAATTGATCATTGAATTAGCTCTTGCATGCTCAAAATTCTAGGTCATTCAATTGTTATTGTGACTTCTAAGACTATAAAATATGGCTCCCTCTCTATTTTTCAAACTATTTCATAGAATTGGAAAAAGGGTTATTTCTTCCTGAATTTTTAGCTAACTCATTTGAAAAGTATTTTCTGATGAGTCTTTGAAATTGTTCCATCAGGAACTGTATTATTGGGAATAAAAGCACACTTTCCATCAAGCATAATTCAATACCTTCCTCTTCTGCTAGTGTGATCCTGTTCTTGCAAGTCATTCAGTTTTTTTGTTTTTTGTATTTTGTTTTTGAAACAGGTCTTCCTGTAGCCCTGGCTGGCCTGGAACTTTCTATGTAGACTCAGCTGGCCTCAATCTACCTGCATTTGCCTCCTGAGTGCTGGGACTAAAGGCATGTACCACTACAGCTAGTGTTCTTGAGTTTTTAAAAATTTGTATTATTTATTTATTTATTTATTTATTTATTTATTTATTTATTTACTTATTGAGACAGGGTCTCCCTATAGCCCCAGCTGGCCTGGAACTCACTTTGTACACCAGGCTGGCCTTGAACTCATAGAGATCCACCTGCCTCTGCCTCCCAAGTGCTAGGAAAAAAGGCATGAGCCACCATGTCTCGCTTAAAGATGGTTCTTAGCCACCATGTGGGTGGCTGGGAATCAAACCCGGGTCCTCTGCAAGAGCAGTCAGAGCTCTTAACTGCTGAGCCATCTCTCCAGCCCCTAAATGTGTATAATTTAAAACTTTTCAGGCATCAGCTTTTTATAAGGGGTGCTGAGGTTTCAGTTATACTAATCACTAAGCTAGTAGGAAAAGGATATGGACCAACTTTCTGGGCATTTTCATCTTATTTGAAAACACTATTGTTTATATCACAGTAATTTATCCTTCATACTTTAAAGGTAGAGCCAACTGGGAGTCCTCATCAGGAAATGGGGTAGATATAAAGTTGGACTATTTTAATAGTTTTTCCTTTCGGAGTTTGAACAAGAGATTTTTTTTTCTACTTTATTTAAAATTTTTATTTTTGTCAGAGCCATAGAACGATCCTATTGAGCCAAAGTGTCTAAATTTTGCTTCCAAAGTAAAAGCTGATTTCATACACAAAGGACTTCTATATAGCTATTCTATGTAATGATGTTAATTGCTGTTGCCTCTTTTATATGCTAAACATACTTATGTCTCACTTGTATTAAATAAGCCTTCTAAGATATAAAAATTAAGAACACTTTACCAAGCTGGTATCTTCCAAACTGAAATTGTTAATACTGCTAATCTTTCCCAGGATCATGTGTTCCTAATTGCATTTCTTTTTTTTTTTTTTTTTTTTTTTTTTGACAGGGTCTCATGTATCCCAGGCTGGCCTCACATTTACTATAAGCTGAGGATAACCTTGACCCCCTGATCCTCCTGTCTCACCTTCAAATGCTAGAATTATAGGCATGTGCCACTAGGCCTGATTTGTCCAGTGCTGGAGATCAGTCCCAGCAAGAGTGCTGAAGTGCAAATGCTTTAGCAACTGAAGTACATTCCCAGTTCTGGTTTTTCTCTTTAAGCAAAGCCAATGAGAAATGTTCTGATGCTATAAACTCCAAGCTGTGCCTCCCAATAATTAAGAGGTGGTTACTTCAGGAGTACATCTCTATAAACAAGTTCTAAATTTTCAAACTGGTTTTCTTTAAATATTTGCTCTTGTTGGTTGTTTTGTAAATCTTTAACCCGTTGTCTGTTAACATTGTACAGAAGTACAACTTCTGACATCAAACAATAGAATGAAGAAAAACCCTGAGCAATATTTATAAGACACTAGGCTATTACAGAATAGACAGAATTAAATTCAAGAATAGATTCCAGGTAGGCTTGGCCTAGGACCCATTTCTTTTATACCTCATAGTTACTAGAAATTCACCATAGAGGGTTTTTAGTGATATCACCTCATTGACATCTGTCATCTCTTATCCTCGAAATGTAGGATCAGATCAGATAAACCAGGATAGATCTCATCTCAGTGACAAGGGACATCTGGGATCAAATGAAACCACCAGATGGTTAATCAGCCATGTCCTTAGATAATTTTGTTCAGAGACCATAGAAGTGGTCAAAGTCAAAATCAATTCATGCTAGGCATAATAGCACTTTCCTACAATCCTAGCACTTGGGAGACTGAAGTTGAGGCCTGCCTAGGTTTCATGGTACGAGGTTGTCACAAAGCCAACAATAAAATAGTCACTTGTATTAGCCTTTCCAAAGGAACTAAAACCAAGAAGTTATGGAGTACTGGTTCTTATGCATGCTTACCTAATATTAACTGAATGTCCTCTAACCTTGGCTCCTGCTTGCATTATACTTATGATATTTGTTTCAGACACAGACATATTTTACCTCAAGTGGAGAATTTTAACCTTCCTGGTTAAAATGAAGATACTGTGAAGTTGTACCTTCCCATTTGGCTAGCAGACTACTGAAACAACAGACTCCAAGGAATTGGAATTTCCCAGGAATCTTATGCTGGGAGATGGAGGCTTCCAGAGGAGGAACTTGTTTCCCAGGAAGAGATTTCACACAGTTCTGACATCTTGTCAGACCACCTTGCAGAAGGGATTGGTCCTGAGAAAATGATGATTGGTGGGTCCACACCTTGACCATGACTGCCCTTTATTGAAACCTATACCTCATGTCAGGATCCCATGATGGACTTGGATGGGTCACTAGGCCTCTCTATTCCTCTTCCCAATGTGGTGCATTTCCCCCCCCTGCTTTTCACTATTATTTGTCTCTTTAATTGGCCTGTCAAGGACAGGTGGCAAAGCCTAGTATGTTAGGGCTACCAAGGTTCAGGCTCTGGTTCTAACAACTCTGTTAACAGTGTGATCAAAGACAGAATGCTGGAACCCAGCAGAAGCAACATCAACTATTTATTATAACCTTAATTCTTACAGTTACGTCAAAAGCCTCCCTGCCCATTACCACTGGGGAGTCTCTTTTTTTTTTTTGGTGTTTTTGAGACAGGGTCTCCCTGTAGCCCCAGCTAGCCTGGAACTCACTATGTAGACCAGGCTGGCCTTGAACTCACAGAGATCCACCTGCCTCTGCCTCCTGAGTGCTGGGATTAAAGGCATGTGCCACCATGCCCAGCACCACTGGGGATTCTTAAAAAAACCCAAGAGTAGGTCATAGACTATCTTCAATGAGTGACAAATAGAAGCCATCAAAATTGGTAACAACTAAATGGAAGGGAAACCTGACTTGCAGATGTTATATGCTGTCTGTCCACTATTCCACATGGGCTTGTGCTAATGGAACAAAGAACCTCAAGAAAATTATTCTAACACTTAAATCCTACAATTTCAGGGGTGGGAGAACTCTTTAAAAAATATTTTGTGTAGCTGGGCATGGTGGTGCATGCCTTTAATCCTAGCACTTGGGAGGCAGAGGTAGGTGGATCTCTGTGAGTTCAAGGCCAGCCTGGTCTACACAGTGAGTTCCAGGCCAGCTGGGGCTATAGGGAGCCCCTGTCTCAAAAAGAAAAAAAAATTATGTGTAGGAATGTATTGTCTGCATGTATGTAAGTGCATCTGCATCATGCTGTGCCCACAGAGGAGAGAAGAGGGCATCAGTTCCCCTGAAGTTAGATAGTTGTTAGTTTCCATATGGCGTGGTGGTGCATGCCTTTAATCCCTGCACTCGGGAGGCAGAGATAGGTGGATCTCTGTGGGTTCAAGGCCAGCCTGGTCTACAAAGCGAGCTCCAGGACACCTGGTACTAAAAGGGAGACCCTGTCTCAAAAATACCAAAAAAAGTGTAAAACTATGTGGGTGCTGAGAACTGAACTTGGTCCTCTGCAAGAGCAGCCAGTTCTCTTAAACACTGAGCCATCTCTCTAGCCCAAGGTGTGAGAACTCTTGAGGTTCTGACCGATGCCATGTTTCTAGAAGCGAGAAGGCTCTATATAGAAAAAGGTGTGTGCATAGGCCCTCAAAGATTATAAAATCCAATGTCGTTCATGTGTTTCAGATCCTCTATTCAAGAATGATAGTGGGTCAGTAGCCGAAGTTCAGGAGAGTTGACATCTTATCTCGCCCTGTCACAAGGTCACTTCCCCAGAGTCAGACCTTTGCTTGTAACATGGATTGCTGTAATGTACATCACATTGTGGCCACCCCAGCCTGTGATGGCATTTGAAAGTGGGAGCAAGAGTAGGGGCTAACTCTCACAAAGGAGGAGACCCCAACCCCTCACTTGGAAAGACGCGGGCACCAGAACACACCTGGGTCTCCTCGGCCGCTTGCACGTCTCCTTCCTCAGAACCTCCTTTTCCTTCTTTGGAGGTATTCTCTGCTCCTTGAAGGAAGCCCCCCGGTCTTTCTTCCTCCTCCCTCTGGAAGACCTCGCGGCCTGGCGTGGCCTCTGTTCCCGTGGTGCTTTGCGGCAGCTCCCATGTTCTGTCTGCTTCTTCCTGGAAGACCCTGGCCTGGGGCTCCTTGCGACCCGCTCCTTCTGGCTAGGCTGGGCTCTGTGCCTGTCTCGGGGACACTCAGCTATGGAAGTCTGTTTCCTTGAGGGTCTCCTTCCTGACCTGTCACCTACAAGAACAACAAATGGATAATGGTGGCTCCACCTGACTCAGTCCAGGAAAGCACCCCCTACTCCATTGTGGATGGTGGGCAGCTTCCTGGAGCCTGCCAGCTCTGTTGAGCTCAGAGCATGATGCCACCAAACATGCCAACTGTTTCTGTGGAAGAAAACTGAGACACGACAGATGTCCTGCCTCTCCTGTTTCCCTGGAGACCCATCCTGATGGGCAGGTGTCAGGCCTGTCCTATAATGTTAAGAGAAGAGAGGGGGCTGGAGAGATGGCTCAGCGGTCAAGAGCACTGACTGCTCTTGCAGAGGACCTGGGTGAGAGATGGCTCAGCGGTTAAGAGCACCGACTGCTCTTGCAGAGGACCTGGGTTCGATTTCCAGCACCCACATGGCGGCTAAGAGCCTTCTTTAACTCCAGTTCCAGGGGAATTGGACACCCTCTTCTGACCTCCGCAGCATTGTACAGCACGGGCGCACAAACCTACATGCAGAAAGTACACTCATACGCATTTTAAAAAAGAGAGAGAAGAGAGAAGAGAGGACAGGCAGAACAGACTTGCTCAGGTCCTTAGCTGATGACCGGCAGCTCATGCTATTTCGTTCTCCACTCTTCTCCCTGTCTTTAGGTCTGTTTCTGAAGCTCTTGTGTTGTATAAAACTTTACAAATGAATTCGTATCCTTGTCTCTTGATAATCTGACTTGCTTTAACGATTTCAACCACGAATGAGTGCCAGATGAGAAATGAAATCTCCCCCACACCGCTCCGTAGACCTCTTCGGGAAACTTCTGGTGTGCAATGGTCATTGCCTTTTCCTCCGAACTGCTGGCTTCCCTCTGACCATCCCTAAACTTCAGGTAAAGTTGCATACTGGCAACTTCCCTCCTCTTGTATTTATAATTCTTCAGTTTGTAATTGGGAAAGCTGGACTCCTGGAACAGGAAGACCTGGCTGTCCATCCCCAGGGCCTGCCTCCCCACAGCCCTTCCCTGGGAGAGGAAGAGGACAAGGGGAAAGTGGAGCTACTGATATGGTTTAGATCCGGTTTCTCAGTACCAACTAAATGTGATTGATTGATTGATTGATTGATTGATTGATTAAGTGGTATCTTTTTAGCATTGGCAAATGATCTAGTTAAAAATTATCTAGGGGCTGGAGAGATGGCCTAGCGGTTAAGAGCTCCGACTGCTCTTGCAGAGGACCCGGGTTCGATCCCCAGCACCCACATGACGGCTGAGAACTGTCTTTAACTCCAGTTCCACGGGAATCTGACACCTCCTTCTGACCTCCGCGGCATTGCACAACACGGGTGCACAGACCTGCATGCAGACAGTACATTCATACACATAAATAAAATAAATAAATAAAATAAAATATTAAAAAGTATCTTTAAAAAAGTATCTAGAGTTTGAAGTTTTCCCCTCAAGTCTTTACAATGCCTATTCATGAGCAATTTTCTTATCAGGCACTTACAAATCAAATAAATACAGGTAATATGAGATTGGTGTTAATAACCAACCTCTCACCATACTGGCTGGATTTTTTTTAATTTATTTTTTATTTTTGGTCTTTTTGAGACAGGGTCTCCCTGTAGTTCTGGCTGTCCTGGAACTCACTCTGTAGACCAGGCTAGCCTCGAACTCACTAGGTCCATATGGCGGGTTGTCATGCTTTAATCCCTTGTAATCGGGAGGGTAGAGATAGGTGGATCTCTTGGGTTTCAAGGCCAGCCTGGTTCTACAAAGCGAGCCTTAGACTATCTTCAATGAGTGACAAATAGAAGCCATCAAAATTGGTAACAACTAAGTGGAAAGGAATCCTGACTTGCAGATGTTATATGCTGTCTGTCTGCTATTCCACATGGGCTTGTGCTAATGGAACAAAGAACCTCAAGCAAATTATTCCAACACTTAAATCCTACAATTTCAGGGGTGGGAGAACTCTTTAAAAAATATTTTGTGTAGCTGGCCATGGTGGCACATGCCTTTAATCCCAACACTTGGGAGGCAGAGGCAGGTGGATCTCTGTGAGTTCAAGGCCAGCCTGGTCTACACAGTGAATTCCAGGCCAGCTGGGGCTATAGGGAGACCCTGTCTCAAATTGACAAAAATAAAAAAAAATATGTGTATGAATGTATTGTCTGCATGTATGTAAGTGCATCTGCATCATGCTGTGCCCACAGAGGACAAAATAGAGCATCAGTTCCCTTGAAGTTAGATAGTTGTTAGTTTCCATGTGGGTGCTGAGAACTGAACTGGGTCCTCTGCAAGAGCAGCCAGTTCTCTTAACCACTGAGCCATCTCTCTAGCCCAAGGTGTGAGAACTCCTGAAGTTATGAGCAATGCCATGTTTCTAGAAGAGAGAAGACTCTATATAGAGAAAGGTATGTGCATAGGCCCTCAAAGATTATAAAATCCAATGTCGTTCATGTGTTTCAGATCCTCTATTCAAGAATGATAGTGGGTCAGCAGCCGAAGTTCAGGAGAGTTGACATCTTATCTCGCCCTGTCACAAGGTCACTTCCCCAGAGTCAGAGCTTTGCTTGTAACATGGATTGCTGTAATGTACATCACATTGTGGCCACCCCAGCCTGTGATGGCATTTGAAAGTGGGAGCAAGAGTAGGGGCTAACTCTCACAAAGGAGGAGACCCCAGCCCCTCACAGGGAAAGAAGCGGGCACCAGAACACACCTGGGTCTCCTCGGCCGCTTGCACGTCTCCTTCCTCAGAACCTCCTTTTCCTTCTTTGGAGGTATTCTCTGCTCCTTGAGGGAAGCCCTCCGGTCTTTCTTCCTCCTCCCTCTGGAAGACCTCGCGGCCTGGCATGGCCTCTGTTCCCGTGGTGCTTTGCGGCAGCTCCCATGTTCTGTCTGCTTCTTCCTGGAAGACCCTGGCCCGGGGCTCCTTGGGACCCGCTCCTTCTGGCTAGGCTGGGCTCTGTGCCTGTCTCGGGGACACTCAGCTATGGAAGTCTGTTTCCTTGAGGGTCTCCTTCCTGACCTGTCACCTACAAGAACAAAAAATGGATAATGGTGGCTCCACCTGACTCAGTCCAGGAAAGCACCCCCTACTCCATTGTGGATGGTGGGCAGCTTCCTGGAGCCTGCCAGCTCTGTCGAGCTCAGACCATGATGCCTCCAAACATGCCAACTGTTTCTGTGGAAGAAAACTGAGACACGACAGATGTCCTGCCTCTCCTGTTTCCCTGGAGACCCATCCTAATGGGCAGGTGTCAGGCCTGTCCTATAATGTTAAGAGAAGAAAGGGGGCTGGAGAGATGGCTCAGCGGTCAAGAGCACCGATTGCTCTTGCAGAGGACCTGAGTGAGAGATGGCTCAGCGGTTAAGAGCACCGACTTCTCTTGCAGAGGACCTGGGTTTGATTTCCAGAACCCACATGGCGGCTAAGAGCCTTCTTTAACTCCAGTTCCAGGGGAATCGGACACCCTCCTCTGACCTCTGCAGCATTGTACAACACAGGTGCACAAACCTACATGCAGACAGTACACGCATACGCATTTTAAAAAAAAAAAAAGAGAGAAGAGAGAGAAGAGAGGACAGGCAGAACAAACTTGCTCAGGCCCTTAGCTGATGACCATCAGCTCATGCTATTTCGTTCTCCACTCTTACTTCTCCCTGTGTCTTTAGGTCTGTTTCTGAAGCTCTTGTGTTGTATAAAACTTTACAAATGAATTCGTATCCTTGTCTCTTGATAATCTGAATTGCTTTAACGATTTCAACCATGAATGAGTGCCAGATGAGAAATGAAATCTCCCCCACACCGCTCCCTAGACTTCTTCGGGAAACTTCTGGTGCGCAATGGTCATTGCCTTTTCCTCCGAACTGCTGGCTTCCCTCTGACCGTCCCTAAACTTTAGGTAAAGTTGCATACTGGCACCTCCCCTCCTCTTGTGTTTATAATTCTTCAGCTTGTAATGGGAAAGCTGGACTCCTGGAACAGGAAGACCTGGCTGGCCATCCTCAGGGCCTGCCGCCCCACAGCCTTTCCCTGGGAGAGGAAGAGGACAAGGGGAAAGTGGAGCTACTGATCTGGTTTAGATCCCCTTACTAGTACCACCTGAATGTAACTGATTGATTGATTGATTGATTGATTNATGGTTATTTCCATTCAATCCATTAAATCATATTTTTAACACATAATGTAAAGATTACTGAATTCTGCCTTCACAATCTGGAACTCACTTTTCACTCACAGAGAATGTCAACACAGATGTTTACTGTTTATCAGACCTATTTGATCTGTATTTAGATTTTATAAAATTATAGTTGAAGAAGTTTATTCACATACTCAAATTGCTTCAGACAAGCTAAAAATGTTTCCTCCAAACTGAATCAAGTGGCCTACTGTTATTTTTCTTTGGTATTTCAAAGTTAAATGAGGTCAGTTTCAAAGCTGCATGTGTGTCCAAGTTAAATAACTCCACTGTCAACTTAGTGGCACTAACATGAAATTAAAATTATTAAAAAAAATTTGGGGGGGGGGAATAGGTGGGATAGGCTCAGTGGTTAAGAGCACTGACTGCTCTTGCAGAGGACCTGGGTTCTATTCCCAGTGCCCACATGGCAGCTAAGAACCATCTTTAAGGGTGGGGCTGGGCGTCAAGCCCTTGGAGGCAGGCGGGTGAATTTGTGAGTTCAAGGCGCCTGGTCACAGGTGAGTTCCAGGCCAGGAAACTGTGGAAACCCTTCTCATAAAGATAAAAAAAATTCAGTTGGAAACTTGTTTCTTACTGGTCCTATTTCAAGTGCTCAGTAACTAGTGGCTGTAGAGAGCCCCAGAGAAGCCACCTCTTTCCCTCCCTTCCCTCCCTCCTTCCTTCCTTCCTTCTTTCCTTCCTTCCTTCCCCTGGTTAATACTACCTACTCAGCTGCTACAGGATTCAAATTATTGTGTGTGCTCCACACAGGCTCCATGATAAAAGCAATGATTCAGCTGAGTCACAACAGCTGCCAGGGCCGGTGAATAAGGGGGCTAGAGAAGGGGTATGTCTGAACAGCATTAACAAGATTCAGAAAGAGAAGAATTAAGATGTGAGCTTGGGTTAGTACAGGCTTTAGAGACCAGTTTACAGTTTACAGAAACAAAATCTCATTTTAGCCATTTTTAATTTTTTTTTTTTTTTTGAGGACAGGGTCTCATATAGTCCGCCAGCCCAGGCCAGAGCCAAGCTGGTCCTGGAACTCAACTTTATAGAACCCTATAGAAAGGCTGGCCTAGATTAGAAAGAGAATTTTAGAGAACTCACCAGAGCTCTGTGCCTTGCCTCTGCCCCCTTCGTGCTGGGCTTATTTAAAGGCCATGCACCACCAGCCCTGCTCTACACATTATTCTTAGCCGCCTGTGGGTGCTGGGAAGAACCCGGGTCCTCTGCAAGACGAGTTGGTGCTCTTAACAGCTGCTGAGCTATCTCTCAAGCTCCTGCTTTTTAAACTACTGAGGCCCAAAGAAATCTGAGCATCCTGGAATGTATGAAAGCCTAGACATTTGGGCCACACCTCACACCTACTCAAGAATAGCTGTCTTTTCAAAATGTTTTCCTTCAACCCAGAGAGTTGTTCTTGTTTGTTTAAGCTCTACCTGTTCTTCAGACACTTTCTGAAATGCTTATCTTCTCCACAGAGGAAAGCTGATGCCCCAGAGTCCCAGCAGTACAATACTCTATCAGTCTCATCTTGTGTGCACATTGGTTTCTACCATGTCGTAATTGATACCTGCATCTCATCTTTCCTACTAGACAGCCAGCATCTGGGAACCAGGGCTGAGTCTTTTTCATTCTTCTTTGCCTCTCATGGCAGTCAGCTAAAAATGGCAGAAGTTAAGTCCTTGTCTGTAATTCTTTATATTCCATATGTCATTTAGGATGGTATAGGCTCCCTCTAAAATTCAAAATATCCAACGTCAGTCAGGAGTGAATTCAAGCTAGATGGAGATGTAACTCAGTGGTAAGGTATGTGCTTAGAATACACACAGGCCTGGGTTCTCTCCCCAGCATGAAACAAAACAAACCCAACCAAACAAAACAAAACAAAAGAGGCTTTGGGCAGTGTTGTTGACACAAAAAACCAACTCTCATCTCAAAGCCGTTAAGAGATGTTTATTCTAGAGCCAAATATATGTGACCGTAGCCCAGGAACACAGATTTGGTACCTCAACTTTTCCCTGTTCCAACATTGGGAGCAGGTTTCTGAAGTATTTTATTAAATCAAGGGACTTTCTCACAAATACAGGCACCTTGTGGTTAAAGTGAAGAAATCTCAGCTGCTAGCTGATGGCATTCTTAGCCTTTTCGTTGGTGGAAAACTAGGGCTTGTAAGGTAATGCATTTCTTTAAAAATATTATTATTTATGTGTGTGAGTGTACTGCTTGCATGTGTATACATGCACCCCGTGTCATGAAATACTTGTGGTCAGAAGAAGAGGGCGTCAGATCCCTTGGATCTGGAGTTCTCTTGGAATTGCAGTTACAGATATTGGTCACTATGTAGGTGCTGGGCATGAACCCTGGGTCTCTGCAAGAATTCTTGCATCTTTTTTTTGTGGTGTGTGTGTGTGTGCGTTGTGATGTGTGTTGTGTTGTGTGTGTGTGTGTGTGTGTGTGTATGAATGTACTGTCTGCATGTAGGTTGGTGCACTTTGCATCCTACAATGCTGCAGATGTCAGAAGAGGATGTCGGATTCCCCTGGAACTGAAGTTAAAGACAGTTCTTACCCACGGTGTTTGTGCTGGGAATTGAACCTGAGTCCTCTCTAAGAGCAGTCGTTGCTCTTAATGGCTGAGCTATCTCTCCAGCCCCAAGAATGGTCATTCCTCTTAACCACGAGCCAATTTCCAAAGCCCCACATCAATACATTTCACAAAAGGTTTTATCTGTCATCACAGGATGTAGGGTCTGACACAAAGGTAGGCAAGGAGTGGCTATTTAGGGTGCTAAGGATAGCTCCAAATAAACTGTAACTAGACTCTAGAACTGCAGCATTCCAAACTCTACAATAACTGAAGTTTTTTTTTTTTTTTATTTTTGAGACAAAATACTTTTACCTTTAATATGTTTATTAAAAATACCTTTAGTCCTAGCTGGCCTGGAGCTCACTCTTTAGTCCAGGCTATCCTTGAACTCACAGAGATCTGCCTGCCTCTGCCTCTCTAGTGCTGGGTTTAAAGGCGTGTGCCAACCATTACCTGGGTAAAGACGTTCTTAGGCTACCATGTGGGTTGCTGGAGGATCCAACCCGGGTCCTCTCAACGAGTAAGTGCTTTAACCACTGAGCCCATCTCTCCAACGCCCCCAACTGACAAGGTTTTTCAATTCAGTTGCCTTCAGAACGGTTCAGCCCCCCTTTCACCTTTTTTTTTTTTGAGTTGTTTTTTTTTTTTTTTCTTTCTGGAACTTTTATTTCATAATGTAGCTCTAGCATTTAGGAGGCTGAGGCAGGAGGATCACAAGGTTGAGTCTAGCTTGGGCTAAATATTGAGACACCCTGGTCTCAACAAACAAACAAATGAACAAAACCCCAAGGTATCCAGGTTCTCCTGTAGGTACTTAGGGGCATTGATGCAAATCCTCTATGTTTCCTTAGCTCAGGCGCGACACCAGTTTAGTTCCTTAAAACCACAGTCGTTACAGCTGGACAAGGGATCGACAGAAGTCAGTAGAGGGAATCTCATTTACTTTTTCTGAAGGCAAGACAGATAGAGGGGCCCCAGGGTGGAACTGACTAAGGCTCTGATGAAATCCTCGGCACGGATAAAGTATTCTGGAATGCTTGTGCCCCCTCTCTGACTATCAGCGGACTTTTTGAACACAGTGTTCCTAGAAGGAAATTGAGATATTTCTCCGGGGCAGGGAAGGAATCTCATGCTAGGAGATGAGGCTGAAGCCTCATGCCAGCCAGAGGAAGAACTTGTTTCCCAGGAGGAGATTCTAAACAGTTGTGACAACTCATTAAAATACAAGGTATGGATGAAGTCTGTGTACAAGCTTCTCCCCATGTCTCCTATTCAAGCCCTCAGGTTTCTCACCTCCTCCAGCATTCCAGCTATTTGGTTTCCTGTTACAGTGGTGGGTTTTTTTTTTTTTTTTTTGGTCTTTTTGGTCTTTTTGAGACAGGGTCTCCCTGTAGTTCTGCCTGTCCTGGAACTCAACTCTGTAGACCAGGCTGGCCTTGAACGCACAGAGATCCACCTGCCTCTGCCTTAAGTCTTTAAAAACAACAATAAAAAAGCTAATCAAGAGGGGCTGGAGAAATGGCTCAGCAGTAAGAGCACTGGTTGCTCTTTTGCAGGAGAACCTGGGTTCAGTTCCTAACACCCACGTGGCAAGCTTGGCAGCTAGAAACTGTGATGATAACTCCAGTCTCCAGGGATCTGAATGTGCTCTTCTAGCTTATGTGGGCATTGCAATAACTACATGAAAGGCAAAACACACAAAATTAAAAAAAATATCTAAAAACCACAATAATTGAAATATATACTCTTTTTCTATAGAGACATGAAAACCAAGTATAAAAAAACTGAATTTTTCTTTGTTCAAGACCTTGCTTTAGAGAGTCATCTTTTGGGAACTGGTACAGTTCCCCAAATAAACTGCTTTCTGTTTGACCTTGGAATCCCACTTTCTGATCAAGTCCTCTCCCCACCAACAGCCTTGCAGGAGAAAACAGACCCCAAATAACAATAGGGGGTGGGATCACACTTTCACATGACAGCTTTGTTATGTGTCTATCTTGCCCTTTATTTAAGGTAAACTTCCTGTAGGACCCCAAGATAGACTTGGGGGGTTATTAGACCTCTCTATTGTCTCTTTTCCCAATGTGAGCACATTGGATAAATCTTCTTTCTCTGCTTTTTGCTATTATTTGCCTGGCTAATCAGCCTCTTGAGGACATTTGGCAAAGCCTAACTAGTTAGGGCTGTCAGGCCCCAGGCTCTGACCCTAACAAATCTGATAATAATTTTGAAAAGTCATGCAGGGAGAAAAAAGACCTTTTCTGCATCTGTGAATGAGAAAAGGAGATAGAAACTGGTCAGGTGGGCAGGGGCCCAAGAGCAGCAGTTCTGAGACTGTTCTTGCTGGAGGTCAGAAACGCCAGAACAAAGTTTTGCTTTCTGTTTCTTTGCTGTCTCCTAAATGAGCACCTGTGCCTAGAGGCTAAACGTGCCCACTGACATGACTATCTAGGTAACAGAGACTGAGAAGAGGCACCTGGGCACCTGGTTGGGCCGGCTGGACTGACCAGCTCATCCCCTCTCCATACCTTACCCCAGTTTCTGGCATAAGGCCTTTAAAAAGACCCCAGACTAGCAGCTTTATGGTACCTGTTTTCTAGGACCCTTCTTGCCACTATACCGGATTTCTTCTCTCTCTCCTCTCTCTCTCTCTCTCTCTCTCCTCCCTCTCTCTCTCTCCCATCTAAACTCCACCTATGAATCTCTAAAACTCACCCTCTATGGTTGGTGATTTCATTCTTTGAATTCTCAAGAAAAGAACCTGGCCACTGGTTCTGGGCACGCTTTGGTTGGTCTTATAAGTTTCTGGCACCCTAGTTCTCCAAGCTAAGCCCAACCCATCTCTTGAGAAAGGGACCATCATTCTCAAAGAAACCCCAGTATTCCTGCAACATCTGCTACTCACAGCAAGATGGATAACAGTTGAATGGTTCCATGCAACTTCTGAATCACTTTAGTTCAGGGACTGATCTTGTGATGGCGGACTCATGGACAGTGAGATGGTTGCTAAGAACTTTCGGACCAGGGAAGGAACCAAAGATAAGACAGAAAGAAGTAAGAAAGCTGGGAGTGATGGCACGCGATTACTACTTTAATTCCAGGACTTGGGGGGCGGGCAGGCAGATCTCTGTGGTTCAAGGCCAGCCTTGTCTACATGCGAGTTCTAGGACACCTGGACTATAGGGAGACCATGTCTAAAAACAGAGCGAGCGAGAGAGAGAGAGAGAGAGAGAGGGAGAGAGCGAGAGAGAGAGAAGGAGAGAGAGAGAGAAGTTAAAAGGAATCTGCCTTTTTACTAGACCATTGACATGGTTGTTGGTCAACTGCTACATTCTTATGATCTTTGTCTTGTGATCTTTTTTTTTTTTATCTTATATGTATAATGACTGTTTGCATGTCGGTCTGTGACATGTCGTGCAATGGCGGAGTCGGAGGGGCTCGCTCCCTGGAATAGTTCCTGTGGATTACAGACGTTTTACCGCATGTGGTCTTGGATCGAACCCGGGTCCTCTAAATCTCGGTGCTCTTAAACGCTAGCTTCTCTCCAGTCCTGTCTTGTGATCTTTTGAACCACTGCTTAATCACCACTTGGTCCACTCCTTGCTTGCTTAAACTCTCCACATATGAGTAGGCTGTAATTTCTTAAACTGAGCTGGAGCTGGCAGCCATGTGGAATAATCAGGTGTCAGCCTGCTGGCATGAATACACTCTCCCTCCTTCTGGACTGGCTGTTGGTTTCTTGATTTTCTGAATTTCCTGACAACAATCTCACTTCAGCTTTTTTTTATCTCTATTTGATGAAACAAAGAAATGGGAATTTGGACTTAGCTTTGGACTCTTGAGAAAGTCTGATCCTTGGTAAATTTCTTTCCAACTGGTGCACCTTGGGGTTTACCTTCCTTTTAGTTTGGTGTTTCCTTTGAAGTGTTTGGATTCTTTTCTGAATCATTTTGGCAATAGCCATTTGGTGATGGGGCTTTGTCTTTCACTTCTGAGCCAGTGAAGTTTTGTTACATGACAGATTGCCTTGCCCATCTGGAAGCATTACTGAGAAAATTCGGAGTTCTATTGTGTAATGAGCACACTATGCCAGAAACTAGAAGGTATGTTGTATCTTTCCATGATGCCAGAATGCTTGAATATGATATATTCACCAGGCATAGTGGTTTCAGTGGTAGCAATTTAATCCCATCTACCTTGGAATATGGCTACAATGAATGCAGTTTCTTTTAGTCCAAGTTTAATTCCTAATATTAATTCTCACATTGTGGCAAGTGCTATGTGCATAGAGAGGACATACCAGGCCTTTCTTTTCTCCAGAACAGTTTATTGTACTAGCACTGGTCTGTGGGTTTATACCCAAAAGACAAGCACTGAACAAAGAAAGACCCAGCCCTCTACTCTTTGTTATTCCCCTTATAGTTTAGTTTCTTGTTTCTCACACATGGTGATACACATATCCTGATTGGGTGCTGCTGCTACAAGGTGGTGACAGGCAGAACTGGATATGAGCACTCAGGTACAGATCATGCTGCATTCCTTTTTCTTGTTCTAGAGCAGAAGTTCCTTTCACATTCTCCCTTTAATGATCAGAACTTCCCTTAGGGTCAAAGAGCATTGTCTTGGTTTAGAAGTCGTGAATGAGAAAACAAATTATGAGGAAAAATGACAATTGACATGTTAAGAAACAAATAACGTCAAGGTGTATATTACTTCTATAACAAGGTTACTAAAGAGAAAGACAAGTATATATATTTTAAAATGGTTTTGACAGAAGGGATTTCATTCATTATAAAAATCAATTAACAGGGCTGGAGATGGTTTTAGTGGTTAAGAGCGCGACCGCTCTTGCAGAGGACCCGGGTTCGATCCCCAGCACCTACATGGCAGCCGAGAAACCATCACAACTCCAATTCCAGGAGAACTCCAGTTCCAGGGGAATCTGACAACCTCTTCTGACTCCGCAGCATTGCACGGGCCCGGATAAACAGACCTGCATGCAGGGACAGTCATTCATACACATACAAGATATGATAAAAATTAAAAAAAAAAATTTTTTAAATCAATTAACATTGCCTGAGTTTCTGTTCTGAGGTACTTATTAGTAATATAGTATGATAAGATGCAGGAATTTTCCCAATTTTTGTTGTTTCAATTAATTGATCATTGAATTAGCTCTTGCATGCTCAAAATTCTAGGTCATTCAATTGTTATTGTGATTTCTAAGACTATAAAATATGGCTCCCTCTCTATTTTTCAAACTATTTCATAGAATTGGAAAAAGGGTTATTTCTTCCTGAATTTTAGCTAACTCATTTGAAAAGTATTTTCTGATGAGTCTTTGAAATTGTTCCATCAGGAACTGTATTATTGGGAATAAAAGCACACTTTTCATCAAGCATAATTAATACCTCCTCTTCTGCTAGTGTTGATCCTGTTCTTGCAAGTCATTCGTTTTTTTTTTTTTTTTGTATTGTGTTTTTGAAAACAGGTCTTCCTGTACGCCCGGGCTGGCCTGAACTTGCTATGTAGAGGCTGGCCTTGATCTCAATCAGCCCAGTCTGCCATGCCTCCGAGTGCTGGGACTAAAGGGCAGTGTACCACTACAGCTAGTGTTCTTGAGTTTTTAAAAATTTGTTTATAGTTTTTTATTTATTTATGTTATTTATTTATTTATTTATTTACTTATTGCGACAGGGTCTCCCTAAGCCCCAGCTGGCCTGGAACTCACTTTGTACACCAGGCTGGCCTTGAACTCATAGAGTCCACCTGCCTCTGCCTCCCAAGTCTAGGAAAAAAGGCATGAGCCACCCATGTCTCGCTTAAAGATGTTCTTAGCCCCCATGTGGGTGGCTGGGATCAAAACCCGGTCCTCTGCAAGAGCAGTCAGAGCTCTTAAAGCTGAGCATCTCTCCAGCCCCTAATGTGTATAATTTCAAACTTTCAGGCAATCAGCTTTTTTATAAGGGGTGTGGTTTCAGTTATACTAACACTAAGCTAGTAGGAAAAGGATATGGACCAACTTTCGGGCATTTTTCATCTTATTTGAAAACACTATTGTTTATATCACAGTAATTTATCCTTCATACTTTAAAGGTAGAGCCAACTGGGAGTCCTCATCAGGAAATGGGGTAGATATAAAGTTGGACTATTTTAATAGTTTTTCCTTCGGAGTTTGAACAAGAGATTTTTTTTCTACTTATTTAAAATTTTTTTTTTGTCAGGCCTAGAACGATCCTATTGAGCCAAAGTGTCTAAATTTTGCTTCCAAAAGCTGATTTCATACACAAAGGACTTCTGTATAGCTATTCTATGTAATGATGTTAATTGCTGTTGCCTCTTTTATATGCTAAACATACTTATGTCTCACTTGTATTAAATAAGCCTTCTAAGATATAAAAATTAAGAAAACTTTACCAGTTGTATCTTCCAAAACTGAAATTGTTAACCTTGCTAATCTTTCCCAGGATATGTGATCCTAATTGCTTCTTATTTCTTTTTTTTTTTTTGACAGGGTCTCATGTATCCCGGCTGGCCTTACACTATTATAGCTGAGGATAACCTTGACCCCCCGATCCTCCTGTCTCACCTTCAAATGCTAGAATTATAGGCATGTGCCACTAGGCCTGATGTTGTCCAGTGCTGGGATCAGTCCCAGCAAGAGTGCTGAAGTCAAATGCTTTAGCAACTGAAATACTTCCCAGTCTGGTTATTCTCTTTAAGCAAAGCCAATGAGAAATGTTCTGATACTATAAACTCCAAGCTGTGCTTCCCAATAATTAAGAGGTGATTACTTCAGGAGTACATCTCTATAAACAAGTTCTAAATTTTCAAACTGGTTTTCTTTAAATATTTGCTCTTGTTGGTTGTTTTGTAATCTTTAACCCGTTGTCTATTAACATTGTACAGACAGTACAACTTCTGACATCAACACAATGGAATGAAGAAAAACCTGAGCATATTTATAAGACACTAGGCTATTACAGAATAGACAGAATTATTCAAGAATAGATTCCAGGTAGGCTTGGCCTAGGACCCATTTCTATTTATACCTCATAGTTCTAGAAATTCACCATAGAGGGTTTTTAGTGATATCACCTCATTGACAACTGTCATCTCTTATCCTCGAAATGTAGGATCAGATCAGATAAACCAGGATAGATCTATCTCAGTGACAAGGGACATCTGGGATAAATGAAACCACCAGATGGTTAATCAGCCATGTCCTTAGATAATTTTGTTCAGAGACCATAGAAGTGGTCAAAGTCAAAATCAATTCATGCTAGGCATAATAGCACTTTCCTACAATCCTAGCACTTGGAGACTGAGTAGGAGGAGTTTGAGGCCTGCCTAGGTTTCATGGTACGAGGTTGTCACAAAGCCAACAAAAAATAGTCACTTGTATTAGCCTTTCCAAAGGAACTAAAACCAAGAAGTATGGAGTACTGGTTCTTATGCATGCTTACCTAATATTAACTGAATGTCCTCTAACCTTGGCTCCTGCTTGCATTATACTTATGATATTTGTTTCAGACACAGACATATTTTTACCTACGTGGAGAATTTTACCTTCCTGGTTTAAAATGAAGATACTGTGGTTTACCTTCCCATTTGGCTAGCAGACTATGAAACAACAGACTCCAAGGAATTGGAATTTCCCAGGAATCTTATGCTGGGAGATGGAAGGCTTCCAGAGGAGGAACTTGTTTCCAGGAAGAGATTTCACACAGTTCTACAATCTTGTCAGACCACCTTGCAGAAGGGATTGGTCCTGAGAAAATGATGATTGGTGGGTCCACACCTTGACCATGACTGCCCTTTATTGAAACCTATACCTCATGTCAGGATCCCATGATGGACTTGGATGGGTCACTAGGCCTCTCTATTCCTCTTCCCAATGTGGTGCATTTCCCCCCCCTGCTTTTCACTATTATTTGTCTCTTTAATTGGCCTGTCAAGGACAGGTGGCAAAGCCTAGTATGTTAGGGCTACCAAGGTTCAGGCTCTGGTTCTAACAACTCTGTTACAGTGTGATCAAAGACAGAATGCTGGAACCCAGCAGAAGCAACATCAACTATTTATTATAACCTTAATTCTTACAGTTACGTCAAAAGCCTCCCTGCCCATTACCACTGGGGAGTCTCTTTTTTTTTTGGTGTTTTTGAGACAGGGTCTCATGTAGCCCCAGCTAGCCTGGAACTCACTATGAGACCAGGCTGGCCTGGAACTCACAGAGATCCACCTGCTGCCTCCTGAGTGCTGGGATTAAAAGCATGCCACCTGCCCGCACCCACTGGGGATTCTTAAAAAAACCCAAGAGTAGGTCATAGACTATCTTCAATGAGTGACAAATAGAAGCCATCAAAATTGGTAACAACTAAATGGAAGGGAAACCTGACTTGCAGATGTTATATGCTGTCTGTACACTATTCCACATGGGCTTGTGCTAATGGAACAAAGAACCTCAAGAAAATTATTCCTAACACTTAAATCCTACAATTTCAGGGGTGGGAGAACTCTTTAAAAAACTATTTTGTGTAGCTGGGCATGGTGGTGCATGCCTTTATCCTGCACTGGGGAGCAGAGGCTAGGTGGATTTGTGAGTTCAAGGCAGCCTGGTCTACACAGTGAGTTCCAGGCCAAGCTGGGGCTATAGGGAGCCCCTGTCTCAAAAAGAAAAAAAAATTATGTGTAGGAATGTATTGTCTGATGTTGTAAGTGCATCTGCATCATGCTGTGCCCACAGAGGAAGAAGAGGGCATCAGTTCCCCTGGAAGTTAATAGTTGTTAGTTTCCATATGGCATGGTGGTGCCATGCCTTTAATCCCTGCACTCGGGAGGCAGAGATAGGTGGATCTCTGTGGGTTTCAAGGCCAGCCTGGTGCTACAAGCGAGCTCCAGGACACCTGGTACTAAAGGAGGAGACCCTGTCTCAAAAATACCAAAAAAAGTGTAAAACTATGTGGGTGCTGAATTGAACTTGGTCCTTGCAAGAGCAGCCAGTTCTCTTAAAACTGAGCCATCTCTCTAGCCCAAGGTGTGAGAAACTCTTGAGGTTCTGACCGATGCCATGTTTCTAGATGCGAGAAGGCTCTATATAGAAAAAGGTGTGTGCATAGGCCCTCAAAGATTATAAAATCCAATGTCGTTCATGTGTTTCAGATCCTCTATTCAAGAATGATAGTGGGTCAGTAGCCGAAGTTCAGGAGAGTTGACATCTTATCTCGCCCTGTCACAAGGTCACTTCCCCAGAGTCAGACCTTTGCTTGTAACATGGATTGCTGTAATGTACACACATTGTGGCCACCCCAGCCTGTGATGGCATTTGAAAGTGGGAGCAAGAGTAGGGGCTAACTCTCACAAAGGAGGAGACCCCAACCCCTCACTTGGAAAGACGCGGGCACCAGAACACACCTGGTCTCCTCGGCCGCTTGCACGTCTCATTCCTCAGAACCTCCTTTTCCTTCTTTGGAGGTATTCTCTGCTCCTTGAAGGAAGCCCCCCGGTCTTTCTTCTCTCCTCCCTCTGGAAGACCTCGCGGCCTGGCGTGGCCTCTGTTCCCGTGGTGCTTTGCGGCAGCTCCCATGTTCTGTCTGCTTCTTCCTGGAAGACCCTGGCCTGGGGCTCCTTGCGACCCGCTCCTTCTGGCTAGGCTGGGCTCTGTGCCTGTCTCGGGGACACTCAGCTACGGAAGCCTGTTTCCTTGAGGGTCTCCTTCCTGACCTGTCACCTACAAGAACAAAAAATGGATAATGGTGGCTCCACCTCAGTCCAGGAAAGCACCCCTACTCCATTGTGGATGGTGGGCAGCTTCCTGGAGCCTGCCAGCTCTGTCGAGCTCAGAGCATGATGCCACCAAACATGCCAACTGTTTTTGGAAGAAAAAACCGAGACACGACAGATGTCCTGCCTCTCCTGTTTCCCTGGAGACCCATCCTGATGGGCAGGTGTCAGGCCTGTCCTATAATGTTAAGAGAAGAGAGGGGGCTGTGAGAAATGATCTCAGCGGTCAAGCAGCACGCCTGCTCTGCAGAGGACCTTGGGGTGAGAGGACGGCTCAGCGGTTACGAGCACCGACCTGCCTTGCGGAGGACCTAGGTTTTATTTCCAGCACCCACATGGCGGCTAAGAGCCTTCTTTAACTCCAGTTTCAGAGGAATCAGGACACCCTCTTCTGACCTCCACCTGCATGTACATGGGTCACCAAACTAAATGTAGACAGTACACTCATAACGCATTTTAAAAAAGATGAGGAGAAGAGAGGACAGGCAGAACAGATTTGCTCAGGCCTTAGCTGATGACCGTCAGCTCAGGCTATTTCGTTCTCCACTCTTACTTCTCCCTGTCTTTAGGTCTGTTTCTGAAGCTCTTGTGTTGTATAAAACTTTACAAATGAATTCGTATCCTTGTCTCTTGATAATCTGACTTGCTTTAACGATTTCAACCACGAATGAGTGCCAGATGAGAAATGAAATCTCCCCCACACCGCTCCGTAGACCTCTTCGGGAAACTTCTGGTGTGAAATGGTCACTGCCTTTTCCTCCGAACTGCTGGCTTCCCTCTGACCATCCCTAAACTTCAGGTAAAGTTGCATACTGGCACCTCCCTCCTCTTGTGTTTATAATTCTTCAGCTTATAATGGGAAAGCTGGACTCCTGGAACAGGAAGACCTGGCTGGCCATCCCCAGGGCCTGCCACCCCAACCAGCCCTTCCCTGGGGAGGAAGAGGACAAGGGGAAAGTGGAGCTACTGATATGGTTTTTGATTCCGGTTTTCAGTACCACCTAAATGTAATTGATTGATTGATTTAGTGATTAATGGTATCTTTTTAGCATCGACAAATGGTTAGTTAAAAAAGTATCTAGGGGCTGGAGAGATGGCTAGCGGTTAAGAGCTCCGACTGCTCTTAGAGGAACCAGTTTTTCCCAGCAACCAACCACTGAGAACCTTCAAACTCCAGTTCCACGGGAATTGACACCCTCTTCTGATCTCCGCGGCATTGCACGGCACGGGGTGCACAAACCTGCATGCAGACAGTACCTGCATATAAATGAAATAAAAAAGTAAATAAATAAATATAATAAATAAAATATAAAAAATCTTTAAAAAAGTATCTAGAGTTTGAAGTTTTCCCCTCAAGTCTTTACAATGCCTATTCACGAGCAATTTTCTTATCAGATGCTTATAAATCAAATAAATACAGGTAATATGAGATTGGTGTTAATAACCAACCTCTCACCATACTGGCTGGATTTTTTTTTAATTTATTTTTTATTTTTGGTCTTTTTGAGACAGGGTCTCCCTGTAGCTCTGCCTGTCCTGGAACTCACTCTGTAGACCAGGCTAGCCTCGAACTCACAGAGATTCGCCTGCCTCTGCCTCACAAGTGCTGGGATTATAGGCATGAGCCACCTCGCCTGGCTTTGGATCAACTCCAACATGGAGATAGCTGTTAATACTCCATTAAATTGTTAATGAGCATAGCTCTGCATTTAGCTTCTGAGAGTGCATGTCATTACTTGAGTAATGTTAATAAAAAATAAGATGATTTTCCTTATAAAAGAAACCTGAATTTGGAGGTAGACTGATCCTCATGAAAACTCCAGTTTTTCTAATTACTTCTGTGCACAGACATATGTAACTTTTCTGACCCTCAGCTTCCTCCTCTGTAAGCTGGTTATTGCAGCTCCTATTTCCCAGTATGATTGGGAGAAGCAATTTAAGAACAGACATGAGATGTCCAGGGTGATGGCACACAGCTCTGATCTCAACACACAGGAGGCAGAGGCAGATGAACCTATGTGAGTTTAAGATCATCATGGTCTACATATGGAGTTTCAGGCCAGGTAGGCCTGTGAAGTACACAGTGAGACCCTGTCTCAAAACACCACCACCACCACAGCCACCACTGTACATGAGGGACCTGGCTCAGGGAAGTGCTCACATGCCTCATCTTTTCCATCCTGAATCTCCAACCAGCCATGTGGCTTTTGTCTTATAAGGCAGTATGTCAAAGTGGTACCCACTCCATCTGGACCCTAGGCTGGCTGCAGAACAACTGTCCTCACTGTCCGTGTGGGTCCTCATCCAGGATTTTTCTGCCACAAGAGGACAGATTTCCCCAGCTGCACTGTGGAAATTATCCCAGCAGAGCAGAGGGGAGTTTGATTTCCTGTCACTGTCAGTGGTAGCACTGGTGATGGGACCTGGATGCCATCATGTTCTCAAATTGTCTGCCTCTCCTTGCTCTGCTTCCCATTGCTGCGCATACAAAGAAGAGCTGCTCTCAGTTTCCCTGAGAGTGGTGAGCTTTTGCTTTCTGAGAAATGAGCCAATCTGAGAAGTGCATCAATCTCTGATGACAGAAGGGACTGGATTTGGACAGATACTAAGTCTGGATCTGAAATCTGATTTTTTTTTTTTTGGTCTTTTTGTGACAGGGTCTCCCTGTAGCCCCAACTGTCCTGGACCTCACTGTGTAGACCAGGCTGGCCTTGAACTCACAGAGATCCACCTGCCTCTGCCTCCCAAGTGCTGGGATTAAAGGCGTGCATCACCACACCTGGCCCAAGAAGGTTCTGAGGCGCCATGTGGGTGCTGGGAATCAAACTTGGGTCCTCTGCAAGAGTAGTTGGTGCTCTTAACCACTGAACCATTTCTCCAGCCCCTTGAGACAAGGCATCTTTTGATTATGACAGGAAGAAACTGTAACCATAGAAGCCGAAGGAAAAAGAAGATATCTAAAATATGTTTTTTTGTTTGTTTGTTTTGTTTTTTGGTCTTTTCAAGACAGGGTCTCCCTGTAGCTCCAGCTATCCTGGAACTCGCTCTGTAGACCTGCCCTTGAACTCACAAATATCTGCCTGTCTCTGCCTCTTGAGTGCTAGGATTAAAGGTGTGAGCCACCACGCCCAGCCAGATATGTAAAATATGAAATGATACCTTTGGCCTCACTGTGATGTATAAAGATGTCAGTCATCCTGCCTGGCATCCTGACAAAAATAACAAAGGCTGAGCAAAAGAAAAATGATTGTGGTGGTTAATCTTGATTATCAACTTGATAGGGTTTAAGATCACCCAGGAGGGAAACCTCCTGGCATGTCTATGAGGGCATTTCCAGAAAAGTTTAACTGAGGAGGGAATCCCCACCTTGGATGTGGTGGCGACATTCCATGGGTTGGGGTCCCCAACTGAATAAAAAGAAGAGAGTAACTGGAGCCTTCTCTCTGCTTCCTGACGGAAGACTCAGTGTGACTGGCCACCTGCCTCAATCTCCTCGCACCATATTTTCTCTGCCATGATAGACTTTTTTAAAAATTTATTTTGTATGTGTATGAATGTACTGTCTGCATGCAGGTTTGTGCACCCGTGTCGTGCAATGCCGAAGAGGTCAGAAGAGGGCGTCAGATTCCCCTGGAACTGGAGTTAAAGATGGTTCTTAGCCGCCATGTGGGTGTTAGGGATCAAACCCGGGTCCTCTGCAAGAGCAGTCGACGCTCTTAACCGCTAGGCCATCTCTCCAGCCCTATGATATAGACTTCTTAAAACACAAGCCAAATAAACCTTTCTCTCCTTCAGTTGATTTTTTTGTCACCTATCAAAGAACTAACTAATATGTAATTCTTTTTTATACTACACTTGATCTTTTTTTTTATTTTATTTTTGTATGTGTATGAATGTACTGTCTGCATGTAGGTCTGTGCACCAGTGTCATGCAATGCTGTGGAGGTCAGAAGAGGGTGTTGGATTCCCCTGGAACTGGAGCTAAAGATGGTTTTCAGCTGCCATGTGGCTGCTGGGGATCGAACCTGGGTCCTCTGCAAGAGCAGTTGGCACTCTTAACCACTAGGCCATCTCTCCAGCCCCACTACACTTGATCTTAACCAAAAGGCTGAGAAGCGATGCAATTCTTTTTTATTTATTTATTTTTTTCTCCCTGGCCTCAAATTCACTATGTAACCAAGAATGACCTTGAACCTCAGATCTTCTTGCCTTCACCTCCTGAGGGCTGGGATTTCAGAAGTGCATCACCACACCTGGTTTATGCTGTGCTGGGGACTGAACCCAGGACACTGTGCACACTAGGAAGGTGCTCTACCAATGAAGCCACATCCCCAGCCTCCCAACAAGCAATTCTTTAAAAAATTGTTTTTATTTTGTGTATGAGTATTATGCCTGCATGTATGTCATGCATGCCCATAGAGGATGCACACACATATATACATACACCTAAATAAAAATAAATAATATATCTTAATTAAAGCTTACATCAGAGACTAGAGACCAAGGACAAATCCCTGCATAGAAACAGTCCTAGTATGTTCTAAGGAGCATCTGGGACTTGCTTTGGTCAGGTATGGCAAGATCTACAGACGTGAAAATGACTGTCATGAAATTTATTCTATTCCTAGATTTCCCAGGAGTGAGATGCTCTGCTAACAACCCTCAGGGAAGCACTGAAGCCAGCCAGGAGGGAAGGAATAGGGAACAGAATATGCAAGAATCTTTATGATGGTTGAAGGAAATAATTTCAAAAAATTTAAATCTTTTCTATCAAAAGAAGGATCACAGGAATGCCACTTTTATAATGCTGTTCTGTAATCCTCTCCTTACCTTGTAAAACTTATGCTTCTGGGGCTAGAGAGTTGGCTCATTAGTTAAAAGCTCTTGCAGAGGACCTGGGTTCAATTCCCTGCACCCACATGATGGTTAATGACTGAGGCAGAGGCAGGTGGATCTTTGTGAGTTCAAGGCCAGCCTGGTCTACAGAGTGAGTTCCAGGACAGCTGGGGCTACAGGAGACCCTCTCTAGAAAAAAAAAAAAATCGCCCCCCAAAAAACAAAACAAAACAAACAAACAAAAAACAAAACTGACTGTAATTCCAGTTTCAGGAGCTGTATCGTTTTCTTCTGTCCTCCAAGGGTATTACATGACACAGGTGCACTTATATGTGTGCAGACAAAACACTAATACACATGGAAAAAAACTAAAAAAAGAGAAAATAACCAAAAAAAGACTTTTTCTGCAAAGGATCTGCTGCATTCTTGGAACTTGGGAACGTGATAGTCAGAGGAGCCAACCCCTTCCCCCTTCCCTTCATTTCCTTTCTATCAATTCTTTAAAACTAGCAACTGAAGAAGATTGTGAGGTTGAATCCCAACCAGTTGGGGAAAAGACATAGTACTCTTTACTAGGAAAACCTATCATAGTTCCTATTCATTGTGATTGCAACAGCTCTTTTGTAAAAAGTAAAAGCTGTCTCCCCAATGATGACTGGTGGGACCACACTTTGACAGGGACTGCTTAATTATGCATGCCTCTCCTGTCCTTTATTTAATACCAAACCTCATGTCAGGATCCCAAGATGGACTGAGGAGGATTCAGTGGAAGAGAATTGAATAGGTGGGCCACAGGGCATTTGGGGCAGGGTATTCTTTTTTTTTTTTTAGACAGGGTCTCCCTGTAGCCCAGCTGGAACTCACTCTGTAGACCAGGCCTGCCTCTGCCTCCTGAGTGCCACCAAGCCCTGCAGGATATTCTTTACACTATGGAGACATTCTTTGTATTGTGTATTGTATGGGTTTTGAAGATAAATTATGTCACAAGTAATGTCTCCATAATCCTAAAATCAATTATGATCTTTTATAATATATCCATATTGGCTCTTGAGTTGTAACAAATAAAACACACCAATGCAATAGAAAAAGGATGACAGAAGCTAATTCATGGTAAATATTTCTAATAACCTAAAATTTCTTTAAAATTTAAGGTGTATTAAAAAAATGAACTGATTGACTAGTGAGATGCTTTGAGAAAGAGGCAGTGGCACATGCCTGTAGTCCCAGCACTGAAGAGGCAGAGTCAGGTGGATCTCTGTGAGATCAATGTTAGCTTGGTCTGCATAGAAAGTTCCAGGCCAGCTTGGAATACAGGGAGATCCTGTCTCAAAATAAAGTTTAAATTTCATTCTTTTTCTTTTTTTTGGTCTTTTCGAGGCAGGGTCTCCTTGTAGCCCCAGCTGTCCTGGAACTTGCTCTGTAGACCAGGCTGGCCTTGAACTCACAGAGATCCGCCTGCCTCTTCCTCCCGAGTGCTAGGATTAAAGGCTGGCACCACCACGCCTGGCTTTGATTCTTTAATTAATGAAATTAGCTAGGCTTGATAACTCATGCTTATAGTCCTAGCACATGGGAGATTGAGGCAGGGGGATTATTGTAAATTCAAGGCCACTCACTATAAGCAGCTCTATATAGACTTTTATCTGAATAGAAGTTTTTGCCAAGTGAATAGTCAGAAGTGATATTACTGGAACTTAGGTATGTGTATGTTTAACTTGATAAGAAATCACCAAGTGGGCATCCAAACTAGTTGTACACCTTCAGAAAGCATGAATCACAGCCCTAGTTACTCTGTGTTCTAGGCAGCGCTTGGTATTGCATAAGCACCTTTTATTCTTTTGTTATATCACATAATTTCTTTAATTCTTTCTGGTTTTTTTCAAGACATGGTCTCACTCTGTATTCTAGACTGGCCTGCAACACATTATATGTAACTCAGGCTGGCCTTGAATTAGGATTCAATCACAAGACATCACTTGGATTTCATAATCTCATATGAAGGGCATCTGTGAATTTGAGATGCTGCATTTTAGAACTTAAATATGTAGGCCACTCCCCCTTGGTTCTTAACAAATTACTGCTATTTAAATTCTAAAGTTTTTTTCATCAAAAAAGAATAACTCTACTAAATCTTTATAAAAACCCTCTCTTAAAAACTTTATTTTTACTGTATGTGTATGAGTGTTATGCCTGCATATATGCATGTATTCCATGTGTGTGTCTGATACCTGAGGAGGCCAGAACAGGGCAATCAGACAGCTCCTGGAACTTGAGGTACAGACAATTATGAGCTGTCATGTGGACAATGAGAAAGGAGCCGGGCCCTTTGCAAGAGCAGCCAGTGCTCTTAACCACTGAGCCATCTCTCCAGCCCCTAAAAACAAAAACGCTCCTAGCTATGCATATGATGTGACAGATCATATAAAAAATAACTCTTATTCTTTGTTTTTTTTAATCTTTTCCTTTTTTGGTGTTTTTGAGGCAAGGTCTCCCTTTAGTACCAGCTGTCCTGGAGCTCACTCTGTAGACCAGGCTGGCCTTGAACTCACAGAGATCCACCACCTCTACCTCCTGAGTGCTGGGATTAAAGGTGTGTGCCATCATGCCTGGCATTTTTAAAAAATAATTGTATTGGAGAAGCTCTGCAATTAAGAGTCTAGCTATCACTCTTTAAGCTTTATTGTTGAATGTCAAACTTTATGCCAATTATGAAATTATTAGCTAAGTTCTATAGTAATACAGTCAGCTTTTTGGATACAGACCCGCCCAGAACAGCTATCAATTTGAAATGCAAAGTGCTATAATTTCAAGCAGAACCAGTGACTTTGCAGCTACATATCTACTAGATTTTCACTTGTTTATCTCAGTCGAGTTTTGTACAGGGCATATTTAGTTTCCATTTCCATAGCTTTTTTTGGGGGAGTGACATCTCAATAAATTCCTTGTATATGGCAGCCTGTGGCTGTACTGTATTTTTGCTAATGAGTCCTGTTGTTAGATGACTAGTTCTTGTTTTTCTTTAAGATTCACATTCTAGTCGACAATGTTATTCAGTCATCATGTTTAGCCGAAATGCATAAATCAGATTATTGCGATGCTCGAGTAGGTAATTGGTCTAGCATCCACAGATGAGGGATACCATTTGTTGTGTTTTTCTGGACTGTGTACTTTACTCAGCATGATATCTTCTAGCTCCAACCATTTACCTGCAAAGTTTCATGATGTCATCTTTACCACTGCATAGAACTTCCATTGTTGTAGATGTACCACATTTTCTCTATCCACTTGTCAGTTGAGGGGCACTTGGGTTGGTTCCAGCTCCTTGCTATTGTGAAGAGAGCTTGAAATAAACATGGCTGTGCATGTATCTGTGGGTAAGATGAGTCTTGTGGGTACATAACCAGGGTGCTATGGCTGCGGGCAGGTGGCAAGTTCAATTCCAAGTCTTCCAAGGGTTTCCACACTGCTTTTCCATAGTGGCTGTATGAATTTACATTCCCACCAGCGTGGATGAGAGTTCCCCTTTTCCCACAACCTCTCCAGCACTTGGGTGTCATTTGTTTTCTTGATCCTAGCCAGTTTATTGGAGTAAGATGATATATTAAAGTGGTTTTTAATTCACATTTCCTTAATTATTATCGACGTTGAACACTTCTTAAGATGTTTCCAGCTATCTTGTAATTCCTCAACTTATTGAAGTCTCTGTTCAGCTCTTTGCTCCATCTATTGAGTGGGCTCATTTGTTTTCTTTCTTCTTTGTTTTTTGAGTAGTTTATATATCTGGGAAATCAGTCTTTGTCAGATGTATCGTGATGAAGGTTTCCTCCCACTCTGTGGGTTTTCTTCTTCACTTCCTTGATTGTTTCTTTCTGATGTTAAGAAGCTTTTGAGTTTTAGTAGGCCTCCATTTGTCACACTGGTCGACTTATTGTTGGAGCCGCTGCTGTCTGATTTAGGAATCTTCCTACACTACTATGTCTTGTACATTGCTGCCAAACTTTTTCTTTTTCACCTTGAGTTTTGGGGCTTTCCACTTGAGGTCTTTACTCCATTCTGGAGTTGACTTTTGTACAGGGGCAAGAGTAGGGGTTTAATTTCATTTTTACAAGTGGTGTCCAGTTTTGCCCACACCACTTGCTGAAGATCTGTCTTTTCTCTCATTGTGTCTTCTTGGCCCCCTGTCAAATTATGAGGTGGCTGAAAATTGTATGGTTTCAAGTTTGGATCTTCAGTTTTGTTTCATTGGTCAACAGGATGTTTTTGTGCAAGTATCAAGCTGTTTTTATGACTATAGCTCTGTAGTATGTTTTAAGTCTGTGTTATAGCAGATCCTCCTGTATTGCTCTTTTTGTCTTTTACTCAGGGTTTGTTTTGGCTATTCGTGGTCTTTTGTATTTTCAAATGAAATTAAGGACTTTTTTTCCAAGCCTGTGAAGAAACTCTTGGAGATATTTAATTGGGATTGCATTAAGTCTTAAAGAGTTGGGCAGGGGGCTGGGAGAGATGGCCTTAGCGGTTAAGGTGCCAATGCCGCTTAAGAGGACCCGGATTCGATCCCAGACCCACATGTCGGCCAAGAACGTCTGAAAACCCAATTCAGGAAACTCCAGTTCCAGGGGAATCCGAACACCCTCTTTGACCTTTGCAGCATTGCACAGCAGTGTGTGCACAAACTTGCATGCAGCAAGTACATTCATTAACATACAGACATAATAAATAAAAAAAAGATTAATATAAAAGAGTTGGGTCAGAATGGACATTTTTACTATTATAATTTTCCCCAATCCATGACATGGGAGGTTTTTCCCTCTCTGATGTCTTCTTCAATATTCCTTCTTCAGGGGGTTTTTAGGGGTTTAAATTTTTTTATTGTAGAGATTTTGGTTGCTTGGTTAGGTTTGTTCCTAGGGGAATTTATTGTTTTTGAGGGAAAAGTCTCTTTGATTCCTCTCTTCAGTTGCTTTTGTTCATATAAGGCAGGCTACTGATATGNCTGGCCTCAAATTCACTATGTAACCAAGAATGACCTTGAACCTCAGATCTTCTTGCCTTCACCTCCTGAGGGCTGGGATTTCAGAAGTGCATCACCACACCTGGTTTAAGCTGTGCTGGGGACTGAACCCAGGACACTGTGCATACTAGGAAGGTGCTCTACCAATGAAGCCACATCCCCAGCCTCCCAATAAGCAATTCTTTAAAAAATTGTTTTTATTTTGTGTATGAGTATTATGCCTGCATGTATGTCATGCAGTGCCCATAGAGGATGCACGCACATATATACATACACATAAATAAAAATAAATAATACATCTTAAATAAAGCTTATATCAGAGACTAGAGACCAAGGACAAATCCCTACATAGAAACAGTCCTAGTATGTTCTAAGGAGCATCTGGGACTTGTTTTGGTCAGGTATGGCAAGATCTACAGACGTGAAAATGACTGTCATGAAATTTATTCTATTCCTAGATTTCCCAGGAGTGAGATGCTCTGCTAACAACTCTCAGGGAAGCACTGAAGCCAGCCAGGAGGGAGGGAATAGGGAACAGAATATGCAAGAATCTTTATGATGGTTGAAGGAAATAATTTCAAAAAATTTAAATCTTTTCTATCAAAAGAAGGATCACAGGAATGCCACTTTTATAATGCTATTCTGTAATCCTCTCCTTACCTTGTAAAACTTATGCTTCTGGGGCTAGAGAGTTGGCTCATTAGTTAAAAGCATCAGCTACTCTTGCAGAGGACTTGGGTTCAATTCTCTGTACCCACATGATGGTTAATGACTGAGGCAGAGGCAGGTGGATCTTTGTGAGTTCAAGGCCAGCCTGGTCTACAGAGTGAGTTCCAGGCCAGCTGGGGCTACAGGGAGATCCACTCTAGAAAAAAACGCCCTCCCCAACAAACAAACAAACAAACAAACAAACAAACAAAAAACCCAAAACAAAACAAACAATCAAACAAAAAACAAAACTGACTGTAATTCCAGTTTCAGGAGCTCTATCGCCTTCTTCTGTCCTCCAAGGGTATTACATGACACAGGTACACTTATATGTGTGCAGGCAAAACACTAATACACATGGAAAAAAACTAAAAAGAGGGCTGGAGAGATAGCCTAGCGGTTAAGAGCACCAACTGCTCTTGCAGAGGACCTGGGTTTGATCCCCAGCACCCACATGGTGGCTAAGAACCATCTGTAACTCCAATTCCAGGAGAACTCCAGTTCCAGGGGAATCTGAGACCCTCTTCTGACCTCCGTGGCATTGCATGACACGGGTGCACAAACCTACATGCAGACAGTACATTCATACACATACAAAAA
>VZQC01012117.1:63823-109474 GCA_009823505.1 Rhizomys pruinosus
TTTATTTTTTTAAGGGATTCTACAATATAAGAGCACAGTTGTTTTCAGATCACATTGCCATTGCTCAGTTTGCCATGCAATTAGGTAATTGGTGCTAGCATCCACAGATGAGGGATATCATTTGTTGTTTGTTTTTCTGGGACTGTGTTACTTCACTCAGCATGATATCTTCTAGCTCCAACCATTTACCTGCAAAATTCATGATGTCATCTTACCGTTGCATAGAACTCCATTGTGTAGATGTACCACATTTTCTCTATTCACTTGTCAGTTGAGGGGCACTTGGGTTGGTTCCAGCTCCTTGCTATTGTGAAGAGAGCTGAAATAAACATGGCTG
Organism: Rhizomys pruinosus; assembly: GCA_009823505.1. Taxonomy (NCBI): domain Eukaryota; kingdom Metazoa; phylum Chordata; class Mammalia; order Rodentia; family Spalacidae; genus Rhizomys; species Rhizomys pruinosus. Next base: position 64,161 of record VZQC01012117.1, read on the forward strand.
TGCATGTATCTCTGGGGTAAGATGAGTCTTGTGGGTACATAACCAGGAGTGGTATGGCTGGGTCAGGTGGCAAGTTCATTCCAAGTCTTCCAAGGGTTCTCCACACTGCTTTCCATAGTGGCTGTACAAATTTACATTCCCACCAGCAGTGGATGAGAGTTCCCTTTTCCCCACAACCTCTCCAGCACTTGGTGTCATTTGTTTTCTTGATCCTAGCCAGTCTTATTGTAGTAAGATGATATATTAAAGTGGTTTTAATTTGCATTTCCTTAATTATTATCGATGTTGAACACTTCTTAAGATGTTTCTCAGCCATCTCTAATTCCTCACTTGTGAAGTCTCTGTTCAGCTCTTTTCTCCATCTATTGAATGGGTCATTTGTTTTCTTTCTTCTCATCCCATCAGCCGGCAAGAGGCTGAATAGGCACCCCAATATTATTCAGCACGTATCAGGCTTTGGACTAAAATGTAGGACCCCTCTATGCCTCTTTATACTGCTTCCCCATCCCCACCATGCCAAAGACCCTGTAGGTAGGACCCATAAAGATGAGGGTGAAGACTTTACCTTCATCCTCCAGGCTCTTTAGATGGCAGCTCATGGTCAGCAGAATCTTAAGGACTTCACACTGGTTCACATCCTCACATACCCCCACCCCAGAGTGCTTTCATACTATCATGGTGCTTGGCCTCTTCCTGGATCCTCACAGTAAGTAGCTAGGGCTCCTTGGTTTGAGGTTGAATGTGTGAATGTGGAGGTAGGTTATGTTGGGAGCAAGAAAGGGAAGGAAGCAGCGAGTTCATAGCACATCAATCCATCCACACACTCTTCCTCTCTGGTTTCTCTGCCAAGGGCTGTGTGGCCTCATGTTTCAGGCATCACTTATACATGCGGGGCTTTGAGGGGCCAGGAGCTGCAGGCTCACCTCCTGACAATGGTATCACTTGCATTCTAGCCCAGGGAGGTGTGAGCTGCACCTTAGTGCTCTTTCCCAGTATCTTTGGTCCATGATTGGGACCAAACACCAGAGAAATTACAGAGTTTGTGTAAGTTATCACCTGGGATTTTGTTTAAAATGCAGGTTCTCAGGATCAACATTGGAATCTCCTTTCTGTCCTCACCCTGGCCCTCTGGTGCTCAGCAACCAACACTGTGCACTCTTGGGTCCTAGGAATCTACACTCTGGACCTGAGCCCATACTGATGAATATCCCTACTGAAGCCACCTCTCACTCACTGAGCAGCTTTCGCTAGTGCTGCCTGCCTTTAGGGAAGGTTCATTTTGCTTCTCTAAAGCCACTGTTATCCTCAAGGATAACAAGCAAGGCAATAGAATGTATCTAGTTTCTTATTAATCTGCTGATATTGGGGTTTAGAAACTTCCCATGGGGGGGATTCCAGAACAGGGAATTTAGCACAGATATAGCATTGCAGCAGAAACAAACAATTGATTAGGAAAAGATACACTTCCAAGGGAGTAATCTCCCTATAACAGGGAGAAAGTTTAGCAGCTCCACAGTCCCTCTACAGAGCTGGGCTTTTTGGCTCATATGTGTGGTAAGAGCTTTTTCCTGTATGTTCTTACATGTAGTTCTACATACAATGTCACATTTCATTAGCATCTTATATCTCCACCCAGGGGTATTATGATGGGCCAGAAGTTACTCTTAGACATTGTGCTGGGTAGATTTAGTATCAACTTGACCCACCTGGGTTGAGGGACCCTCAGTTAGGGAATTGACTCCATTTGACTGGCATGTGGTGGCTATGCCTGTGGGATTATTTTCTTGATTGTTTTATGATGTGGGTGGGCCCAGCCCACTGTGGGCAGTGCTACCCTAGGCTGAGGATCCTATATTGTATAAGAAAGCAGGCTGAGCATGGGCCAGAGGAGCAAGCCAGTAAGCAGCGTTCCTCCATGGCCTGTGCCTCAGCTCCTGCTTCCAGGTTCCTGCCCTGAGTTCTTACCTTGAGCTCCCTCAGTGATAAACTGTGACCTAAGAGATGTGAGGCAAATAAAGTATTTCCTCCCCAAGTTGGTATTTTGAGTGTTTTGTCACAGCAACTTATAGTAAACTAGAACAGAAATTTGTACCAGAGTGGTGGGCTATTGGCTGTGAAGAACCTGACCATGTGAGTTTTTGGAGGAATGTGGAAGACTTTGGAAGTTTGAGCTAGAAAAACAGTTGACTGTTGGGTGTGGTGGCACACACCTTTAATCCCAGGACTCAGGAGGCAGAGGCAGGTGGATCTCTGTGAGTTCAAGGCCAGCCTGGTCTACAGGGTGAATTCCAGGCCAGCCTGGACTAAAGGAAGACTCTGTCTCAAAAATACCAAAAAAAAAAAAATAGAAAAGAAAAGAAAAACAGTTGATTGCTGGAAGCAGAGCTTAATAGGTCATTCTTTGGTGAGGTGTGAAGATTATAGGGACTTTTAAGGTTGGACTAAATGCATTTTGCATTTTATATGGGGGCCATGGAGTAGAATGTGGTGGTTTGAATGAGAATGTCCCCCATAGGTTCCAAGTATTTGATCATTTTGTCCCTAGTTGGTGGCCCTGTTTTGGGAAGTCTAAGAAGGTGGTTTTGCTGGAGGAAGTACATCACAGGGGGCAGGTTTAGAGAGGTTTTTTTTTTTACTTAAGTTTATTTATTTATTTATTTTTCTTTTTTCTTTTTTTCTTTTTCACATAAAAAATTTTTTTATTTTTTTAACAAATCTAGACCTGTGTCCCCCCCCATTCGCCCACCCCACCAGAGCTCATGCATTCTGCCAGATATGCTTTTCATATCTTTCTCAGTCTTTCTCAATATTCTCCATGAGGAAGTTGACTGTTTTGAGCAGAATAGAGAGTTTTTGAGCCTTACGGGATTTCCATCAAGCTCCACTTCCTGTGTCTGCCTGAAGTTGGGAGCTCCTGCTCCGTCCACCTCTGCCGCCATGCCTCCCCACCATAATGGATTCTTGCCCCTTTGGAATTGTAAGCTAAATAAATTCTTCCTTTTATAAGTTCCCTTGGTCACAGTGTTTTGTCACAGCAATAGAAAAATAACTAGTTACAGACACTGTGGTGATTGGAATGAAAATGTCCTTCTGATAGGATCTGTGAATAGTAGAGGAGCCATAAACTTCATTAAGACAGCTATCCGGTTATCCGGTTATCCGGTTATAACACCCCCCCAACCAAATGGTATGAGACTGACAATCTGGTTTCTCTAAACCTTATCAGCCAAATCACTCACAGGCAGATGTCAAAACCAGTTGCAGGAAGGCATTGAGGTACAGGCTTGCTGGGCCTGGAAAGTTATCTTAGTTTCTTTACTTTTGCAAAGATACCAGGCCTCAGCATCAAACAGATACCAACTAGGCCCAAAGTAAAGTAAAAAGCCTGATGGAGGTGGCAGAGACCCACACTGGTTGCAGAGACTGGATCTTTATCTCTCTCACTGCCCGCCTGTCCCAAGTTCTAGTTCTGGTTCTTCTGAACTCTAAACTTCCTTTTCCCTCTCCAAAAATCTGACACATGGTGCTGAAACCCAGGATAGAGAGGTGTATTTTCCCTCTTACTTGGAGCCACTCTCTCTCCTCTCCTGTTCACCTTTTCTCCTTCCTTCTCAAGCTTTCTGCACTCCCCTTTCTCTCAAGAGCTAGCCTGACCTCTGAGTAGGAAGCCACTTTCCATATTGCTCCCTGCCTGTGCATCCATCACACCATTGGAGACAAGGTAATACACCAGACCTGACTTAGGGACATCACTGGTCAGAGGGTCCCAGAGCCCCCCACCAGTTGTCTTAAGACTCAGAAGCTTGGGGGCCTGGAAGGGCCTCATATGGGGCCTTGTCATTTGAATGAGGAGAGTCTGAGATCCTCCCAATAAACTTGGCTGTGGCTTTGAGATCCTGAAAGTGCTCCCCCTCCCCGACCCCATGTGGCTCTGAGCTCTTTGGTCACCCTGCCATTTAGGGGGCTTGGGAATGCTCCCTCCTAAACACCAGGCCTGTCCATGTTGGTCCCACTCCCAGGGGACATGTTGGGGATTTGGCACTAACTTTGCATTTCTTTGTCTCCCCCACTCACACACTAGGGATTCCAAATTACTGAGTTTTAGGTTGTCTGTTTACTAAAAGGGGGTGGCCAGCAGGCTTCAGAAGAACCTCCCATTGTGCTTTCCCATCTGATTCCTGGAACCCAGCCTTTGAGAAAGCCAAGGAGGTGTCTGGATACCTGCTTATTGTGCCAAGCCTCCACCAGATGTCAAGAGCTTTCAAGAATTAAAAAAAAAATTGAGCCAGGCATGGTAGCACTTGGGAGGCAGAGGAAGGCAGCTTTCTGTGAGTTCAAGGCTAGCCCAGTCTACATAGCAAGTTCCAGGACAGCTGGAGCTACAGGGAGACCCTGTCTCAAAAAGAGTGATAAAAACGGTAATGCATCTGAGTTAATTGGTGATATAAATTGCTCTTGTCCACATTAGCTTTAACTAAAATCTGTATAACAATTACTTTGGGATTGGTATAAACAAATGTTCTCTATAATTTGCTGTCATATAGTATCACCTGGTAGCAATCTCTTTCACCTATAGGATGATTTAACTAAAAAATGAATTTTGTTTCCCAAGTTAATCACATACAGTAACCCAAAACAGCATGGGTGAACTTGATGAAATCTGTGCCTTGATTCCACCCTATAGGTATGTATAAAACAACTGCTTTTTTGAGACTCATTGGTCAAAACTAAACACCTTAAATAAAAAAGGGGGATATAGATAGATATGAAAACCTTTTGTCAAAAAACCTTGCAACCCAAATCTTAAAACTAACTATGGGAAAGGATTTGTATGTTCCAACAGGCCAGAGTATCACCAACTTAATGGCTGAGAAAGAAAATGCAGCTTTGCAGTGAGTAGGATGTACCAGAAAGTGCCAGCAGCAGGAATTTGAATCTCTGCGCATTGAGAGGGGCAATGCCTCAGATTGCTGCAGCATCAGGCCCTCTGTTGGTTCCTACTAGTAACAACTATTTTTAATGATTCCTAATGAGCCTTACCTTTCTGGTGCTGCATAACGGTTTTAAATCAAGAGACTTTCTTAACTCCCCCATAGATATAAAGAGAAATAAGAGGATTGATGAGGTCGTTCTCCAGCTGTAGATTGGAACCAGCCGTTATAGAGGTGTTCTCTTGTAAAATCAGTAAAACTGCCTTCTTTACATTGACTAATGGACATAAGAAACTGTGAAAGGATTATTTTCACCCATGTCCCATTCCAATTCACCATTTCAGTCCATTTTCTGATGCAGTCATTTTCTGTTGTTACCTATAGAGGCATATTTATTGACGTAGCTCAGCAAGTACCCAGTTTTCGCCTAGACTACTGTCTACCGGTACACATGGTGTTTAGGAACTTAGTAAGTAATACCTGGTATTTTAAACAACATGGTTTACAGAATCTGATAAAATGGTAATGCACTGATTAAATGAGATATATATCGCTGTTGTCACCATTTTTTTAACATAAAATCAGTTAGAGCAATAACTTGGGACTTGACACATACAAATATTCTCTAAAATTTTGATAATATACAATTATAAAAAAAAAAAAAAAAAAAAAAAAATGTTTGCTTCCCAAGTTAATCATATAGTAGTCACCCAAAACACATGGGTGAATTTTGATGAAATCTGTGCCTTCGACTTCCACCCTATAGTCATGATAATACAAATGTCTTCTGGAGACTCATACGCTAAAAAAAGGGGGGGGGAGATAAAAGGAAAGACATGAAACTTTTCATCAAACCCTATGCAATTCCAAATTCTTAAAACTAACTATGGGAAAAGATTGTGTTGTTCCAACAGGACAACGTCACACACTTAACGGCTGAGAAAGAAAAGAACAGTTTGCATTGAGTAGGATTACCAAAAAGTGGAAACGGAAAGGCTGACCTGTCTGAACATTCAAAGGAAAGAAAAGGCCTCAGATTGCCATAAACATCACAAACCCTCTGCTGGGGATCCTACATTGTAACAACTAGTTATAATGAGTCCTAATGAAAACTTACCTTCTTAGGTGCCACAAAGGTTCTGTTATGAGAGACTTCCTTGCCTTTCCCCCCATAGAAACAGAGATATGTCGATGATGAGGTCGTTCCCCAACTGTAAATTGGAACAACTTACAATATTGTAGAGGTAATCTCTTATAAAACCGGTAAAAACTGCTTTCTTTATTGACTACTAGACATGGGAACTGTGGAAGGAGATTAACTCTCTGTTCAGAACCAAAATTAAATACTAAAGTCCTTAGGGCTATGCACCCAGAATATATATATTAATACAGGGCTCTGGACATCAGCAATGGATTGTTCTACCAGGTGGATGTTGGCCAGGGGATCCAAGGCCCCACAACAAGGTAAGGGCTCCTTGCCTCTAAGTTGGGATACCTACAGGAAGGAAGGCAATAAGACCTGCTGCCGAAGACCTGACGTTAAATGGGAGGGATGTATTGAGAACAACACACATGCAAGTGTACAGATGGCTCTGGAATGCCAGAGAGTGTTACCAAAGGCCACTAAACCAATAAAGCAAATATGGGTCTCCCTGAGTCAAGCAAGACTCCACCGTCGCAAACCAGCTACACCTCACCTGCCTGGAAATAACTGTCAGCACGAGCGACCCATGTGCCTGTATTTCCCAATCTAATTGGCTATTGGCTCTCCCCTTGGAGAAAAAACCCATGGCTGATGCACAACAAGCTTACATCCTCTAGAGGTTAGGAGATGTTATAAAGCCACAGTAGAACCTGTCATATTTAACAGGGGGGAAAATTGTAATCATGATTAACATATCCAACATGTGTCTATGCCTAAAGTAACCTATCATAACTATTAGTGCTCTTAAATACCTTATATACTAATTGCTTGTTCTTCATTAGTAGGATGAAGGTTATTCCTGGACAAACTGTCAGCCCATGAAAGAAAACAAGCCAGAATTGACCAGAGTCCAAGTCAACAGCTCCAGAGAGAGTGGACTGTTTTACCTCTCATGACCACCTGTGCCCCTTTTCTAAGCCTAGGGAAAAAACCTGCGGAAGAGGGGCGATGAAGAATGTAAGGGCTGCGATTGGGTTTAATGGTGAAACTACAGCAATGTAGTCTGGACACTCATTTGATCAACTGATTGAACAAACAACCTGTCACCCCCCACTGGATGGTGGGCTGTAGGTGTTGGGCACAACAGCTGCAGATAGGTTTGCCATGAAGGATGTTTGTACTCATGGATTTACTTATAGCTAAAAATGAAAAAAAAAAACTGTAGGAAAGATGCCAGGAACAGTTTGGCAGAATGCTGATCTGGATGGGGTGGGTGGGGGGGGGAGGGAAAGGGAATTAAGCCTGAACTGAAATGGAAAAAATGTATGAAATGCACAAAGCATACATAAAAACTAATTTTAATTAGAAAAAAAAAGAAGGATTCATTTTCTATTCAGACCAAATATAACTAAAGTCCCTTAACCCTATGCCATTAAACAAACATATATCAATACAGGAGCTCTGACATCAACCAATGGATTATTCTCGCCAAGAATGTTGGCCAGGGGATCCAAGCCCCCACAAAGTGTAAAGGCTCCTTGCCTCCTAACGGATATCTGCAGAAGAGAGGCGATAAGGCCCTGCTGTTGAAGACCTGAATATAAACTGGGAAGATGTATGGAGACCGCACTTGCAAGTGTCAGATGGTCTCTGGAAATGCCAGAGAGTGTTACCAAAGACCACTAAACCAATAAGCAAATAGGTCTCCTTAAGTCAAGCAAGCCTCCTCCAGAACAGCACCAGCTACATCCTCATCTGCCTGGAATACTGGTGCAGCAGTGGCAGCATATGCCTGTATATCCCAAATTCTAATTGGCTATTGGCTCCTCCTTGGAGGAATAACCCATCGGCTGATGTCACAAGCTTACATCCTCTAATGGTTAGGAGAATTATAACACCCCGAAGACCTGCATACTTGGCAGAAGAAATGTAGATCATGAAATTGACATCATCCAAACATCTGTGTCTTATACCAAAGTAACCTACAAAAAAATTAGTACTTTTAAAATACTATATATCTGATTTGTGTGTGCTTCATGTAGTCGGATCGAAAGGCTTATATGATTATACTGTTCTAACAAATACCTAACTATCTAATTGCATGTGCTTCATTAGTAGGATGAACGGTTATGCTTGGACAAGCTGGCAGCTCATGAAGAAAACAGCCAGAGCTGACTGAGTCCAAGACACTAGCTCCAGAGAAGGTAGAGTGTTTTGCTTCTCACCACCTGTGCCGCTTTTCTAAGCTAGCGAACAATCTGCAGAAGAGGGGGCTGGTAAAATGTAAGGGCTTTGATTGGGGTTATGGTGGAACTACAACAATATAGCTGGACACCTCATTTGATCAACTTGATTGAAACATACACGAGCCCCGCCTCGTCAATGGTGGGCCACATGAGCGTGTGGGGTTTGGGCACAACCTGCTTGGCAAATTGGTGTTTTTTGCAGAAGGAATCGTGTCATCACAAATTATCACCTTATTAGTTAAAACAAATGAAAACATAAACAAACAAAAACTCAGAGAAAGATGCAGAAAACTGATGTCAGAATGCATACTGGATGGTGGCGGGGGGGGTGGGGGGAAGGGAAGGGGACATGGGTCCAGATTTAATAAAAAATAAATAAAAAAAAAAAAAAAAAAAAAAAAAAAAAAAATCAAATAAATAAAAAGAATAAAAAAAACTTAAACCGACCAAACTCGTTTAACTTTCAGTCCAGATCTGGTCCCAGTACCCAGAGTACTGGCCATCATTGTCCCCAATATGGGACCTTTGACATTTGGATTTTAACCAACCTAGGAACATCCCAGAAAATGGAAATGGGGTGAGAGTGAGCCCCTTCCTCTCCTTCCGTTCTTTGGCTCCAGGTAGACCTCCATTAAGCTCCCCTCTGTTTCCTCCCCTGTGGAGTCTGGTCCTTTCCTCTGAGCTGGGTGGATTTGGTCAAGAAACAAAACACTTCTACCTAGTCTTCCCTGCTGTGCTCTTTGCTCTGTGAGGCTTAGCTACAAGTTTCTGCATCATTCATTATCTGTAAATGAGTGAATGGTGTAATGGTTAAGGAGACTCACTGCTGTAACAGAGGGCCTAGGTTTGACTCCCAGTCCCTCCACTTCATTGATTTTTCTCTATTCTTTACAATTTAATTCTTTTTTGGGGGGGGTCTTTTTTGAGACAGGGTCTCCCTTTAGTCCCAGCTGGTCTGGAGCTTGCTATGTAGACCAGGCTGGCCTTGAACTCACAGAGATCCACCTGACTCTGACTCCCAAGCTCTGGGATTAAAGGTGTATGCCACCACGTACAATTTAATTCTTACCTCTTACCTTCATTGCGCTCAGCTACTCACTGGCGTTTAAAGAAATGGTTTTAGGTTTTTCCACTTGTTAGGTCTGGTTTTCCCAGCATTCCAAGGGCACACAGATTGCCCACTCCCCCAAACACCCTCATAGGCTCCAAATATCTGAATACTTGACCTCGGTTAGTGGTGCCATTTGTGGAGGTTTAGGAGGTGCAGCCTTGCTGGAGGAAGCTCATCACTGGGATTGGTAAGAGCCCATAGCCAATTCCTTTGTCGGTTTCACTGGCTCTGCTTTCTGTTCCTGCTTGAAGATGTGAGCACTCAGCTTTCTGTTCCAGCTGCCTGCCGCCATGACTCTGCCACATGATGAACTCTTTCTTATCCCTCATGGAGAGCCCCCATGCCTGTGCCAGTGGTCTGAGGCTGGTTTCCAAATTTTCCTTTTGCCTTCATATGCTAGCTTTATACAGCTTTGTGCAAGGCCTTCTGGACCTTCCTCTCTATCCTAATCTCCAGCCTCATCATCAACAGACTTTCAGAAGGGCTGTCTGGAAGGGGCTCCCAAGGTTTCAGAGTGAAGGATTTTTTTTTTCTCTCCAAAGGATTAGTGATATATTCAACAATTTCACAATCGCTGACAATTCAGGTGTCTTGAAAACACTGAAGAATGTTGAACTGTGGTAATAATTAGGAGAACAAAAAGTGAAATGATAGTAAATCATCTATTTCAGACAGGCAAATATTTAAAGTTGGTTAATAGCAGCTCTTAGGGGAAGGAAGGGATGAGGGCCTCATACACATTGGTGGGAATACAAATGGCATGACCAACTGGAGATGGAGATGTTTTGGTAGTACCTGGTGACATAGAAATTGGTCATATCATATGATCCAAAAGTTATCTTTTCAGATAAATATCTGTATAGAGGATATATACAGGGACAATTCCTGGACCATAATTTGCAATATGAAAAACTGGGCATTACTTAAATATTCATCAGCAAAGGAATGGATAATCAAATGTGGTGTATTCATGTAGTAGTTCATGAAACTTATGTAGATGTAAATAAATCAAAATATACAGAGATTGGGGCTGGAGAGATTACTCAATAGTTAAGAGCACTGACTACTCTTGTAGAGGAACTGGGTTCAGTTTTCAGCACTCACGTGGTGGCTAACAATGGTCCATAACTCCAGATTCAGGGGATCTGACTTCTGACCTCTACAGACATTTCATGAATGTGGTACACTTACATACAGTCAGACACATAAAATAAAAGTAAATACACAAAAATTAATGTACAGAGCTAGCTAAAAGAAATGAGTAGAAAAAGTTCTAAAGTAAAAATGTTATCATTCATATAAATATTAAAAGATACTATTTTATTTATTTATTTATTTTTGTATTTATTTAATTTAATTTTTTTTTGAGACAAGGTCTTCCTTTAGGTCCCAGCTGTCTGGAGCTTGCTCTGTAGACTAGGCTGGCCTTGAACTAAGAGAGATCCACCTGCCTCTGCTGGGACTAAAGGCGTGCTCCACCAGGCCGGGTTTTATTTATTTATTTTTTTGCTCAGGTCCAGAGTATAGATTCCTGGGACTTAAGAATGCTTACCTGACAGGTGTGGTGGTACACACCTTTAATCCAGGCACTCGGGAGACAGAGGCAGGTGGATTTCTGTAAGTTCAAGGCCAGCCTGGTCTACATAGTGAGTTCCAGACCAACTGGGGCTACAGGCAGACCTTGTCTCAAAAAGACTAAACCAAACCAAACCAAACCAAAAAAGAGTGCTTACCTCACATGCACAGGGCCCTGGGTTGGCTGTTGAGCACCAGTGTGTGGGTAGGGGATAAAAAGGAGATTCCAGTGTTCATTCTGAGAACCTTCATTTTAAACAGAAGCCCAAGTGATAACCTACTCAAACCCTGGAATTTCTCTGGTGCTTTGTACCAGTCTGAGGTCTTATGTAGTCTAGGTTGGTTTGAACTTTAAACTTTTCATTCTCCTATCTCCACCTCCCAAGTGCAAGCTCCACTAACCAGGCATTTCTTTGAGAAGTTCACACAATGTAGTTTGATCATAGTCACACCCAACTCTTCACTCTGACCCCTTTCAGATTGATCTCCCCTTACCCTCTCTCAACTTCTGTCCTCATTCGATTTGTACTGCCCATAAACTCCTGGGTATGGGGTCACCCACTGGAGTATGGTTGATGTACCAAGGGGCATACCCTTAAGGAAAATTGACTCTCCTCCCAGAAGCCATCAACTATCTATAGCTCTTCAGTTAGTTCGGCTTATGAGTCTCTCCCTACTCCAGACTAGGATATTGAGTGGTTTGATATTGTGAAAGTCTTATGCAGGCAAGCACAGCTTCTGTGAGTTCATGAATACAAGGATCCTGTCCTGTCCAGAAGACACTGTTTCATTCTGGCCCTCCCTGACTTCTGGTCTGGCTCTTACAATCTTTCTACCCCCTCTTTCCCAATAGTCCCCAAACCTTGTGGGGAGAGGGTGTGATATAGAGATCCCATTTGTGGCTGAGGACTCCACTGATCCTTATTCTCTGAACTTTGAGCAGTTATGAGTTTCTGCATTAATCATCATCCACTGCACAAGGAAACTTCACTGAAGAATGATAATAGGTCTAATCTATGGGGTTAGAAGGCATTTTGTTTGATACTCTGTCCATTTATGGAATAAAGGTAGTAGGTTCCAATCTAGAGCCTGTGGGAGAACAAAAAGTGAAATGATAGTAAATCATCTATTTCAGACAGGCAAATATTTAAAGTTGGTTAATAGCAGCTCTTAGGGGAAGGAAGGGATGAGGGCCTCATACACATTGGTGGGAATACAAATGGCATGACCAACTGGAGATGGAGATGTTTTGGTAGTACCTGGTGACATAGAAATTGGTCATATCGTATGATCCAAAAGTTATCTTTTCAGATAAATACCTGTATAGAGGATATATACAGGGACAATTCCTGGACCATAATTTCCAATATGAAAAACTGGGCATTACTTAAATATTCATCGGCAAAGGAATGGATAATAAAATGTGGTGTATTCATGTAGTAGTTCATGAAACTTATGTAGATGTAAATAAATCAAAACATACAGAGATTGGGGCTGGAGAGATTACTCAATATTTAAGAGCACTGACCACTCTTGTGGGTTCAGGTTTCACCACCCACGTGGCGGCTAACAATGGACCATAACTCCAGATTCCGGGGATCTGTCTTCTGACCTCTACAGACATTTCATGAATGTGGTACACTTACATACAGTCAGACACATAAAATAAAAGTAAATACACAAAAATTAATGTACAGAGCTAGCTAAAAGAAATGAGTAGAAAAAGTTCTAAAGTAAAAATGTTATCATTCATATAAATATTAAAAGATACTATTTTATTTATTTATTTATTTGTATGTATTTATTTATTTTATTTTTTTTGAATAGACAAGTGCTTCCTTTAGGTCCCAGCTGTCTGGAGCTTGCTGTAGACTAGGCTGGCCTTGAACTAAGAGAGATCCACCTGCCTCTGCTGGGACTAAAGGCGTGCTCCACCAGGCCGGGTTTTATTTATTTATTTTTTTGCTCAGGTCCAGAGTATAGATTCCTGGGACTTAAGAATGCTTACCTGACAGGTGTGATGGTACACACCTTTAATCCTGGCACTTGGGAGACAGAAACAGGTGGATTTCTGTGAGTTCAAGGCCAGCCTGGTCTACATAGTGAGTTCCAGACCAACTGGGCCTACAGGCAGACCTTGCCTCAAAAAGACTAAACCAAACCAAACCAAACCAACCAAAAAAGAGTGCTTACCTCACATGCACAGGGCCCTGGGTTGGCTGTTGAGCACCAGTGTGTGGGTAGGGGATAAAAAGGAAGATTCCTGAGAGATGGCCTAGCGGTTAAGAGCGCTGATCGCTCTCAGAGGACCCGGGTTCGATCCCCAAGCACCCACATTGTGGCTGAAACCGCCTAAACTCCAATTCCAGGAGAACTCCAGGTTCAAGTGAAGCCGAAACCCTCTTCTACCTCTGTGGATTGCACACACGGGTGCACACACCTCCTAGCATGCAGAAGTACATTCATAAACATACCGAATAAATAAAAATTAAAAAAAAAGGAGATGCCTATGTATTTCATTCAGTCGAGAACCGTCATTTTATTTTAGTTTATTTTATTTTTATTGATGGTTATGGTGTAATTTTCACACATCATTTTCCATGCAGTTCAGGGATATTTTCCACTTTCCTCCTGTCGCCCCCATCCCACACACACCCCATCCAGATCATGCATCTTGCCATAACTGTCCTGCATCTTCCTCTCAGTTTTGTTTTTTCCTTTTTAGCATAAGTGATAATTTTTGAGTAAAAGCATTCTTCAGTGGGAAAATCAATTTTCAAGCAGTTGTGCACAAACCAAAACAGCCCCTTTGTCCCACTATCCAGCAGGGGGGGCTTGTTATGTTCAATCAGAGTTGATCAAATGAGTGTCCCGACAATATTGCTGTAGCATCACCATTCACCCCAATCACAGCCCTTACATTGCTAACATGCCCCCTCTTCCACAGATTTTTTTTTTTTTTTTTTGAAAAGGGGCACAGGTGGAATGAAGAAGCAAACAGCTACTTTCTCTGACTTTTGTCTTAGGACTCGGGTCAATTCTGTCCTGTGTTTCTTTTCATGGGCTGACATTTTGTCTAGGAATAACCTTTCTATCCTTCTAATGGAGCACAAGCAATTTAGATATAGTAGAGGTATTTAAAAGTATTAATTGTTATTGAGGTTGCTTGTGGTATAGACACAGCGGTGTGGGATGGTATGTTCAAATCCGGGATTAACTTTTGTTTTCTGTTGTATATGACAGGGTCTGAACTGGTGAGCTTATATCATCTCCTAACCATTAGAGTTTGTAGGTTTGTGGCATCAGCTGTGGGTTTATTCCTCCAAGAGGAGCAATAGCCAATTAGAGTTGGATATAAAGGCCTATGGCTGCCTCTGCTCTACAGTAGATTCCAGGCAGTGAGGTGTAGCTGGGTGCTGAAAGAGGATCCGTTGCTTGACTCAAGGAACCCATATTTGCTTGATTGGTATATAGTGGCCTTTGGTAAACTCTCTGGTATTCCAGAGACATCTGTAACACGTGCATGTGTGGTCTCAAAGACATATTTTCCATATTAACGTCAGATCTTCGACAGCAGGGCCTTAATCACCCCTCTTCTTGCAGGTACATCCCAGTTTATGGGAAAGGAGCCTTTACCTTTTTTGTGGGGCTTGGATCCCCTGGCCACTCTCCTTGGTAAGAATAATCCATTGCTGATGTCAGACTCCTGATTAAATATATTTGCTTAGTGCCCTAGCTTAAGGAGACTTTATATTATATTTGGTTCTGAAATAGAGAATAATCCTTTTCAAGTTCTTATGTCTATTAGTCATTAAAGAAGGCTTGTTTTTTACTGGTTTTATAAGAGATTACTCTTAATAGTTGTCTCCAATTACAGTTTGGAGAACAACCTCATCATCATCTATTTCTCCTTGTTCTAATGAGGGGGGGAGAAGTCTCCTCGATATTAAACCATTGGCAGAATCCGAGAAGGTTAGTTTCATTAGGACTCATACATAGTTGTTACAAGTAAGATCAACAGAGGGTTTTTGATGTTTGTAGCAATCTAGGCTTTTCTTCCGTTCAATGTTTCGGGGACGGGCCAACCTTCTGTTGGCACTTCCTGATACAATGATACGCAGTGCAAAGCCTGTATCTTTTCCTTTCTCAGCCATTAGTTGGTGACATTTGCACCTGCTGGAACATACAAACTTTTCCCATATGTTTTTTAGTTTATAGATGATCACATTGCCAAGGAGGTATCATACGAATATTTGCAGCGAATGTCTCCATGTATGTCGATTATTCTATCTCGTTACTCCCGCCCCCCAGTTTATTCTTTTTTTTTTTTGTATTTTGGACCATGGAGTCTCCAAGAAGGCACTTGTCTAATGCCTTTACCATTACGTAACCTACGTCTCGAACTGGGCTGGAACAAGGCACAGCGTCTTACTTCACAGCACAAATGGTCCCCAGCTGTTGGGGATGACTGCTATGTGATTATACTTGGGAAGCAAACTTAATTTCTCATTTAAATCATCTTATAGGTGAAAGGAGTAATCTACGAGGTGATACCGTACAACAGAAAATTATATAGATAACATTTGTATGTGCCAATTCCAAAGATTATTGTTCTATACATATTTTATGTTAGAACAAACATGACAAACAAGCAATTTTATGATCGTCCTTACTCAGAAATGCGAGTTACCATTTTTTATCAGTAGCCTGTAAAACCAATGTTGTTAATATACACATTATTTTACTTTACTGAAGTCCAAAACACCATGTAATAATCTGTATACAGTGTCCTGGGAAAAAACTGGTGATCTGTGAACTCCATCATTTAAATATGCATTAATTCGAATATACCACCTGTGTCCCCTCCCGCTCTCCTTCCGCCCTCCTTCAATATTCACCGTTTCAGTCATGTGTCTGATGTCAGTAGTCTGTTGATTGTTCTGTTTAACTAATGCCGATACCCCCGATCCTCATGAGAATATATTAAAGATCCGGGCTATTGGCACTAGCATCCCATCATATGAGGGACACCATTTTCTGTTTGTTTCTTCTGGGATCGTTGTTTACTTCACTTAACAGTTTTGCCTAGCTCCATCCTTTACCTGCAAAAAGCTCACTGAATTTTCCCTCTTTAACTCAGCATAGACTCCATTGTTATACATAGTACCACCGTTCTGTAGCAATCCATCCAGCTTGAGGGGCACCTGGGCTGGTTCCAGCTTTTTGGCTATTGTAACAGGAGCTGCGAGAACTAACCATACGATATGTGCATAGTTGCTCTGCAGAAGAAATGAAGTCGTTGTGGGTACTATCCCCAGGGGTGGTCATGGCTGGGTCACCACATGCAGGCTCATTTGAGTCTCTCTAAGGGGAGAACCTTCATTTTAAACAGAAGCCCAAGTGATAACCTACTCAAACCCTGGAATTTCTCTGGTTCTTTGTACCAGTCTGGGGTCTTATGCAGTCTAGGTTGGTTTGAACTTTAACACTTTTCTATTCTCCTATCATCCACCTCCCAAGTGCAAAGCTCACCCTAACCAGGCATTTCTTTGAGAAGTTCACACAATGTAGTTTGATCATAGTCACACCCAACTCTTCACTCTGACCCCTTTCAGATTGATCTCCCCTTACCCTCTCTCAACTTCTGTCCTCATTCGATTTGTACCGCCCATAAACTCCTGGGTATGGGGTCACCCACTGGAGTGTGGTTGATGTACCAAGGGACATACCCTTAAGGAAAATTGACTCTCCTCCCATAAGCCATCAACTATCTATAGCTCTTCAGTTAGTTCGCTTATGAGTCTTTCCCTTACTCCATACTAGGATTTGAGTGGTTTGATATTGTGAAAGATCTTATGCAGGCAAGCACAGCTTCTGTGAGTTCATGAATACAAGGATCCTGTCTGTCCAGAAGACACTGTTTCATTCTGGCCTCCCTGACTTCTGGTCTGGCTCTTAATCTTTTCTACCCCCTCTTTCCCAATAGTCCCCAAACCTTGTGGGGAGAGGTTGTGATATAGAGATCCCATTTGTGGCTGAGGACTCCACTGATCCTTATTCTCTGAACTTTGAGCAGTTATGAGTTCTCATTAATATCATCCACTGCACAAGGAAACTTCACTGAAGAATGATAATAGGTCTAATCTATGGGGTTAGAAGGCATTTTGTTTGATACTCTGTCCATTTATGGAATAAAGGTAGTAGGTTCCAATCTAGAGCCTGTGAGCTCCCGAACATTAGGATCTTTGCCAGACTTTCAGTGTTGGGCATGAGTTTCCTCCTGTGGAATGGGCCTTAAATCCAATCAGAAAGCATCTGGTTACCCCCATAACATTAATAACATTGCATCCATGAGCATAGCTGCCACGCTGTCCCCAGTGGAGTCTGCGTGACTCGCTCACCAGATGGAGGCGCAGGCTTCAAGGAAGTTTCCTCCTGGGGCAGAGTGTGCTCCTGGCCCTTTTTAGGTCCTGGTTGTTCTTTGCTGATTATTATCATGTGCTCTGGTATCACAGTCCTGGGACATGGTCTCTCTAAGTCCTTTGCAGTTCCAGGAAATCCGAGTCGTAAATTGGACATGGATGAGTTTCCAGGGAAGGTGCCCCCCACAAACTTTCCGCCTGTCCTCCAAGCTTTGATTAAAGTACCAGAAAAATCCTACAAAAATATAAACCCATGAGACCAACTGCAGCAGCAGCAGCAAAAGTTATTTGTACCTTATAATCCAAGTAAAGTTAAGGAGTTTCTTAAATTAGCTAATAAAATGGTCCCGGGAAAATCCAGCCCACAATTATGACTAAAAATGGTCCAGCTTTCATTATAGGAAATAGACTTTAGATGCCCCTTAAATTACAGGGAACTAACTGAAATTGACACCATCTATTTCTAGGCAGACTTTAGAATATTGGTTAGGATGGTATTATGAGGACCATGATGGATGGCAGAAAGGAAACGGTTAACCATCCAGGAGCAACTCTCTAGTTGAAACAGGTCTGGTTTCCATAGCTATTCCCTCCCACCTGGAGTTGTTAGTTTCCAGAGCTACCTGAGGTCAGGGTGCACTTTCCCAGCCCTGTAGGAGTGCTTCTCACCCCGTAAAGAGCCCATTACTCTCCAAGGGGCTCCGTGCTGTTAAACACAATCATTGTTTCAAACAAAGGAGGAAATGTTAGGACCAGATTAAAAAGAAATTAATCAAAAGAAAAGATCTCTTATGAGTTAAAAAGAAACTGTACTCATATCTAAAGGTTATCACAAGACAAAAAGCTAGCCAAAAAAGTACGTTGCAAAACTTGGTAACCACGGTTTCGCATCAGGGCACAAAAGTGACATAAATCTTTGATTTCCTATGAATAGTTCTATCAGTTTCAAAATGATTGATCTCAAGAGTTCTGTATGATCTTGCTAATGTATAATAAACAAGTAATCTCTTGCCACTTTTCTGTATAAAACTAATGCTTATGAAAAAGTAAAGCACACTCAGACTCAAGCCTTTTGGTGTCTGTGTGTCATTTCTCGCTGAATCCCTGCCCACCTACTCTTCTCCCTGTTCCCGTTGGACTGATTGCTCCCGGCTCCGCTGGTCCGTCGCACATAGCTTGCAAGGCCAGGCATTATTGTAGCTCACAGGGTTCACAGCTGGGTAAGAGGATCGATGGCATTCCCCAGCAGCCTACATTGCACCTTCCAGCACTCTGAGGCTAGCTATCAGGGAGGAAGCTTCCAAGTCAGTACCAGCTTGCTTTCTCCATGTCCTCTAACCAAAGTGTGTGGTGGTGTCAGTAAAACGGTCTTACCATCAAGTTCTGGTGGGCAATGGAGAGCAACTGTGGTGTCACTGTGCCGCATGTGGAGGTGGATGCACGAACCTCATCCACTGGATGACAGGGACAAGGGAAAATGCAAGACAGCTCCCAGCAGCTGTCCTAAACCTTGGGGCCAAAGGCTCATAACCTTTCCACTGCCCACCTGTCTCATCTAACATCTACCCCAGGCAATGCCCTGTTGGCACTCCCATATCCTCCAGAGTGCTGCCTGATAGGTACTCTACAGCCTAATTCAAAACTGTCACCTGATAGGTGCTCTACAGTCTAATGCCAGACTGTCACCTGATAGGTGCTCTACAGTCCAATTCCTGCCCTGGCACTCATTTATCACACATCACAGCTGGTGACCTGATAAGTCTCCTTCCAGCCCCACACCAGATTCCCAGGTTGGTGGTCTGATGGACCGCTGTCCAACCCACCAGCCATGACTACACAAGCCTGATACACTAAAATTACATATGCAAAATAACAGCCAGGAGTCCCTGTCTGATTGTATGAAGGACTAGTCTTTTTATTCACAGCATTCTGTTTTTATGCCCAGAGTGACATCATATCTCAGGGCCTGGTTTCAGACCCCATGCCTCATGTTCTGTAACATCAGTAGTTACTAACATCAGGAGTATGAGAGCTCATGAGTGCCTTTATCTCAGAGGCAGGTGCAATCCTGCCCTCCTCCAGGTTTCAGTGAAAAAGCAAGCAGGCAATTTAGCACAAAAGAAGCTACAGGTGGCCTCCTTTTCCCTACAAGCAATGACAATACCCTGTATGTTCTGGGGGTCTCTGTGAGCCCTCTGACCAATAACTTGAGGGAAGGTATCCTAAACTTAGCACTGGCTAAGTTTTTATTTGGCAATTTATGACTTCTTTTTTAATTAAAAAAAATTTTTATGTGTATGAATGTACTGTCTGCATGTAGGTTTGTGCACCCATGTCATACAATGCATCTAGAAGAGGGTGTTGGATTCCCCTGGAACTGGAGTTAAAGACAGTTATCAGCCATGTGGATACTGGGGATTGAACCTGGTCCTCTGCAAGAGCAGTCAGCACTCTTAACCGCTAGGCCATCTCTCCAGCCCTGGCAATTTATGACTTCTGAGAGTCTGAGAGTACCATTATTCCCTGTGTAGGGTAGCTGTAATTAATCTCGTGTGTGTGTGTGTGTGTGTGTGGTGTGTGTGCCTGCCTGTTTGTCTTATATATATATATTTGGTAGGAGGTTAGAATGGGGGTGCAGATTTGGGAGGGAATCTAAATACAATAAATATATTTGTATGAGATTGCAAAAAATATTAAAAATAATAAAAGTTAATCTAGTTGGTTAGGTCAATAACATAGCCTATAGTGTGCTTCACACTAAGTGCTAAGCTATGGCGGGAATGGCCTGGGATGAAAGGGTTGAAAAGGTTGAAAGGGCTGAAAGGGCTGGGCTAATTGATTAAGGGGCTGGGCTGATTGATTAAAGGGCTGGGCTGATTGATTAAGGGGCTGGGCTGATTGATTAAGGGGCTGGGCTGATTGATTAAGGGGCTGGGCTGATTGATTAAGGGGCTGGGCTGATTGATTAAGGGCTGGGCTGATTGATTAAGGGGCTGGGCTGATTGATTAAGGGGCCGGGCTTATTGATTAAGGGGTTGGGCTTATTGATTAAGGGGCTGGGCTGATTGATTAAAGGGCTGGGCTGATTGATTAAGGGGCCGGGCTGATTGATTAAAGGGCTGGGCTGATTGATTAAGGGGCTGGGCTGATTGATTAAGGGGTGGGCTGATTGATTAAGGGGCTGGGCTGATTGATTAAGGGGCTGGGCTGATTGATTAAAGGTCTGGGCTGATTGATTAAGGGGTTGGGCTGATTGATTAAGGTCTGGGCTGATTGATTAAGGGGCTGGGCTGATTGATTAAGGGGCTGGGCTGATTGATTAAAGGGCTGGGCTGATTGATTAAGGGGCTGGGCTGAAGAGAAAGCTCAGCAGTTAAGAGCACTGGCTGTCTTGCAGAGGACCCAGGTTCAGTTCCTGGTACCTATAAGGCAACTGTTAGTACCTCCAGTTCCAGAAAACCAATGCCTTCTTCTGGCCTTCAAGGGCACAGCACCACAGGTGGTACTCTTGTGTACATGAAGGCAAAGCATTCATATACATAAAATAAAAATAAATTAATTTAAAAAGATTATATTTTTAAAAGACTAGTCAGAATTCTCTCTAGGTGCACTAAGGGAGACTTAATATTGTTTCTGGCTATACAAATCACAGTAGAGATCTCCTAACCCCCCTTTTCTCAGTGCCCATGTTTCCTTCTTGTTGGCTTCCCAAAGAATTCCAGCTTCCCTGTCCTACTGGCAGATGCCCAAATAGTTCAACAGAACTCCAGCTTTGCTCAAAAGAGTTTCAAAGCTGATGAGACCTGTCTTTTTGTTTTTTGTTTTGGTTTATTTATTTCATTTTAATTTTTTAAATATATATTTTGTACAAGATTATCAAATCTAGACCCGTGTCCCCCACCCTATCCCCCCAACCCTCCAGAGCTCATGCATTCTGCCAAACTATGCTTTCATCTCTTTTTCTAGTCTTTCTCAATATTCTCCATGGGGAAGTTGACTGTTTCGAGCAGAAGTTCACTGTTTCTCAGTTCTTTGATGCGTCCTGTTCTGGTTTGTTGTCTCGTTATCACTCCAACTGCTTGGACAAAAGTTCAAGGCCTGCACAAGGAATACTTACAACTAAGTAACTGGCACTAGCATCCACAGATGAGGGATACCATTCCTCGTTTGTTTTTCTGGGACTGTGTTACTTCACTCAGCGTGATATCTTCTAGCTCCAGCCATTTTCCTGCAAAGCTCATGATGTCATCTTTCTTTACTGCTTGCATAGAACTCCATTTGTGTAGATTGTACCACATTTTCTCTATCCACTCATCAGTTGAGGGGTGTTTGGGTTGGTTCCAGCTCCTTGCTATTGTGAAGAGAGCAGAAATAAACATGGCCGTGCATGTATCACTGTGGTGGGGTGAGTCTTGAGAGTACATGCCCAGGAGTGGTATGGCTGAGTGGGGTGGCAAGTTCATTCCAAGTCTTCCAGGGGTTCTCCACACTGCTTTCCATAGTGGCTGTACTAGTTTACATTCCCACCAGCAGTGGATGAGTGTTCCCTCTTCCCCACAACCTCTCCAGCACTTGGTATCATTGTTTTCTTGATTCGTCTTATGCAGGCAAGCACAGCTTCTGTGAGTTCATGAATACAAGGATCCTGTCCTGTCCAGAAGACACTGTTTCATTCTGGCCCTCCCTGACTTCTGGTCTGGCTCTTACAATCTTTCTACCCCCTCTTTCCCAATAGTCCCCAAACCTTGTGGGGAGAGGTGTGTGCTGGATAGCTTTAGTGTCAACTTAACACACCTGGGTTGAGGGAGCCTCAGTTGGGGAATTGGCTCCATTGGATTGGCCTCTGGCCACATCTGTGGAGTATTGTCTTGATGGTCGAGCAGTGTGGGAGGGCCCAGCCCTCAATGAGTAGTGCCACCCTGGGCAGGTGGTTGTGTACCATATAAGAGGGCAGGCTGGGCATGAGCCAGGGGAGCAAGCCAGTAAGCAGCATTCCTCCATGGCCTGTGCTTCAGCTCCTGCCTCCAGGTTCCTGCCCTGAGTTCCTACCTTGGGCTCCCTGAGGACTGTGACCCAGGAGATGTAAGATGAATAAACCCTTTCCTCCCCAAGTTGGTGTTGGTCTGAGTGTTTTGTCACAGCAATGGAAGACAAACTAGGACAGGGTGTGATATAGAGATCCCATTTGTGGCTGAGGACTCCACTGACACTTATTCTCTAAACTTTGAGCAGTTATGAGTTTCTGCATTAATCACCATCCACTGCACAAGGAAACTTCACTGAAGAATGATAATAGGTCTAATCTATGGGTTTAGAAGGCATTTTGATACTATGTCCATTTATGGAATAAAGGTAGTATGTTCCAATCTAGGGCCTGTGAGCTCCCCAACATTAGGATCTTTGTCAGATTTTCAGTGTTGGGCATGAGTTTCCGCCTGTTGAATGGGCCTTAAATCCAATCAGCAAGCATCTGGTTACCCCCATAACATTAATAATATTGCATCCATGAGCATAGCTTGCAAGGCCAGGCATTATTGTACCTCACAGGGTTCACAGCTGGGTAAGAGGATTGATGGCTTTCCCCCAGCAGCCTACATTGCACCTTCCAGCACTATGAGGCTAGCTATCAGGGAGGAAGCTTCCAAGTCAGTACCAGCTTGCTTTCTCCATGTCCTCTAACCAAAGTGTGTGGTGGTGTCAGTAAAACGGTCTTACCATCAAGTTCTGGTGGGCAATGGAGAGCAACTGTGGTGTCACTGTGCCGCATGTGGAGGTGGATGCACGAACCTCATCCACTGGATGACAGGGACAAGGGAAAATGCAAGACAGCTCCCAGCAGCTGTCCTAAACCTTGGGGCCAAAGGCTCATAACCTTTCCACTGCCCACCTGTCTCATCTAACATCTACCCCAGGCAATGCCCTGTTGGCACTCCCATATCCTCCAGAGTGCTGCCTGATAGGTACTCTACAGCCTAATTAAAAACTGTTGCCTGATAGGTGCTCTACAGTCTAATGCCAGACTGTCACCTGATAGGTGCTCTACAGTCTAATTCCTGCACTCACTCATCACACATCACAGCTGGTGACCTGATAAGTCTCCTTCCAGCCCCACACAAGATTCCCACGTTGGTGGTCTGATGGACCACTGTCCAACCCACCAGCCATGACTACACAAGCCTGATGGGCTAAAATTACATATGCAAAATAACAGCTGGGAGTCCCTGTCTGATTGAATGAAGGACTCATCTTTTTATTCACAGCATTCCGTTTTTATGCCCAGAGTGACATCATACCTCAGGGCCTGGTTTCAGACCCCATGCCTCATGTTCTGTAACATCATGAGTTACTAACATCATGAGTGCCTTTGATCTCAAGGCAGGCAAATCCTGCCTGGGGCCAGGTTTCATTGTAAACAGTCAAGCAGGCAATTTAGCACAAAAGAAGCCACAGGTGGCCTCCTTTTCCCTACAAGCAATGACAATACCCTGTATGTTCTGGGGGTCTCTGTGAGCCCTCTGACCAATAACTTGAGGGAAGGTATCCTAAACTTAGCACTGGCTAAGTTTTTATTTGGCAATTTATGACTTCTTTTTTTAATTAAAAATTTTTTTATGTGTATGAATGTACTGTCTGCATGTAGGTTTGTGCACCCATGTCATGCAATGCATCTAGAAGAGGGTGTCGGATTCCCCTGGAACTGGAGTTAAAGACAGTTCTCAGCCATGTGGGTACTGGGGATTGAACCAGGTCTTCTGCAAGAGCAGTCAGCACTCTTAACCGCTAGGCCATCTCTCCAGCCCTGGCAATTTATGACTTCTGAGAGTCTGAGAGTACCATTATTCCCTGTGTAGGGTAGCTGTAATTAATCTCGTGTGTGTGTGTGTGTGTGTGTGTGTGTGTGCCTGCCTGTTTGTCTTAGATAATATATATATATATATATATATATATAATTTGGTAGGAGGTTAGATGGGGTGGCAGATTTGGGAGAATCAAATCAATAATTATATTGTAAGAATTGCAAAAATAATAAAAAAATAATAAAAGAGTTATCTATTGTGGTAGGTCAATAACATAGCACAAGAAGTGGCTTCACACTAAGTCATGCTAAAAAGCATAGTAGGAATAATTATTGGGCTGGGCTGGGGCTGAATGGCCTGGGATGAAAGGGTTGAAAAGGCTGAAAGGGCTGGGTAATTAGGGCTGGGCTGATTGATTAAAGGGCGATTGATTAACTGGGCTGATTGATTAAGGGGCTGGACTGATTGATTAAGGGGCTGGGCGTGATTGATTAAAGGGGCTGGGCTGATTGATTAAAGGGGCTGGGCTGATGGATTAAAGGGCTGGGCTGATTGATTAAGGGGCTGGGCTGATTGATTAAAGGGGCTGGGCTGATTGATTAAGGGGCTGGGCTGAATTGATTAAAGCTGCAGCAGTTTAAGAGCACTGGCTGTCCGGCAGAGGACCCAGGTTTTCAGTCCCGGTAATAAAGGCAACTGTTAGTACCTCCAGTTCCAGAAAACGATGCCTTCTTCTGCCTCTCAAGGGGACACAGTGGTACTTCTGCATGAAGCAAAACATTCATATACATAAAATAAAAATAAATTAAATTAAGATTATTTTTAAAAGACTAGTCAGAATTCTCTCTAGGGCACTAAGGGAGACTTAATATTGTTTCTGGCTATACAAATCACAGTAGGATCTCCTAACCCCCTTTTCTCCAGGCCCATGTTTCCTTCGTTGGCTCCCAAAGAATTCCAGCTTCCTGTCCTACTGGCAGATGCCCAAAAGTTCAACAGAACTCCAGCTTTGCTCAAAGAGTTTCAAGGCTGATGGAGACCTGTCTTTTTTTTGTTTGTTGTTTTATTTTCATTTTAATTTTTTTAAATATATATTTTTGTACAAGATTATCAAATCTAGACCCTGTTCCCCCATCCCCCCACCCCCAGAGCTCATGCATTCTGCCAAACAGCTTTTCATCTTCTTTCTCAGTCTTTCTCATTTTGATGGAAGTTTGACTGTAGAAGTTCATGTTTCGGTCAGTTCTTTGTGCAGTCCTTTGTTCTGTTGTTGTTGTTTCCAATATGATACTCCCAACTGCTTGGACAATGAAGACTTACAACTAGGTAATTGGCACTAGCATCCACAGATGAGGGATACCATTCTCTTTGTTTTTCTGGGACTGTGTACTTCACTCAGCTGATTCTTCTAGCTCCAGCCATTTTCCTGCAAAGCTCATGATGTCTTTCTTTACTGCTCATAGAACTCCATTGTGTAGATGTACCACATTTTCTCTATCCATCTCATTGGTTGAGGGGTTTGGGTTGGTTCCAGCTCCTTGCTATTGTGAAGAGAGCAGAAATAAACATGGCTGTGCATGTATCTGGGTGGGGTGAGTCTTGGGGGACATGCCAGGAGTGGTATGGGGGTGGGTGGCAAGTTCATTCCAAGTCTTCCAGGGGTTCTCCACACTGCTTTCCATAGTTGGCTGTACAAGTTTACATTCCACCAGCAGTGGATGAGGTTTCCTCTTCCCCACAACCTCTCCAGCACTTGGTATCATTTGTTTTTTGACCACCGTCTTATGAGTGAGTAATATCTTAAAGTGGTTTTTGATTGCATTTCCTTAATGATTAGTGATGTTGAAACTTTAAGATGTTTCTCAGCCATCTCTAATTCCTCACTTGTGAATCTCTGTTCAGTCTTTGCTCCATCTATTGAGTGGGTCATTTGTTTCTTCTTCTTTGTTTTTTGAGAGTTATATATTCTGGAAATCAATCTTTGTCAGATGTATCTGCAGTGAAGGTTTCCTCCCACTCTGTGGGATTTCTCTTCACTTCCTGGATTGTTTCTTTTGATGTACAGAAGCTGGAGATCTGTCTTATAAATGACATTTGCCCAAATAGATCAATAGAACCCAAACAGCTCAAAGGAAACCAAACTGGCAAGGAAAGGGAGGACAAACTCTGTCCCCCATGAGCACTGACTGGAAAGAGCTCGTGATGGTTAGACTTCAGGCCCACAGAGTCCAGGGACTCACTATCCTGCCTCACTGACCAGAGCAAAAGCAGCTGACGTTGGCTGAAATGGAAAGGTAAGAAACAGTCCGTGGGTTGAAGTGGCTCCAGCCGCTGCGTGGCCCCACTCAGTCTTTTCTCTCCATCTGCTGCAAGTAAACAGAGCCCAAATGATTCTTTTTCCCGGTTTGGCATTCCAAAATTGTTGTTATTGTTGTGGTTGTTGGTGTGTGTGCATGCTTATGCGTATTCATATTCGTGTGTGTGTGTGTGTGTGTGTGTGTGTGTGATGTGTACGTGTGTGTGTGTGTGCCTGGCTCTGTCACTATACACCTTATCCTCTTGAGATAGGGTTTCTCACTGAAATTGGAGGTAGGCTGGCAGGCAGTAAGTTGTTCTCTGTCTCTGCCCCTTATAGTGCTATGGTTTTAGGCACATGTGGCCATGCTTGGTTTTTTAGGAAGGTGGTACAATTTGAACTCAGGTCCTCTCATGCTTGCACAGCAAATGCTCTCATCTACAGAGCCATTTCTCCAGTCCAATATCCCCAAATTATTACTGGGGTTTTTAGGGTCAGAGGTCAAGCTCTGGCAGATCCAGTAAGCTAAGCTTTGCAACTCATGCCCAATACATCAATTAAAGAGACAAGCCAGGCATGGTGTCCCACGCGTTTAATCCTAGCACTCGGGAGGCAGAGGCAGGCAGATCTTTGTGAGTTCAAGGCCAGCCTGGTCCACAGAGCAAGTTCCAGGACAGCTGGGGCTACAGGGAGACCCTGTCTTCAAAAGACAAAAAAAAAAAGAGACAATAGTAAGAAACGGGGAACGGAGATTCATTCATTTTGTTAACATTGGAAAGAGGAATAAAAAAGAAGTCTAGTGGCCCCCAGTCCATCTCTGTGGTACTGGTATAGGTCAGGTGGCTAGGGGTGTGCAGAACTAAGGACTTCTGGTCCAGCCAGGGTCCTGTCTCTCACTAATCTCTCATTGTCTGGGTTCTGGTCTGTCCTGCAAGGTGGTCTTGTGAACTATGTGAAATATTTTCCTTCGAGGCTAGATCCTCCCCTGGCTGGGATTAGAGTTTGAGATTCCTGGGAGATTTTAATTCTCTGGTGTCTATGTTTCAATCATCTGATAACACGTGTCTATTGTTTCAATCTTCTGATAACACGTGTCTCCCCTTAACATTTCTCCTCACTTTTTTAAAAATTTATTTCTGTATGTGTATGAATGTACTGTCTGCATGCTTCCACCCTTCCTCTGTACTCATGTAACATGAAACTTCTTAGTTTCATATGTTTGCAAGTTTTTAAAAATTCTTTTATTGATGAATTGTGTATTTCATACATTATCTTTCAGTCCAATTTAGACACATTCCCCTCTCCCTGCCCCCACCCCACCCCAGTTCATGCCTTTTGCCACACATGTCTTGCATCTTTCTCTCAGTCTTTCCAAAGTTTTTCACTGCAGAGGCTTGTTGTTTTGAGCAGAGTTTAACTGTATCAGTCAGTTCTTTGACCCAGTCTTTATTTTGTTGTTTTTCCCTCCCCTTTGCTCCAACATATGCCTATATAATCATCACA
Source organism: Rhizomys pruinosus (assembly GCA_009823505.1). Lineage (NCBI taxonomy): Eukaryota > Metazoa > Chordata > Mammalia > Rodentia > Spalacidae > Rhizomys > Rhizomys pruinosus. Next base: position 92,186 of record VZQC01012117.1, read on the forward strand.
TATGCATCAAAATTATGACATCTGAGAATAAACTGTATGTTAATTTCAAAATATGTTTAGGAATTCACATTTCCCACTTTAATTTTATATTACTCTATTTTTATTTTTATTTTTTTGTCTTTTTGAGACAGGGTCTCCCTGTAGCCCCAGCTGTCCTGGAACTCACTCTGTAGACCAGGCTGGCCTTGAACTCACAAAGATCCACCTGCCTCTGCCTCCCAAGCACTAGGATTAAAGGCATGTGCCATCATGCCCGGCTTAATTTTATATTACTCTAAATTATGAATACACACTTTCCACCCATATACAGTAATTAGAGTCTGAAAACAAGTGGTAGGTCTTTTCTAGAGCCTAAGAGATTTACATTATATCAACACAATTGCTTTCAGATAAAAAGAAATATAACAATAATGTTGTTCAACTTGCCTTTCAACTGGGGATTTGGTGCTAGCATCCACAAATGAGGGAATCCATTTGCCATTTGTTTGTTTTTTCTAGGACTGTGTTACTTCACTTAGCATAATGGATTCGAGTTCCATCCAGTTTGCAAGTTTTAAGAAAAATAATCTCACTTGGCAACAGCAAAACCAAACTCAGTGGCACAAATGTATCTTGTACCCTTTTATGAAAATTTGTCTTTGTTTCACCTCTTTTGTTTTTGGTCTTTCTAGAGACAGTTTCCCTGTAGCCCCAGCTGGCCTGGAACTCACTGTGTAGGACAGAATGGCTCCAGTCTCGCAGGGGTCTCCCACTTCAGCCTTGTTTTTCTTAACACAAAGCAGCATCAGGGAAAGGTCCATTCTGGAATGGAATTACTCAAAATCTGTCTGGTCCTTCAGTTCAGTCACTGGTTAAAAGACCAAGGTCCTCTTCCACTTCCCCAGAACACAGCCCGAGTCAGGAGTACTGGCAAAGATCCATCCTGAAATAAAGGGGCTGCTACGTTCACTGGATCTAAGATATTGGAATTTGTTCGAAAAGAAACATCGGTGTTTAAAAGACATCAGCTGGGATTTAGATTGTTTCTGCTCAAGGTTCAGCTCCTGGCCTAAAAGACAGTGCAGACAGCAGGAGGCAGCAGTGCAGCTTGCAGGTGCTGGGAGGCGGCAGCAGCAGAGACATTCCATTTGCCCTGCTCCATACATAGGGAACACCTGGGGCCCTCTCTTCAGCTCCAAGCTAGGCTTACCGGCCCCTGGACCCAGACACAGAGGTTGGCAACCCACCCTGGAGAGCCAGTAGGCAGACCCCACGTGGCATGGTGGGTCTGTGAGTACATTCTCCCAGTGAGTGTATGAGGTTGGGCTAGGCTCTGTGGTGAGAGTCCCCAACTGTGTGGCAGTGGTGGTACTATGGACTCCCTAGGGAGCTGGTGGGTGAACTCCACATGGTTCAGGGTTCAAGCCTGCCTGATTGTTGCCTGTCTTGCGTCTCTGGAGGAGGTCCTGACCAGCTGGATGAAGGGTGGCTAGTCTCTCCAGTCAGAAGTTGAGAACTTGAAGCCTAGACTGATTACCTTGCATACCTATTAAGAAGACAATGAAGACACTTGAAGAATACAAGCAAAGCCAGTTTTCAATTCAACAAAGAAACACTTGAGCTTCATAGTAGAATCACAGCCAACAAAAGAAATCTAAGTGCCAAAATCACAACAAAAAACAATAACAGGAAAAACCCAAATAATAAGGCTCCCCAAATACTACCAGTCCTGCAGAAGACTCCTATAATGGGGAACCCCTAGATGTAACTTAGGACACAGATCTTAAAAGAATTATCATAAATATGATCAAAGAAATCAAAGAATTTAAAGAATAAACATACAAACAAATAAATCAAAGAACTAAAAGAAGCTAGGGATGAAGTAAAAGAGGATAATGATAAACCACAGAATGAATTCACAAAAGATATAGAAACACTGAAGAAAACTCGGGATGAAATTAAAAAGGAAGTGGAATACTCAATAAGCCATTTGGAAAGGGTGAGAAAAAGCCTCAGTAACAGAATGGGTGAAGTAGAAAATAGAATATCATAACTGGACGACAAGAACTGGATCGCTCAAGCAAAGATTATGAAAAATTAAAAAAAAAACCCATAAGAATGGAATCACCAGGAACTGTGGGACACCAGGAAAAGACCAAACCTATGCATCATAGGTATGGTGGAAGAAGAAGAATCCCAGGATAATGGTATTGACCAGACCTTCAACAGGAGTATAGAAGAAAATTTCCCTAAATTAAGGAAAGAAGCACACAGAAGAAGCACACAGAACACCAAATAGACAGAACCAGAAAAGAAACTTCCTGTGCCATATCATAGTAAAATCATTAGATTGTTTTTACTTTGTTGTTAAAAAACAACAAAGAGGAAATAAATACTGAAAGCTGCAAAACAACAACAAACAAGTCTCATATAAAGGAAAACCCATCAGAACTACAGCTGATCTTTCAGTGCAAATGATGAAAACCAGAAGAGCTCAGACCAACGTATTCCCAGGTTTAAATGCCTATAGATGTCAACCCAGAATCCTTTTTTAAAATTTTATTTATTTTTTATGTGTATGAAATTATTGTCTGCATGTAGGTTTGTGCACCTGTGTCCTGCAATGCCTCAGAGGTCAGAAGAGGGCATCGGATTCCCCTGGAACTGGAGTTAAAGACAGTTCTCAGCCGCCATGTGGGTGCTGGGGATCGAACCCTGGTCCTCTGCAAGAGTAGTTGGCACTCTTAACCGCTAGGCCATCTCTCCAGCCCCTCAACCCAGAATTCTTTACCCAGCAAAATTGTCTATTATAGTTGAAGGAGAAAGGAAAAACTTTCATGACATAAATAGGCTGAAATAATTCACGTTCAGAAAATTAGCCCTTCAGAGAATATTTGAAGCAATACAAAGAGCAGAAGAAAGGAATGACTATACCCAAGTAGCAACAGAAAATATTAGTGAAGGCATTACTTTTGTGGAAATACAAACCTAGACCAAGAATGCACCAGAAACCAAAATGATGGGAAGCAATATATATCTCTCAATAGTAACTTTAAATATCAATGGACTGAACTCCCCAATCAAGAGACATAAACTAATAGAATGGATTAAGAAACAAACTCCACGTTGGGTGTGGTGGCCGCATGCCTTTAATCCTAGCACTTGGGAGGCAGAGGCAGGCGGATCTTTGTGAGTTCAAGGCCAGCCTGGTTGACAGAGTGAGTTCCAGGCCAGCTGGGGCTACAGGGAGACCCTGTCTCGAAAAGACCAAAAAAAAAAAAAAACCCAAACAACAACAACAACAAAAAAGAAACAAACTCCAGTGCTGGAGAGGTGGCTCAGCGGTTAAGAGCACCGACTGCTCTTGCAGAGGACCGGGGTTCAATCCCCAGCACCCACATGGCGACTGAGAACTGTCTTTAACTCCAGTTCCAGGGGAATCTGACACCCTCTTCTGACTTCTGTGGCATGACATGGGTGCACAAACCTACATGCAGACAGTACATTCATACACACAAAAAATGAATAAAATTTTAAAAAAATTTAAAAAAGAAACAAACTCCATCTTTTTGTTGTCTGCAAGATACCCAGCTCACCTTCAAGGACAGGCACTATCTTAAAGTGAAAAGATGGAAAAAATATTCTAAGCAAACAGCACTAGGAAACAAGCAGGAGTTGCTATTCTAATATCAGATAAAATAGACTTCAAACTAAAACTAATCAGAAGAGATGAAGAGGGTCACCTCATTCTTATCAAAGAAACAATTAACCAAGAAGATATCACAATCATGAATTTATATGTACCAAACTCTGGTGCACCAAACTTCATAAATAGAATTCTACAGGACTTTAAGGCACAGATTAACTCCAGCACACTAGTAGCAGGGGACTTCAATACCCCACTGTGTCCATGAGACAGGTCCACCAGACAGAGAATAATCAGAGAAACATCTGAACTGAGCAATACAACACACCAGAATGGACCTAACAAACATCTACCAAGTATTCCACCCAACCACCAAAGAATATACTCTCTAGTCACACCCCATTCATGGAACCTTCTCCACACACTGGGACACAGACCAAACCTCAACAAGTACAAAAAATTTGAAATAATCCATGTATTCTATCAGACCACAATGCAACAAAGCTTTAATACTAACACCAAAAGAAGCCCTAGTAACTACATGAACTCATGGAGATTAAAAAACACACTCCTGAACAATGAATGGGTTAAGGGAGAAATTAAGAAAGAAATAAAAGTATTCCCAGAATTAAACAAAAATGACAATGCAACACAACAAAACCTGTGGGACACTTTAAACATAGTCCTAAGAGGGAAATTTATAGCTCTAAGTGCCTACATTAAGAAAAGAGAAAGAAAAAAAAAGAGAGAAAGAGGCCAGGTGTGGTGGTGCACACTTTTAATCCCAGCACTTGGGAGGTAGAGGCAGGCGGATCTCTGTGAGTTCAAGGCCAGCCTGGTCTACATAGAGAACTCCAGGCTAGCTGGGACTAAAGATAGACCCTGTCTCAAAAAAAAAAAAAAAAAAAAACAAAAACCAGAAAGAGTATAAACAACTTAATATTGCAACTCAAAACACTTGAAAGACAAGTGAATCTCAAACCTAACAGACAAGAAATAGAAACAAGAAAACAATACAAAGAATCAATGAGTCCAGGAGCTGGTTCTTTGAAAGAATAAAGGAGATAGACACTTAACCCAGCTAACCAAAAGAAAGAAAGAAACTCCAAATCAACAAAAGTAGAGATGAAAGGGAAAACATCACAACAGATAAGAAAAAGATCCAGAATATTCTGAAGGAATACTTTAAAAATCTATACTATATTAAATTTATAAACCTAAAAGAAATGGATGAATATCTGAAATCATGGAACTCACCAAAGCTTAACCAAGAAGAGATAAAAAATTTTAACAAACTCATAACATATGAGGAAACTGAGTCAGTAATACAAAACCTCCCAACTAAAAAAAGCTCAGGCCCAGATGGATTTACAGCAGAATTCTATGAGACATTTAAAGAGGACCTACAAACAATATTAATTAAGTTATTCAAAAGGATAGAAGCAGAGGGAAATCTCCCAAACTCCTTCCATGAAGCCAGCATCACTTTAATACCAAAACCAGGCAAAGATACAACAAGAAAACTATAGATCCATATCCTTAATGAATATAGATGCAAAAATTCTCAACAAAATTCTTGCAAATCACATAGGTACACATCAAAAAGTTTATCCACCATGATCAAATTGGTTTTATTCCAGAGATATAGGGATGGTTCAACTTATGTAAATCAATGAATGTCATAAATTATATAAATGGACTCAAAGATAAAAACTACATGGTCATCTCAATTGATGCATAAAAGGCCTTTGATAAAATACAACATGAAACATGCCTTTATGTTTAAAGTCCTAGAGGGAATTGGACTGGAAGGAACATTCCTCAACATAGTTAAAGCTATATACAACAAACCCGCAACCAACATAATCCTAAACGGAGAAAAACTAGAAACATTCCCCTCAAAGCCAGGAACCCAAGGCTGCCCACTATCTTCACTCCTTTTCAATATAGTGCTTGAAACTCTTGCTAGAGCAATAAGACAAGAGAAGGAAGCTAAAGGAGTACTAATTGGAAAAGAGGAGGTTAAACTATCCTTTTTTGCAGATGACATGATATTATACCTAAGAGATGCCAAAGCTTCCACCAGAAAACTCCTAGTAATAATTAGCAGTTTCAGTCAAGTGGTAGGTCACAAAATTAATCTACAAAAATCAGTAGCCTTCCTATAGGCTGATAATAAGCAATTGGAAAAGGAATATATGGAAACCCTTTCATTTACAATAGCCTCAAAAAATAAAATATCTTGGAATAAACCTGACAAAAGACACTAAAGATTTCTAATGAAAATTTTAAATCTTTGAAGAATGAGATTGAGGAAGACACCAGAAGATGGAAGGATCTCCCATGCTCATGGATCAGAGGAATTAATATAGTAAAAATGATGACCATCTTACCCATATTAATTATAGATTCAATGTAATCAAAATCCTCATGAAGTTTTCATAGAATTAGAAAAAAAGTCATAAAATTCATATGGAAGAACAAAAAACCCAGGATAGCCAAAGCAACTGAGCAAAAAGTGTAATGCAGGGGGAATTTCTATTCCAGATTTAAGTCTCTACTCCAGAGCTATAGTCATAAAAACAGCATGGTACTGGCACAAAATAGACCCATAGATCAATGGAATAAAATTAAAGACCCAAACTTGGGTGCGTACGATTTCAGCCACCTGATATTTGACAAAGGTGCCAAAAAACACTCAATGGAGAAAAGGTGGTATCTTCAGGAAATGTGCTAACAAACTGGATCACCTCCTATAGAAGAATGAAATCAAACCCCTATCTTTCACCTTACACAAAAATCAATTCTAAATGGATTAAAGCCTTCAATGTGAAATCTGAAACTCTGAAAATGTGAGAAGAAAACATTGGCAGTAACCTACAAGATATGGGTGAAGGAAAAGACTTTCCAAATCAGAGAGCATTTGCTCAGGAATTAATGTCAACAATCAACAAGTGGGACCTCATTAAACTAAAAAGCTTCTGTACAGCAAAAGAAACAATCAAAGAAATGACAAGAAAACCCACAGAGTGGGAGGAAATCTTCACATCTGACATCCATAATATATAAATTACTCAAAAAACAAAGGACTAAGAAAACAAATGACTCAATTAAAAGATGGGCTACAGATCTGAACAGAGACTTCTCAAGAAAAGAAGTAAATATGGCCAAGAAACATCTTAAAAAGTGTAAAGAAATACAAATCAAAACCTCCTTAAGATTTTATTTTACAGCAGTAAGACTGGCCATGATCAAGAAAGCAAAGGACACCAAATGCTGGAGGGAGGGTGCAGAAAGGGAACACTCATCCACTGCTGGTGGGATTGCAAACTGGTGCAAACCCATGGAGAGCAGTGTGAAGAACTCTTAAAAGACTAAAAATCTCCAGGTGTGGTGGCTCATGCCTTTAATCCCAGCACTCGGGAGGCAGAAGCAGGTGGATCTCTATTAGTTCAAGGCCAGCCTAGTCTACAGAGCGAGCTCCAGGCCAGCTTGGACTAAAGGGAGATCCTGTCTCAAAAATAAAAAACAAAAACAAAAACCAAAAAACAAAAAAACAAACCAACAACTAAAAATGAACCTACCGTTTGACCCATTTATACCACTCCTAGGTATATACCCAAAGGATTTATCCTATAATGTGCACAAGCATGTTTATTCCTGCTCCTTTCACAATAGCGAAGAGCTGGAAACAGCCCAGGTGTCCCTCAATTGACAAGTGGATAATGAAAATGTGGTACATTTATACAATGGAGTTCTATGCAGCAGTGAAGAAGGATGACATCATGAAATTTGTAGGCAAATGGATGGAACTGGAAGCTGTTATAAGTGAGGTAACATGGTCTCGGAAAAACAAATGATGTATGTTATCCCTTATTTGTGGTTCCTAACATCAAATCCTTGTATGTAAGTCAAAGTGAGTAACTGTCAGTAAAGATAATGTCATGTTGACTGTTATCGCTATAGATATAGCTTGAAGTGTATGTCTCTATTTGCCTCAGTTCTTTTCTTTTTTTTTTTTTTTTGACTGGGACTCATCAGTTTTTCCTCAGTTCTAAGATTTATGAGAAAAAATGAATCTTTTTTTAGTACATAAAATATACATCAAATTTCTATGTAATTTAGGAATATAAAGTTAAAATTTTTTTTACCTGTATACAAGTTTATAATTAACTGTGAATCCCTAACATGTTTTGCAATTAACCTATAGTTTAATTTCAGACTTTGTAAATTTGTTACATGTAAGAAGTGTAAAAAAAAAAAGCTAAGAATAGACTCAGGAATGGTGGGATAGATGCTCCCAAAGCAGAGTTGAAATGTTGCTTAGAGTACTGGAGTTCAAGAAGGCTGTGACATGCTTCAAGTAGAAAACACATTGTTTTATAAGCTTTGTTCAAAGCATAGAGTACAAGCTCTTTGCTGTGAATTTGATGTTAATGATGTAACAATGTACTGAATAAAGATATGGTGTTTTTATAACAAAGCATACATAAAGCAAGGCTCTAAGGGGATGGCTTCATACATTAGAAGCAGCAAATGAGAAATTATTGATAAAAGCTACAAAATTTTAGTTACACAAAATGAGTAAACCCTGAGAATCTAATGTACAACATGGTAGCCATAATGAACAATTTTGTAGTGTATGCTTGAATCATTCTAAGAGGGCTAGTTCTAAATGGTTTCACCAGAAGAAAGAAAATGGTAACAAAGTTACATAGTGATTGATTAATTGATTGATGAAGATTTTAACAGAGACATCAGAATTTACCTCTGTATTTCTTTTTTTTTAAGTTTTATTTATTATTTTTTATGTGTGTGAATGTACTGTCTGCATGTAGGTTTGTGCACCCGTGTCGTGCAATGCCTCGGAGGTCAGAAGAGGGTGTCGGCTTCCCCTGGAACTGGAGTTTAGATGGTTCTCAGCCACCATGTGGGTGCTGGGGATCGAACCCGGGTCCTCTGCAAGAGCAGTTGGTGCTCTTAACCGCTAGGCCATCTCTCCAGCCCCACCTCTGTATTTCTTTAAGGAACAACAGTCTAAAATTTGATAATATAATGTTTAAGGAAACTTTAGAAATCATAATTAGCATAAATGACAACTATGTGTATATAGTAATGTTATTATTTGATTTAAAAACATACTCAATAAAACTTCTAAAAAAGAGTTATGTTGATTTGAAATTCAGCTCAATTTGTTACTTCTAGAGATAAGGATGGTAAGTTCTGTACTAACTGCCTTTCGTGGTGTGATCTGAGGAAACAAATAAAAAAAAGAGCAACCAAAATAACAGTGCAACATATTGTAGGGTGTCATAGAAACCCTTATTAACTGAAGCATCTTGCACTATCTTGTTAATTTATCCCTCCAATTAAAAGGGTATGTATATATAATTAGTTGAGTATCTGCTTACAAAACCCTCAGTGCCACTCACAGAACCTTGTAAACCAGCGCAGTGGAAAGGATCCAGTTGCATGCAGGGAACACTTTCAGCAGACAATATGATCTGGTGTATAAGAAGGCCGTTGCTCTCCACTTATGAACCCACAACAAAGAGCTCATTACTAGGTATTTTGTGATGCAGCAGAGGGAGAGGCCAGGGAAATACAGATGAAGACATTTGAGGGTGTGAATTTTGAATAGGTTCTGAGGCCTGTTGCAGCACCGTGTTAGTTATTAGTCCTGATCAGTAATGAAAGTGGAGCAAAAAATAAAAAGTCTTGTAGGGAGACTTCTGCGGTTGTTGTTGCCACTTCAGGCTCTTAGAAAGTTAGACGCAGGGCTGGAGAGATGGCTGAGTGGTTAGGAGCACTGGGTATTCTTGCAGAAGACCCGGGGTTGGATCCCACAACTCACGTGGTGGCTAACTACCATCCTTAAGGTCAGTTCCAGGGGATCCAAAATCCCCTTCTGACCTCTGAGGCCATTGTACAACACAGGTCTGCTTACATACATGCAGGCAATAGACCCATACACATAAAATAAAAATAAAAATAAATAAACCAAAAGAAAGTTAGATCCACTCCCAGAATTGAAGAGAGCATTCATTCAGTTTTCCCACAGCACAGAATAGATACTGCCAGATAGAAGCCAAGCAGACCAAGAGAGACAGCCTATGAAACTTGTGACCAGGTGACAATGTGAATTATGGTTTTTTTGGGGGGGGTGTTTTTGAGACAGGGTCTCCCTATAGCCTCAGGCTGTCCTGGAACTCACTCTGTAGACCAGGCTGCCTTTGAACTCACAGAGATCCACCTGCTTCTGCCTCCCAAGTGGTAGATTAAAGGTGTGTGCCACCATTGTGGTTTTTTTTTATTTATTTGCTCTTTCCTGCTCCATTCTAGAAGACAGGGAGAGAATTTGGGAGCCAAGCTTTAGAGGCTGTACTATTTCTTCTCACATAGGATAGAGACAATTCATAACTGGGATTCCCCTCAAGGCAAAATGTATTGTGTAAGACCATACTCTGCAGCATTTACAGTGTGAAGCCACATCGTGGTGATGCTTGATTACTGCTGAGAACCTGTTCCTTCAGAACTCTTAGAACTGTGCTCCCAAACAAAGGGCTTGTTCTTTCTTTTAATGATAATGGTAGATCTATAATGAAATGGGGAAGGAAAATGCAGGTTTTGTTTCATCAGAAGATTATTCCCCTTCTGACTCCTACTGACATGTAATACCATATACACAAACAAGAGATGTTATAAATTAAATCCCATCTATTATTTGCAATACAAAGGGGTAATCTTCATGTATTAGTATTTGCAAGGAATAATTGCTGCTTGCAGCACTTTTGATATTCACCACACACCCACACACACACACACACACACATGCACACATGCATGCACGCACACATGCACACACATGCATATGCTCGCGAAGAAGTGTCATGAGGAATTACAGCTATGTTGAGGTTACAAGAGGAGTTCAAGGCTCAGTGAGCATGTCTACATTATAAGCAAGCTAAGATAAAATTAACTTTTTGGCTGCAAGGTTAGGTAAAAGTCGTTTGTTCAGAGCATGTCTATATCATAAAAATTATCCTTACAACACTCTGTCCAGAGCTATCACCTAACTCAGACAGGGATCTCATTTCTCCCAGCCACACCATGTATGGGCTGAAGGTTTCTCTGTCTCTGTTTCTTCAGCAGTTGCATGGATGGCCATAATTGGAATATATCTGCTATGGTTTCACATAATTTCTTTCTTTTTTTAATTATTTTTGAGACAGGGTCTCCCTTTAGTTCCAGCTGGCCTGGAGCTCACTCTGTAGACCAGGCTGGCCTTGAACACACAGAGGTCTGCCTGCCTCTGCCTCCAGAGTGCTAGGATTAAAGGTGTGCACCACCACACCCGGCTCACATGATTTATTTTCAAAGGCTCATGTGTTGGAAGTTTCATCCCTGAGATAACAGTTCTGAGAGATGGCAAAACCTTTAAGGGGTGGAGCTTTATAAGAAAAAATTAGGGGCTGGAGAGATCGCCTAGTGGTTAAGAGTGCCGACTGTTCTTGCTGAGGACCCGAGTTTGATCCCCAGCACCCACATGGTGGCTAAGAAGCGTCTTTAACTCCAGTTCCAGGGGAATCTGACACCCTCTTCTGACCTCCGTGGCATTGCATGACACGGGTGCACAAACCTACATGCAGACAGTACATTCATACACATAAAATAAATAAATAAATAAATAAATAAATAAATAGCCACCTGAGTCACATTTTGGAGAGGGGAGGGGGCAATTATCAAAGGAAGTTGAAGGCAGGATTGTGACATTGCTTGTAGGTAAAGAGGTCCTTGGTGGTGGGAGAGAGGAGGCAAGGAAGATAGTAAAAGTTGGTGTTTCCAAGATAATACCATCCGGAGCTTAATGCCCTGTACTACAGAAGGTACCAATTGGAAGATATTAACCATACCAGAAGGTTAGAGCAGAATTAAAAATAAGAAAGGAGTTTTAGGAGCTAAGAGTAATACTCATCCTGAAGAGCCAGGAGCAGCCCAGGTAGGAGGGCTAGACATGTAAGGGAGGACAAAAGGGAACACATTTTGGAAAAAATCAATGGCCTTAAAGTGAAATTCTGAGTTTTAAATAAAGCAAGAGCAAAGGAATTGCCTTTCTGGGGGAGAGCTCAGTTTTAAAAGACGGAGGTGTATGAGGAAAAAGACAAGGAGTAGGCCTTTGGTACAACGCCACCATCATATCTGGATTTTTTGTGTAGAAATAGAAACTGCATTATAACTTGAGGTACTAGGAATAGTTTAAGAGGTCTCCTTAAAGAAACAGGTCTTGGATGAATTCAGGTTATTTTGGGTCCAGGTGGACAATGAGAGAAAAAGAGGAGAGAGCATGTAAAATTACATCATAGAACTCAGAAAGGCAAGAGAGGCTTGGATGCTCATGCGAGTCCAGAGGTTTCTGTGGGTGGGTTTTACCTGGGTCTCAGCACACGAGAAGACAGGTGTTTTCAAGAGGCTTGGCCTAATAGGTTGCTTAAGCTTCAGGGGGTGACAGAGTGTTAAATTTGAACAGATGAATCTACAGTGACAGGCTTTGTAACTGGACTCTCATTGTACATGGAGGAGCACTTGATAGGGTTCAGACAGTTTTTGGTGGGCTTTTGTGAGATGGTTAAGACAGCACTTGAAGCAATGGAACTGACCTGGAAACCACCTTCCTGAAGCCCAGCTCTCATAGCGTTGTAGAACACTCTGCTAGCTGGTAAGGGTGAACATCAATCAATGGTCCAACCCCACCTTTGAGTCTTAATAACCATAACAATGACTGGCACAACAAACTACATTGGATCAGTAGTGGCATTTTTATTTGGGGGGGTAATTAACAGCTACCTAATTGAACTTAGCCGACTCAATGGGAAAGAAGTCATTTATGGTACTGTGAACATAGCCAAATACACATGGCTGGAGAGGTCACAGATCTTAGAGAAATCCTTAAGACTGTTACATACCTAGACTAATGTAATTCCTTACTATGTGCTAATTTTGGATTGTTATATTTGCAGATAAGTAAGCCAGTCACCACTCCTCAAAGAAGCTTCTTTTCTTTTTTTGAGACAGGGTCTCCCTATATCCCCAGCTGTCCTGGAACTCACTCTGTAGACCAGGCTGGCCTTGAACTCACAGAGATCTGCCTGCCTCTGCCTCCCAAGTGCTAGGATTAAAGGTGTGTGCCACTATGCCCAGCTTAAAGACAGTTCTTAGCCGCCATGTGGGTGCTGGGAATCGAACCCAGGTCCTTTGCAAGAGCAGTCAGTGCTCTTAACTGCTGAGCCATCTCTCCAGCCCTGAGAAGCTTCTTTTCTTTCTTTTTTTAAAATTCGGTTTCCTTGATCTGTTTGAGCCTTCCATGATTTATTTTTTTTAATTTTATTTATTTTTATGTGTATGAATGTACTGTCTGCATGCAGATTTGTGCACCCATGTCGTGCAATACCGAGGAAGTCAGAAGAGGGTGTCGGATTCCCCTGGAACTGGAGTTAAAGACAGCTCTCAGCCACCATGTGGGTGCTGGGGATCGAACCCGGGTCCTCTGCAAGAGCAGTCGGCGCCCCCAACCACTAGGCCATCTCTCCAGCCCAGAGAAGCTTCTTTTCAACAGATGAAGACTATTATAGAGTTACAAAAGTGAGAATAAGCATCTGTGAAATGCCCAATCCTAAGTGACACATCTGCAATGGAACCCCTACACCTAAGGCTCATGGAACATAATAGATCAAGGGATACAGAGAACATTACTGCATCTCTCAAGTCTCATCAATGAAGCTCTCTCATGTAACAGATAACAATGAACATAAAAGCCACAAATGGCCAAAATGTAGAGAATAAGTCTGCAGAGTGTGGATCCTCCACCCACCTATGGCTCAGGGACCATTGTGGAAGAGGGTGCAGGAAGATTGTAAGAGCCCATGGGTGGCAGATGGCCATATGGAAACAGAATCTTACAGGCTCCTGGGACCTTGCTCACGTGCATCTACAGCAATGGTGTCAGCATGCACAAGACCTGTGCAAATTAAAGCAATTAAAAATCTAGTATTGAACTGGAGAAATGAGCAGTAGACCCCAATGTTATCCAAAGAACTACTGGAAGCTGATTACTGCTGGTTGAGGAAAAGCTGATCTTCTTTAAGGGAGTAAATCTAGATAGGTTGGCAAGACCCCAGTGGATGAACTTGCACTGAGGGACATCTCGCTACACTAACTTGACTGGATAGGCTTTGACATAAATGACAATATGCATGAAATCTGGTGGGGGGGCTGTGAGAGGATGTGGATGAGGAAGGGGGGGTAAGATGTCTTGCCTGAAATACACAAAAATTCAATGAAAATTTAAAAAACCCAAAAAGACAAAAGTAAAGGCCAAAAAGTAAATAAAGCTATGAGAGGCATATTTTAACATGTAATTTAGTATGTATGTCTTAAATTTATCAGGATTTTGTTTTATTAAGAGAATTGCTGGGGCCGGGTATGGTGGTGCATGCCTTTAATCCCAGCACTCGGGAAGCAGAGGCAAGCAGATATCTGTGAGTTCAAGGCCAGCCTGGTCTACACACAGATGTGTATCCACACCCCTTACATGAACATATATGAGCAGGAACACATGCATATACCACACACACACACACACACACACACACACACACACAGTAACTTCTTATGTTTTCTGCTGATTTTGTCATGCTTTTGACTACTTAGAAAACCATGTCTTGGGGGCTGGAGAGATGGGTCAGTGGTTAAGAGCACTGACTGTTCTTGCAGAGGAGCAGGGTTCGATCTCCAGCACCCATATGGCGGCTAAGAACCGTCTTTAATTCCAGTTCCAGGGGAATACAATGCCCTCTTCTGACCTCTGCAGCATTGCACGACACGGGTGCACCAACCTACATGCAGACAGTACACTCATACACATAAAAATAATAAATAGGGGGCTGGAGAGACAGCCTAGCGGTTAAGAGCGCTGACTGCTCTTGCAGAAGACCCGGGTTCGATCCCCAGCACCCACATGGCGGCTGAGAACCGTCTGTAACTCCAATTCCAGGAGGACTCCAGTTCCGGGGGAATCTGATGCCTTCTTCTGACCTCCGCAGCATTGCACAACATGGGTGCACAAATCTACATGCAGATAGTACATTCATACACATACAAAATAAATAAAATTTAAAAAAATAATAAAATAATAATTAAAAAAAAAGAAAACTATGTCTTTCATGTCTCTTCATTTCCAGGAAAAAAAGAAAAAAGAAAACCATGTCTTAAAAAGGTTCATTTAATTATCTATGTTAAAGTATTTTAAATGGCCTCTATATAAGCAACTATTATAAGGCAATTTCAGTATCTTTAATATACAAGTTTCTGTGACTAAGAAAAATGTATGTCTAAACTTTATTTTACCACAATATTAATATTGTGCAAAAGTTTCCAGAGTTAAAAGCATGCAAGTTTAATATATGCAAAGTGATCAATAAATGCTTTCTTTTAGACAAAAAAAAATTTTCTACAGAAATAGAGTGTATACTAATTTTCTCACTAAACTATCATTTTGGCCAATGTGTGCTATGTATATGGCCCTGTGCTACAGTTTGGAGTTAACTAAAGACGAATGGAGGAAAATAGTGGCAGATTTTATGGATGGAAATTCAAGACTCAGTTACATCTCTAGTTGCAAAACTGCAAAATCATTTCAGTATCAGTTCGTTACCCATCCTCACATAAATCCTAGTTAGAGAAGTTTTAATTGTTTTCTCAGCTGGATCTCAGCTCTCATCTGGGAATCACAAGATACATTTTACAAATATTTTGAGGTTGGAACATGGGAACTCTAGTTGCTTATTTCATAGTTTGTTTGACTGTTGCTGTGATAAAAGTACCCCAACAAAAGCAACTTAAAGAAAAAATGGGTTATTTTGGCTCACAATTCTAGATTATATTCTATCAGTATAAGGACATCAGAGTCACATCACATCTGCAGTCAGATGAGATGTGCAGTCACATCACATCTGCAGTCAGAGAGCAATGAAGTAATTTGTTACTAAAGCTCTGATTGCTTTCACCATTCTCAAGCAACCCAGAATGCCCTTCTCAGGGAAAGGAAACACCCACAGTGAGCAGGTCTTCACACTTACATTACATAATTAAAATAATCCTGCATGAACATTCTCAGAAGTTCTTCTGATCTAGAAAATCTCTTATTGTGATTTCCATCCCAAGTGATTTTAGATTAGGTCAAATTGACAACTAAAATTAACCTTCAGCTGGGTGTGGTGGCCCAAGACTTTAATCCCAGTACTTGGGAGGCAGAACAAGTGAATTTCTGTGAGTTCAAGGCCAGCCTGCTCTACATAGTGAGTCCCAGGACAGCTGGGGATACAAGAAGACCCTATCTCAAAAAGACCAAAAAGAAAAGAAAAAGAAAAATCTTCACACTCTATGGATAGATTTTTCTCTTTAAGGATGATCTGATAAGTATTTTGGTATGAAAGTTGAAATGCATATGTTTTCACAGTAATAAGCAAACAAAATTGAAGGTAACATTCATTAACATTTTGCTTATAACCTCAAGTTAGTGGCAGATTCATGGTTTCAGAGATTTACTAGGAATACTTAATAAAATTTAAATTATTTAGAAAAAAAAAACAGTTCCACACATTTTAACACAGTAGACATTCTTTATGTCTTTAATGACAATTTTTTCTTCATTGTACTGAAATAAGCTCCAAAGGACATGGAGATTCTTCATTTGCACATAGAGATAACTTTGCATACTCTACATTCATGCTGAAGATTTACAAAATGTATTATTAAATAAAGCTTCATGGTAAAGGAACCTGCTTACTATTTTTAAGCTTTTTAAAAAATTTTTATTGAGCGCATTCCATACATTTCTTAGTCAAAGTTTAGACTCATTCCCCCATCCATGCCCACCCCTCATGCCCCTCCGATCTCTGCCAGAGCTCATGAATTCTGTCATACATGTTAAGTCCTGTCTTGCATCTTTTTCTCAGTCTTTTTTTTTTTTAAATTAATTTTTATTGATGTTTTGTGCATTTCATACATTTTTTCCAATTCAGTTCAGGCTTATTTCCCTTTCCCTTCCCCCCCCACCCCATCCCAGATCATGCATTCCGCCATAACTGTCCTGCATCTTTCTCTCAGTTTTTTTTTTCATTTTTAGCTATAAGTGATAATCCATGAGTACAAGCATCCTTCATGCAAAACCTATCTGCAGGCTGTTGTGCCCAAACACCTACAGCCCCACCATCCAGTGGGGGGTGACAGGTTGTTTGTTCAATCAAGTTGATCAAATGAGTGTCCAGACTACATTGCTGTAGTTTCACCATTCACCCCAATCGCAGCCCTTACATTCTACCACGCCCCCTCTTCCGCAGGTTGTTCCCTAGGCTTAGAAAAGGGGCACAGGTGGATGAGAGGTAAAACAGTCCACTCTCTCTGGAGCTGTTGACTTGGACTCTGGTCAATTCTGGCTGTTTCCTTTCATGGGCTGACAGTTTGTCCAGGAATAACCTTTCGATCCTACTAATGAAGAACAAGCAATTAGATATATAGGTATTTAAGCAGCACTAATAGTTATGGTAGGTTACTTTAGCATAGACACATGTTTGGATATGTTAATCCATGAATTACAATTTTCCCCC
>VZQC01012117.1:118653-371031 GCA_009823505.1 Rhizomys pruinosus
CCCGCTGGATGGTGGGACCCATGGGCTGTGTGGGTTTGGGCACAATTGCCTGCAAATTGGTTTTACATGAAGGATGCTTGTACGCATAAATTATCACTTATTGCTAAAAAAAGAAAAAAACTGAGAGAAAGATGCAGGACAGTTATGGCAGAATGCATGATTTGAGATGGGGTGGGGTGGGGTGGGGTGGGGGGAAGGGAAAGGGAAATATGCCTGAACTGAATTGGAAAATGAGTATGAAATACACAAAGCATAAAAAAAAGAAACAAATCCAGAAAAAAAGAGATTCACATTTTAACAGTAAAGCTTATTTTTTATAACCAATGTTTGTAATATTACTTTACTAACATTATTACCATCACATATAATTTCAGAGACAGAGAAGCATGAAATTGTGGCCAGGGGATGAGTTCAGTGGTAGGATACCTGCATAGCAGAAATGCCTTGTTTCCATCCTTATCACTAACTACAAAGATCCACAGAAACAAAACTATCAAAAAAATAGTCTGAAACTGTATTTAACCAGAAATTCTTTTGATTCGGGCTTTGTTTTTATCTGTGCTAAAGAGTGGAAACTTAAAACAACTGGCTTTGACTGTGAAAACTAAAACACTGTCCTTTTCCTTTGATTGAAAATCTGGCTTTCTCATCCACAAAAGCAAATTCCCAAAGCTGAATCCTGAGTGCAGGCCCAGCTGAAGACAACCTTGGCTGCTCTATTCCATAATCTTGACCTTTCCTCCCCATTTCTCATTTTTCCCAAGCCCATTTCCATTTTCTGCTTTGAAACTTCATGTAAAATAGAAGCAAGAAAATGTGCCTAAACAGAATTATTCCAAGATTTCTGATCCCTCACCTCCTGAGTACATGAAAGGTAAAAATATTCTACATGTTTTAATTTTATGGTATTTCTATCCATAAAAAGGGAACCTTTGGACTTCTCATGTCATTAAGTTGAACTTTTGAACTTTTTCTGAGAGCTTGTAAACCTGAAAGTGAAAGCCCCATGAAATTGCTTTCCGAGGCCCCCATTGGGCTCTGTATAGTGTAGTACATTTGTGACTAAGAGTAAAAATGCACTGACATGAAAGAATCATGTAGAATGGACAGGTCTAAGTGTTTTCTGATGCTTTTAGTAATATGCCTATCTTTTTGTTAGCTTCACATTTCTGTCAATAAAAGTTGGGATATAATATATCCCTTTGTAAGTTAGTGGAATACTTTTGGGAATTGCACAGGCAGACTCAGAATGAAATCCATAAAGGGTTTGGGGCTCCTCAAAGATCTCCATGTAAATGCAATTATCTTATGGCTTCGCTTTAGGCACTACACCATGTGTCCAGTGTCACTGGTCTTATTGCATGCTATAGAGACTTGTATGGTATTTATAATTGCCTGTTCAAGTAAGTATACATTTGACATCCTTCAAATACTTGCTTAAGTCCTGCCTCACAGAGACTCAGAGGGTCATGAACACTTTTATTCACACTTCTTTATATTTCCAACATCATAGTAAAGTGCTTATCGACCTGAAGCTGACCCTTAACTTCAAAGCTGAAATCATTATGTAACTCAGAAGAGCTAAACTGATATTACAATGGGCAGAAATAATACAGCCTTTGACCACCTTGGGAAAATTTTAGGAACAACTGTACTAAACATTATAACTATTTAATAGCTATAAAGCTGTTTTATATAAGCTAGCAACTCTATAGTGTATTGGAGGAATACATAATGTAGCATGGAGACTAGATACATAATTTTCTATATTGAAGCATTATAACTATGATATTATATTCTAAGTTAGAGAAGGCAAATAAATCTATCAATATGAATGTTAAAAATTCTCATGAGCAAATGTTAACATATTTCTTTACATCTCTACATTACTTATAAATAGACATGATTTTGACAGATTCTCTGCATTGAATATAATATTTAATGCTTATGAGGCATTGGAGAATAAATTATCTTACAAGCATAATACTACTTGGATGGAGAGTATTATAATTTACTAGGTGCTGTCTTCGATAAACAACAAATGGCAATTGAAAGTTGAATATTTGTTAATACCCTTGTAGGACAAGATAAGCAGTTGGTTATAAAGCAGAACAAAATTTTGATATATTATTCATGTTAACCTGGGGGAATAAACTCATGTTCAAAATACATTGCAAATAGTAAGCATTGGATACTAAATCAAATAGAGATATAATATTTCTTATATGAATACTAATATTTTATTTATTGATACTATGAAGCTGTAATTTGATAACCATTAATAATATGTAATTATTAATCATTAATATTATAATTATTGTAAATAATTTTAAATAATTTTATTTATTGTTCTTATTTTTATTTTTTTTGTGTGTAACTGGACCCGTGTTGTGCAATGTCAAGGAAGTCAGAAGAGGGTATCAGATTTTGTGTTACCGGAGATAGGGTGGTTGTTCCCTGCCATGTGGATGCTGGGAATTGAATCAGGGACCTCTTAATCACTGAGCAGTCTGTCCAGCCTCTTTTGTAAATAATTTCAAATGATAAGCCAGAAAATATAAAGCAATTGTAATATTGTTCTATGTCATAATCATGCAAGAACAAGAATATAGCTCTATTCTACTCTAGCACGATATTAAAATAATTAGTAGCATATGTCTCTTAAACACTGATAGATGAAGTAGATTAGAATACATTAGGAGAAGCAATACAGTTGACATAAAATCAGAGTGTGATGGCTTTTTTGGGAGTAAATTTTTTTTTCAGCTGATATTCAACAGGTAATATTTCCCAGTGATTACTTCTTTCTTTTCTTGTCAACTACAATAATACTTAAATTATTGTCCTGATATTTTACAATATAAACCAAAATAAATTTGTGTACATTATTTAATATTAGTATTCTCTGATTTGGTAATGTTCCAATTCAAAAATGACTTACTAGACTGAATTTCAAAAGTATTATCACAGTTAAGATAGAGAATTTGGGGCTTGAAAGATGGCTCAGCGTTCAAGAGCACTGACCTTTCTTGCAAAGGACCCAGATTCAATTCCTTACACCAATATGGTAGCTAACAATTGTCTTTGATTCCAGTCCCAAGGAATCCTACACCCTCTTCTAATCTCTCAGGGCATTGTATGACATGGGTGCATTTATATACATGCAGGCAATACACTTATGCACATAAAACAAAATAATAAATATTTTAAAAGCTAAAAAAATTCATGACCACAGAAAGCTTACATATTTAGGGGCACTAAATTTCAACTGTTATGCTGAGTTTCCAATATATCACCTCTTCTAGTGATAAATTATACCATTAGGATATATATGTAACATATGTAATTACATAAAATAAACATAATTATCTGTATGTATATTTTCTCTATGAGTTACATATAACATAGTGATAAAGATGACTCCTATCATTAAGAATCTATATGAATAGATGTAGATATACAGAGATAAATAGATGGATAGATGAGAGAGAGATAGAAAGAGAGACAGAGAGAGAGTTGAAAATAGTAAAATTGTATGCTAAATACCATTTTGGAGGTCAGACTGAAACCCTAGATCTTGGTCAGGACTTACAGGTGCCAGGCATTTAAAAGAGAAGTAGAAAGGAAATGATGAGATAAATATAATTTCAAGGGCTCCAATGAGAAGTAGAATGTGTCAAGCTTAGATCTCAGACACCTGCTGATGTCCATTGCCATGGCTGAAAAGATTTTGAAGTTTTCCATATTATCCAGAATTTGCATTTGTTTGATTTTTTCAATGTATCTTGAATTTGTCCAAATAGAGCACAGAGATACTGCTGTCTACTATGTAGTTAATTGTGGTTCCAGATAATCAATACAAAGATTTTCCTCTGGATTATTTCTTCAGCGAGATCACCTAAAGAAATGGTCCTGTGAACTGCGATACTTCTTAAAAAAATGCACAGAATAGCAACAGCTTTCAAGAAGATGAATGAAAATGGTGAAGAGTAAAAAAAAATCACTTTAGGGGGAAGACTAGTGTAGGAAAGTCCATCCTCTCTCCAGTGCTTTCTCAAAGAGACCTTGGAAGAGGAAATGAAGGAAGAACACTTCCTCCCACTTCATGGTGAATATTCTCTTTTAAACGTAGTAATAAACCTTGGGTCTCAGGGAGGATCCATTAATCCCCAAGCATGGGGAGATATTGCCCTAATGGTGTGTCCTGTTCTTCATAATACTGAAATCCTCCAAACTTTGCAGGTGATGAGAAGAAATGCTTTTCTTTTTAATTGTAGGTTTTTCATTTTAAAAATAATAATTTAATAATACTAGTTTCCAGCCTAGGAATAATAAGACTTTAGTTATTATTAGACAAAAATCATGCTGAATATCAACATTGTCTATGTTCCTCCATGTTTTTATATTTGTATGCAGCATTTGTCAGCACGGCAGCTATGGACGATGATAAAGTGCATTTTTCTGCTTGGGTGGCTAGCCCTTTCATTTTTACAAGTGACAAAATAAAAATCTGCTGAAGAGTGAACATGCTGCTTTCACTGTGTCATCTCAGCCCTGCGGGTCATTTTATTATAAAAATGTAAAAATCCAGTCAATTTTATTTAATCAGCTGAAAAGGAAAAGTGTTTCCAGGTCATTAATCAAGTGCTCCTTCTCTGTGGGACTTGTCTCTTCAGAAACTGCCATATGAATCATTAATAAAGCTGGGAAGACATTTTTTTGCCAGCAGGATTTTGAGAAACCTAGATGTTATTAATATAACAGAAGTAAAGTAATTTTAGGTCAACAAATAAAGACTTCTGTAGCCATTGCCTATACAATTGCAATGTGTTATTAAAAGTAGCTAATTCTTTACTTTCTAAACATTTAATTGTTAGAAATGTTGGGAAATGTTCAGCTGTTTAGATTGTATATGATTATATATTCCATAATTATATGTTTTCTTTAATGCTACCTAACCTCATATTTACAGTAAACTTTTATTATGTGAATTGATCAAAACATAATGAGACAGTAGGAAGAGATAATTACTACTGGATCTATAATAATAATAGTAATTAAACACAGCAAACTGAATTCATATAATGTCAACATTATGCTCAAGCCCATAAAAGCATGTAGTAAAATAGAACCTCGAAATTCCCTCCTGAAATAATTTTTCCTTCAGTTGTTATTGGTTTGTGGGGCTCTGATTTTAAATGTGGTTTTCACCTTCATGAAGAATCTTCTAGTATGCAACTAGTAACCACTAAGCTCAACAGAAATCAACTTCATTTAAAACTACTGTTTCAGGAAATATTCTTACAGAGAATCTAAATAATATAATCAACAGATAGTGGATAATTCAAAGATGAGCCATAATTTTGAAAGACTGAATCCTTATCTACAACAATAGTAGCGGACATCACCGAATTGACTTGTAATTTAATAAAATGATCATATTTATTCAATTTGTAAATTACTTTTCAGTATTAAATATCACAAGGACACCATTTGCAAATTTTCTCATTGGCAAATGCAACACAGTCACTCCAGAATTGAGAAGAAATTGATGTTTTAAGTGGTATACCATTTGATGATATCTATTTGTATCAGATATGATTTTAAGTTCTAAGACTTAAATGCATTTATTTGTGTTTAAACTCCTAGAGATTTCTTTCAAAAACAATGGATATGAGTCATTCATTTTGTATGAGATTATTTTTCAATATTTAAGAAATGCACCCTTGTGATGGTCTGACTCAGAATGTCTCTCATAGTCTTCATGTGTTTGGAATTTTGTCCCCAGTTGGTGGCGCTGTTTTGGGAAGTTTTAGGAGCTGTAGTCTTGCTGGGGGAAGAAAGTCCCAGCACTGGGGCAGGCTTGGAGAGTTCTTAATCCTTGCCAGATTTCCAGTTTGTCTCTGCTTCCTCTGCATGAAGATGTGATCGTTAGGTCTTCTGTTCCAGCCACTTCTGCTGCCATGCCTTCTCCACAATTATGGGCCCTTACTCCTTTGGAACCTTAAGCAAAATAAGTAAGTCCCCTTGGTCATGCTGTTTTATCACAGCAACAGGAAAAGAACTAATGTAACCCTTTACTCATGAACAATATTGTGCCAACACATGTGATTGCTCTTCTCTTACCAGTCTAAAATCATATTTGATAATTGTTTATAATATAGTGAAGTCTTTATTCAAGTAACTCCTTGTCCACACACACACACACACACACACACACACACATATATATATATATATATTATATATATATATATATATATATATATATGTAGAAGGCATACACATACTCCCCAGATTTCATTATTATTTGAGTGATTCGTGGAATGGTACATAAATTCAAATCTACCTTTGAATAACTTTCAACAATAAAAATAATTTTTCTGAAACACAATTATAGTAATAAAAACATAATTATGAACACAGCATAACACAAATCTAAAGACACTATCATTATTTCCTGCTTAACTATTGGAACTTTCTGATGACTTGGTGTTGAAGAGAAAAGAAGTTTTGTGATACGAGGTGTATTTGTCTCTTGAACTATCTCAAGGATCTAAGACACAGTATAGTAACTTTTAGTTACTTGACATGGAACTCTTTGAAAGAAGGAAGTGAAAATACATAGAAAATTAGTGGGTAGGATGTGAGGAAGGCAGGAAGATATGAGCTAGAATTCTTAAGCAGGGACCAGTCAATGAATGGACACAAACAAGATAGTAGTATGTTCGGATTTCATTCCAAAAGAGGATTTCATACTAAATAATTTTAAAATATGAAACGTACTCTTAGTTCTCAATTTTTAAAGAATATTTTTATTATTGTATGTGTACAACTCTATTATCTGCATGTATATAAGTGTACCCATGTTGGAAAATGCCTACAGTGTTCTGAAGAGGGCATTGGATCCCCTGGAACTGACGTTCTGGATGGTTGTTAGCTGCCATGTGGGCTGGGAAACAAACCCTAGTCTTCCCTAAGAGCAGCCAGTGTTCTTAACCACTGAACCACCTCTATAGCCCTTAGTTCTTAATTTAATAAATCTCAGCTGGCAATTGTGTAGGTAATAGGAATGTTTTCACTAATCATGGTGCATTAGAATTACATATAACATACCATAGAGGTAGGTCCTAGGTCTCCATAAAGACAACTCCCCAGCAATGGAGATAATCCTAGTACTTGGGAGGCAGAGGCAGGCTGATCTTTGTGAGGTCAAGGCCAGCCTGGTCTACACAGTGAGTTCCAGGACAGCTGGGGCTACAAGGAGACCCTGTCTCAAAAAGACAAAAAAAAAAAAATAATGAAAAGAGAAGTTACTGTCTTTGCTGTACTCCATGTCTTTGAATGCACTCTACCCCTCCTTTACTCTTGACTTTGCAGCATTATTGTTTAAATCTCTGGGCTAATGAGACAGTGATTATGTTCCTCATTATAATTCCTTGCTCATGAATTTCACATTATGATAAATTAAAATTTGTTCAATGGAGCTTTTGTTTGCCACATATTTTCCTAGCTGGTTTTCTATATGAAATTGACAATCAGCTCAGTAATAATTCCCACTTACTAAACTGAATTAAGTACCCATGGGAAAAAGGCGGACAGAGTATTAGTTATATTATAAACTATTTTTTCTGTACCCTAATAGCATTTATTTCTTAATGGCTCTAGTTTTCTGCTTCTGTTCACATAAGGTAACATTTAATTACCCTTATTTTTTATAACCGTGCAGGATATACATAATCATATACAAACATGAGCTCTTTGCCCCAATCTTATGAACATCTTTCTTGAATCCACAAATCTATGATTTATCATGACATTTGAATAATCACAGGCAGATGCTTTCCATTAGTTGTTCACTAGTTTCTATATAAACATTATTCCACGCCATTCAGGGTGGTATCCAAAGCTTGACTCATGATTTTAATATTTTAATGAATTTTAGAAATTTAGCCATAGCCATTCTGATTATTTCACTTGAAAGTCAAATGACTTACCATCTATTATGGGGTTGGGTTCTATGTGGCATAGTATATATGCAAGTATATATGCAAGCAACTTGGAAACTCAAAAGTGTTCAGCAAGCCTTGCTTTGGCCAACATATCAATGTTGTGTGTATTGATGATATGGACTAGCTAACTAATCAACTAAAAATATGTTATGAAGATCGCCCTTTCATTCCTGTGAATACATTTTGGAAAATGTGTTCCTTAGTGCCCAGCCCACTGTGGATGGTATCTTCTCTGAGTAGTTGGGCTAGGGCTGTGTAAGAAACAAAGCTCAGCAAGCTTGTAGCAGTGTTCCTCCTGCCTCCAGGTTCCTGCCTTGGTTTCTCTCCACAAAGGTCTGTAAACTATAAGCCAAATAAACCCTTTCTTCCTCAATTTGGTTTTGGTCACAGAAAAGAAATAAAACTAGAAAAATAAGCAAAGCTTATTATAAAAAAGATAAATAGCAATGTAAGTGTTGATAAGAATGTGTAGAAAAGGGAGCACTTCTACACTGGGGTTGGATAAGTAAATTAGTGTAGTCATTGTGGAAAAACTATGGTGATTCCTTAAAATAGGACAGGAGCTGTAGTACCTAATGAGGTAACAGGAGTTAATATCCTAGACAACTATGCATTCACAGGTTCCTTGTACTAGTATTTATAAAACTGAGATATGGAATCACTAAGTATGGTAAATCTCTCTCTCTCTCTCTCTCTCACACACACACACACACACACACACACACACACACACACACAAAATGGGGTATTAGTCACCCAAAGACTCATATCATTTGTTACAGTACAGATGAATCTGGAGGACATCATGTTAAATGAAGTAGAATAGTCACAAAAAATAAGTACTATGTGACCTCACTCATGTGGATTGTAAAACTGGAAAACGCAGAGAAACAGATAATAGAATTGTAGGTACTAAGGACCAGGTTATTACAAGGAGTGTTTGGAATATATTAGTCAAGAGTATACAATTTCAGTTTGACAACAACAAATTCAAGAGTTCTACCATACAAGACAGTAATTAAGGTTAATAAAAGCATATTATATTCCTGAAGCTACTAAGAAGATTCAAGATAATCTTACTACATGGTCCTGGAGAGATGGCCAAGTAGTAAATAGCCAGGGCTGCTCTTGCAGAGGACCCAGATTCACTTCTCAGCAGCCACATGGTATCTCAGCTAACAACCGTTTCTAACTCCAGTTGTAGGGGCTCTGACTTCCACTTCTGGCCTCCACAGACATTGCACAAGAAGGGTGCACTTACGTACATTCAGGCAAAACATTCAAACATGTAAAATAAAAATAAAGAAAAATGGAAATTTAAAATTATCAGTCCATAATATATGCTATAACATATGCCAATTAATTAGCCTGATTTAGTCATTTCACACTGTATACTTACTTCAATATATCATCTTCTATTCAACAAAAATGCACATTTATTTTTCATAAAATAAATATTAAATAAAAGAGAAGAACAATGAAATATTTTTACCTTGTTTTAGAGTTTATAACAATTTTATTGTACAGAAATGTTTCCTGTTCTCTCTCTCTCTTCCTCTTTTTCTCTCTTTCTCATTTTTATATTTAGGAATTCACATTTTTCCCTTTAATTTTATATTACTCTAAAATATGAATACATACTGTGCTGGATAGCTTTACTGTCAACTTGACACACCTGAGTTGAGGGAGCCTCAGTTCGGGAATTGGCTCCATTGGACTGGCCTGTGGCCACATCTGTGGAGAATTGTCTTGGTTGTTGAGCATTGTGGGAGGGTCCAGCCCACTGTGGGTGGTGCCACCTCTGGGCAGATTGTTATGTATGGTATAAGAAAACAGGCTGGGCATGGGCCAGGGGAGCAAGCCAGTAAGCATCATTCCTCCATGGCCTGTGCTTCAGCTCCTGCCTCCAGGTTCCTGCCCTGAGTTCCTATGGTGATGAACTGTGACCAAGGAGATGTGAACCAAATAAACCCTTTCCTCCCGAGGTTGGAATTGGTCAGAATATTTTGTCACAGCAATGGAAAAGGGAACTAGAACAGAAACTGGTACCCGGAACTGAATATTGCTGTAACAGACCTGACCTTGGTGTTTTGGGGGAGGATTGTGGAAGCATTTGGAACTTTGGGCTAGAAAAATCATTGAGTGCCTACCTAAAGTTTGTTGCTGTGGAACTTGGAAACAGTAGATAATGGATGCCTGGCTTATGAAGCTTCAAGGGGAAGCAGAGACCATCAGCCCCTGATTTTTTTTTTCCATGAAAGGTATATCTTTGCATCTGTCCACTGAAAAGACATAGGATCATTGGTGACCATCGAGTTCTAGGGAACATTCTTCACATCCAGATTTTGTCATCTGAATACCATTTCCGAATAAGTGGTATCTTTTCTATCATGGTTTCAATCTCCAGCTGAAAAATTAACAGAATTTGGTAAAGCATGTTATTAAATCTCATTAAGAAAACTATGAAAGCCTCCACCCAATTATTATTTTTGCACTCAAGAAAGGATTTTGCTTATAATTTAGTACCCAAACAAACATTTGTTAAAACAGTACAGTAATGTTCAGACAAGGTACTACATAACTTTAATACTAGCACTTAGGGGGCAGAGGCAGGCAGATCTCTGTGAGATGGTGGCTAGCATGATCTACATAGTGAATTCCAATCCAGCTGGGGCTACAGAGAGGTCCCACCTCAAGAAAAAAAAAAAGCAACATATAAAATAGCAATTAGCAATTAGCATTTTAAACATTTTATTATTTTTATTTTACGTGAGTGCATTGCCTGCATGTGTGTTAAGCATACATGTGTGGTAGTGTAAAGTGTATAAGGAGTTAGAAGGGAGCACTGGATTCCTGTGGAACTGGAGTTATGGACAGTTGCTAGCCATCATGTGGGTACTGGGAATACAACTTGGGTCTTCTGCTCTTAACCTCTGAGCCATCTCTCCAGCCCCAGAAGCTAGTATTTTAAATATTTTTTTCTGACAGTGAATGCTGATTTAACAACAGTTGAAGTGTATTAATTCTTCAGGTACAGAAAGTAAATTCTCTATTGTATGCTAACCTATGGAAACATAATATAACTCTTATGTGGTTTTCAATGATGTCCTCGTCCATTAAAGACTGGAATTGCCTTCAGGATATTCACAGTATTCTTCATCACAATCATGGTGTTTAATTTTTTTGTCTTCTGGTTTATGAGCAGATGTTTGGGGCTTTTGAAGTTGTCTGAGTTCTTTCTCATTTAACAGTGGAAGAAAAGTGCCAGGCCTTCCCCAAGGCATACCAACCAGTTCTTGCCTAGACTGTGATATCGTATTGAATGGAGGAGGACTTGCTATCACTGAGATCCCTCTTTCACTTCCTGGAGCATGTGTTCAAGAATGGGCACTCCAAGAATTGATGCCTTCTTTCATAATTCTTTTTCTCTGTTATGTAATCTAGCCCCTATATCCATTTCCAAATCACAGTTTCCTGCTATCAAAGAGTTATGTAGACGATCATTGTAGTCCCTCAATTTGTATTTATTTAGCTCATTTAAATGTTGTTTAGCATCCTATTATTGCCCTTTTTCTTTCCACATGCAAGAATATTCAACACATGACAGACAAGAGACATAGAAGCTAAAAGTTAACCAATTCCTGTGATCTGATTTTAAAATGTTAATTAGTTAAAGAACAACAATATAGCAGTATGTGATTTCAACAACTTTTGCAATATATTAGATTTGTAAATTATTTGGAGATAATACAAAAGAAGAGAGATTAAGTTGGGGCTAGGATAACTGGGGGAGATGTACCTTGTACTCAACATCCCAGCATTCACCTCAGTAGTTAAGTCCTTATGGATTCTGAGAACCATGGATAAAACTCCTGCCCCCCCACCCCAGCACACCCATGATTACTTTCAGCTCTCTGCTGTACTTTAACTATCAAAAGAAGTGTTTTTGATCAATCATGATAATTATTATTTAAATAGTAAATGATACTGTTTCAGTCCTGATAAATTTTATAATTTATCCTGCTTGTCATAATCTATACTTACAAATCATTTAAACAGCAGTCAACAATTCATTCTTCAGAATATAAGCTTTTATTTTGCTTTTAAAATAAATAGATGTGTATGTTTTCTTTTGAGTAAATGATATTTCTTCCCCTCTGCTGCCATTCTTGTGACAGCAATATGTAGGACCGTTATATAAGTGATTATATTCTGACAGTGAGAGAACCAAACGAAAACTGTCAGCTATTTAATATCCTTTCTAAAGTTATTTAGAAACAAAATTAACATCTAATTTGAAGATCTATAAATATGTGAGAGTAATGTGCTGTAAATGTATGCTTTATTTCCTTCTTTTCTCTATGCTTCTAGCAAAACAGACTGAAACTTGCTTGCTGAATTTCTTACAGGTGTTTTGGGGGGAGTTTATGGAATTTTCATGTGACTTAAAACATAAATTGAAATGCCCCCTAGTAATTAAAATTATGGAACAAAGGGACACACAAAAGCAAGATAATCTTTTATTTTTATTTTTCTTAGAAGGATTACATTTTAATTAAGTCCTTTCTTGGCTTATGAACTCAGAGAAGATTTTCTACTAGACAGAAAATAGTCAGCTCATTATTCATGGTCTTAAAGTTCTCTTGGCTCACCTTCTGATGACCCTAATGTTAACTGGGAAAGTTCCTTGCCTTTGTTCATTTTGGATCACAAGGAAAAAAATTCTGACAAAGACAAGTTTCAGTGTTCTATTTGTTTGTTATTTTGGCCTTTCAATGGGTGTAATTTATAAATAGCAAATCATTAATATGCTGAGTAGTTTAAAGAGCTTTTAAAGCCACTTGAGAATGGTGTAAGGGAGTTGTTCTTGTTTTCTTGCTGTGACAAAGGACTGAGGGGAAAATATTAGTCAATGACACATTGCGGCAGGCATGGTGCACTTTTTCATGTTCTCTCCAAATGGGTGGAAAGTGTCAATTCTTAGCCAAACAGAGAAACACAATTTTCTCATTTCTATTACATAATGTCTATATATCATTCACAAAATTTAACACTTTCAGATAAGGTCACAGAACCATCATTTAATAAGCTATATAATTTATAAGTGCTTTCATGAACATTCTTAGTCACATGTTATATTCAGGTATTTATTTCTAGCTGAAAAATCAGCTATGTTTTTGTTCGGTGTTGATGAAATTGTTACTGTTTTAATTATGAGGAAGAAGCTATTCCTTACTATTCTGAAAATTATAGATGTAATCTAAGGAATACTCCTGGAGTCTACTTTCCTCTTCCTTTAACAAATATTGTATATTGCTGGGTATTCAAACTTCTTTGTACAGAATGATGACTGATTTATTAGGGATCATGAAATTTTCTAAGTTTCTTGTATGTCTGGTTTTTAAGGTGGAATAAACCCTTGCAATATGTGAGAGCACTCTGAACTCAGTTCTCAGCTGTGTTGATTTCTATTGCTATATCCATAGAGTAATTTACTGAGGTTTCACTTATCTGGTCTCCTCACACATTCCAACCTTCACTTTATTTCAACCCATTCTCGAGGCATAGCTAGAATGGCTCTATGCAACATACATCTGCTTCTATCACACTCCATTCTCCTATCTGACATTCCTATATCTAGTCTAATCCCAGTCTTCAGTCCTATGTGACATGTATATGCATTTGTCCCAGCCACACCCTGGATCTCTGCTCAGCTACATTGGGCTTATTTTAGTTCTTGAGGAATTTGCACACCTCATTCTGCCTGCCTGGAACTGTTATATCTATGCATCTTCTAGTCAGCACGAGAGAGAGAGAGAGAGAGAGAGAGAGAGAGAGAGAGAGAGAGAGAGAGAGAGAGAGAGATTGAGAGAGAAGAGAATATCTCAAATAGTCAAATCTGGTCTGAATTTTCTGTGTAACTAAGGATAATCCTGAAATTCCGATCTTTCTGCCTCTAGCTCCCAAGTTCTGGTATTACAGAAATTTACCACCATGTCTGATTTATGTACTTTTGGGCATAGAATCTAAAACCTCATGAATACCAGGTAAGCACTCTATCAACTGAGCTGTGTCCTTAGCCTCTGAAGCATCATATCTACTGGCAAATCTGCTTACCATGTATACTTGGCTTCAGTACTGTGAATCTGTGGTTTGCCTGCCTATTGTAAGTTTGAAAGACATAGTCCATGGAAAAGATATAATGTCTTTACTCCATTTTCTTCCTTGCACAGCCACAATATGCTTTGTATAATAGTAAGAACTGAGCACAAATGTGTGAAATGAATAAATAATGAGCATGAGCACATAAATGAATAAACCAAGGGATCTCTCTCTCCCTAAATATGTTGATGAGACAAGAGATAGATGCTTGTTTAATTCTGAAAAAAAAAGCTGGTCCATGAAACTTATTCTAACATTTATGGGAAAGACTGTGGCAATGAGTGAAGAACTAAGCAGATTTTGTTAAGGAATTATGGTGCTAAAAATCAGCATGCTTTGAGCTAGGATTTGAGCTTATGAACTAGTAATGAGCCTTATACACATTGCTCCCAAAGGAATTAGGCAAAAAAAGAAGTATTCTATTTAGGAGAAAATAAGTGGTTCTAGGAAGAGATAGATAGATAGATATCTATATCTATCTATATAGGTCTCTATCATCTATCTATCCATCTATTTATCCATAGATCTATCATCTATCTATCATCTATCTATCTATCTATCTATCATCTATCTATCTATCTATCTATCTATCTATCTATCTATCTATCTATATCAGTGGAAAATTCACAAATAATTTGCCTATTTCTCTTTAGAATCCTAAGGAGCAACACTTCACTGCATTTAGTTTCTAGACCTCAGTAAATACCCAAAGTGTCGTGTTACATGAACTGAAGAAACTTGCTTCTTTCATTCCCCTTCTATTTCAGCCTCTTTTTAACTTCTTGAATGTGCAACACAATTCTCGGAGTATAACTCAAGAGCACAACGTCTGTAGTCACTGATACCTTTTTTTGCCTTTTTTTGCATTTGAAAGAAACCTAAACTTTAAGAAGTATTTACCTTACTCAATATAGAAATAGCTTTATGTATGCTGCTTTGAAGTTTCATGAATTGGTTCTAAAAAGTTCTGCTTTTTCTTACTTCTGTCCTTGCACAACTATACTATAATATTATATATATATATATATATATGTATATATAATACTATGATACTATAATATTCCTCTGTGTGGAGTGGGCTTAGTGGTTCATCTTTGAATCTTCATGACCATCAGAATCTATGTTATTATTTATATTAATAAATTTAGGACATTCACAATAGTTGATTTTATTTATTTATTTTTTATTGATGCTTTGTGTATTTCATACATCATTTTACAATTCAGTTCAGGCATATATCTACTTCTCTTCCCCCCCACCCCACCCCTACCCATCCCAGATCATGCATTCTGCCGTAATTTTTCTGGCATCTTTCTGTTTTTTTTTTTTTGTTTGTTTTCATTTTTTTTAACAATAACTGATAATTTGTGAGTACAAGCATCCTTCATGTAAAACCAATTTGCGAGCAGTTGTGCCCAAACCCACACAGCTCATGGGTCCCACCATCCAGCAGGGGAGGCTTGTATGTTCAATCAAGTTGATCAAATGAGTGTCCAGTCTATATTGTTGTAGTTTCACCATTCACCCCAATCGCAGCCCTTACATTCTACTGCACCCTAGACATAGTGGTTTCTTTGTCCCCTTTAGTATTTCAGAGAAACCCCTTTATAAATCAACTATTGTGAATTACATTTTCTTCTGGCATACTTAACAGAAGAAAATGTAATTCACAATAGTTGATTTATAAAGGGGTTTCTCTGAAATACTAAAGGGGACAAAGAAACCACTATGTCTAGTCATACTTGATCTGATTCAGTTCTTGAACAACTTTGTGGTGCATTACAATTACCTCTGCTGGAGAGATGAGTGACTGATGCCTCTTAGTACAAAGATTATGAATGACAAACCTGATATTTGAACCCAATTTTGTCTGACTTCATATTCCCTTAGTCTCAGTTCTCTCTCTCTCTCTCTCTCTCTCTCTCTCTCTCTCTCTCTCTCCAGTAAGAAAATTAAAAGGAAAATAAAAATAATAACATCATTTAAAATACTTCACATTATTTGTCATTGAATTTGTGTATTTAATGGTCTCTTATAGTCAGGTTCCTTCACACAGGGTTCAGGGAACATTGAAGTAGAGGGGGCAGAAAGACTGTAAGAGCCAGAGAGGTGATATAAGAAGATATGTAAATGAATCCTTCAATCTCTTGATGATATGTTTCATGGCCTTCCCAGGGTAGCCTATCTGGAGAGTACCCATTATGAAGTTTGAAGTAGAGTTAAATGGTACATTTGTGTCTGGGAAGGCTAGGATGCTCAAGAGTGAATCTAGTGTTGTGATAGGCTTTGGGGTAAAATAAAGTAAGCAGTAGATCCCAGCCCCTTGTGGAAAGTGATATATAAACATTTCTGTTCATGTAAATAGAAGCCCTAAATCCTAGGGAAAGATTTATCTTGGACTTTGATATATTAGGAAGATCTTAAAAGAACCCCAGAGAATAAAATGTGAGAAAGAAATCAGGAGAAGGCAATGTCATGGGTACCAAAAAATTGAGGATCAGTGAGACTTAAAGAGGGTGCCAACAACATGCCAATTAAATAAGAAGCTCAGTATGATGCCCAAAGAGTTGTGATTAACCCCACCACAATTTCAATGATTATATTAGAAAGAGCTCTTTTATTATACTGAGGAAAATGAACCATGTTGGATTTAATGTTTGCTCAGTCAGTCCAGTTGGTGAAAGAAAGTATCATACACTGAATAATTTAAGGAAGAGATGTACTTCTCACAGCTCTAGAGGCTGTGGCTTCCAAGGTTAAAGCACCAGCCTGCTCAGGAGCAGGAAATTTTAGCTGTCTTCTTCATGTTTCCACATGGGCTTTACTTTTTGTGGGCTTGTTTGAGGAGATCCAGATTATTCTGGGGACATTTCAGCTCATAATGCTGTGTCATTCTACTACCTCACATGGCAAAGGGAAAAACAGGGTCTCCTGTTCCTTAGGAACTGTGCTCTGTGCTATTGATCAAATGTTGTTAACCAAGGCCCTATATTCTAATACTATCACACTGGGAATTATATTTTGACATAGAACTTTTTAAGTTAATTTTATTGAGTGCATTCCATACAACATTTCTCAATCAAATCTAGACTCATTCCCCCATCCATGTCCACCCCTTACATCCCCCCGCCCCACCAGAGCTCATGGACTCTGTCATACATATTAAGTCCTGTCTTGCATCTTTTTCTCAGTCTTTGATAACCTTTCGATACACAAGTTTACCATTTTGGTCAGTTTTTTTTTTCTATTATGTTTTTCTCTCTCTTTTTTGTTCCCTTTAATTTTTTTGGTCTTTTCCTTTAATTTTATATTATTCCAAAACATCAACATGGAAATTTTCCAAGTGAAAAAAATTTAGAATGTAGCACTGTGTAAATACCTCCACCAACCTCTCATTTTTCCATTTTCTATTATTCTCAGCTTTCCATCACAGCCTCCTTTTTCTTTGCTCTTCTAAGCTTTACTAGTGGATATCATCTTTATGGAAGACACAGTAAGCTTGGCTATCTAAGCATCATAGCTGTTAAGATATAGC
Source organism: Rhizomys pruinosus (assembly GCA_009823505.1). NCBI lineage: Eukaryota > Metazoa > Chordata > Mammalia > Rodentia > Spalacidae > Rhizomys > Rhizomys pruinosus. The sequence goes on from VZQC01012117.1 coordinate 136,363, forward strand.
AGAAGATGGCTGAATGTGTAGGGCCTATCCTGAAACAGTCACCCTTAATGCAAAGCTATTATTTTACTGTCTCTTCTGATTTTCAAGTGAGTCCTTTAATGTATTTCAACTCCTGTTAATTCAGGTATTTTTTCTGCTGACTAGTCTAATCTCTTTTTGGTAAATGTATTCTTCATTTATTAAAAAACGATTTTATTTATTATTTTTATTTTATGTATATGGGTTTATTGCATGAATTATGAAAGTGTACCAATATTGTGGAACACAGGCAGGGGTCAGAAGAGGGGGTCAAATTACCCTAGAACTGGAGTGACTGATAGTTGTTAGCTGCCATGTGGGTGCTGGGAGTCAAACCTGGATCTTCTGCAAGAGCAGAGAGTGTGCTCTTAACTAATGAGTCAACTCTGCAGCCCCATAAAATGTATTCTTAGTGTGGAATCTAGGAAGGGCATTATCTGTGTCTGCAAAAATAAGAATGCAAATCACATACTGATTACTTAGTTTGCAAAAACTTCTCCTGTTAGTTCAATTAAAACATATTGGTCACCTGCTGTGCATCAAGCAAAGTAACAATAACTGTGGTGGGGGGTGCACATACATAGACTACTGACTCTGACATGATGTGATTTGTAGTCTAGAGGGAACAGATTCAAGAAGTAAATGTGTATAGAATGACGTCGGAGGTGGGCTTAGGGAGGCTTTGGAAGAGCACACTGAAAGATAACTAATGTGTACCTGAATAAAAGAGTTGCTACTAGGGAGGGACAGGTTAGAGCTCTGTCCGGACAGATTCCAGATGATTCTGGCTTGTGCACTTTGATCTGATTTAATTTCTCTCAAATAATTAACTATTGGTTTACAATACATCTATCTATCTATATATGTAATGATCTGCAGTTTTCTAGGATCACTACTTCAAAGGTGGTGCATATTAAGAACTTAATTTTTCATTAATAAAATTGTCTTTCCTTAAGGAAATCTCTCTCTCTTTCTCTCTTTCTCTCTCTCTTTCTCTCTCACTCACATATATATGCGCATGAAAATTCTTATGATGTTTGTTTCTTGATGACTATTTACCTTTAGGCAGAAACTAAACATTATTTGGCAAATTTCAAACAGCCTATACGTATTAGTAGTTATATCAACATTTATTCGAAGATCCAGGCAGACATTAATACTGAATTACAATGTGGACACTCGTCAAAATAATGGTATAATTTGGTAATATCACTTGCACTGGTTTTGAAAACGAATGCAGTTTTAGTGTACGTGAGTACACTAAATGCCTCTATTTGTATGTGTGTTGAACAAGCAAGGATTTTCTTTTTAAATTTTTGATTATCATTAGTCACAGTTTTAGCAGAAGCTCTTAAGACTGATTATGCTTTGGACACCTTAGGATGTCAATCCTCTCCTCAGGCAGTCTGATGTATACCAGGGAGCCAAGAGGAAATACCTTGATTATAAAGTTATCCAGGTTATTTTCAAATAATTGCAAGTAAACAGGAAGCAGTGAACTGACATTCTCAAATATTAAAAAAAAATGAAGTCCTATTGTTTCTGTGATTTTCAAAGTTGCTGTAGCAATTACTGCTTGTTTATTCAAGGGCTGGCTTAATTTCTACATGCAAAGTTTTCTTTCTTCTTGACAATAGCTTTTTTCCCCTACTTTTGATCATACAAAGGGAAGTCCTGTTATTCCTCACAACGTAGAAGCCTGTTATAAAACTGAGTTCACATTTCATTCAGAGTGGGTCTAGCTACCAAATCCCGTATCCCCTGAAATAAGTTGCACCTGCTGTTAAGGTCAGAAGGCTTAGATTTATAATGGTAGGAAAAAGCCTACAGAATTTAATCTAAGTGATGGCTCACCATCTCCCCTATGTTTAATGCCTGTCTGTGAGATGATATTGACATTGCTGCCAGGCATGCAAGTTTATCTATGACAGGAAGACAGGAAGACAGAAAATACAAAATCACATTGGAGCATTATACTTAGTCCTGACTATTTCATCACTAGAGTGAATATAAGCTCAAAAATATTTAGAGGATCAATAGGCATTATTAAGAATAAAATTCATCAGTCTACAAACATTTATAGTGTTTAATCATAAAAGATTAAGCTCTGCAATTAAAACATCATTAAGAGGTGTATTCAGATTATAGTTTCAGGATTCATTCTTTACTCCTCAGTACCCAAGAAACTTTTGGCAACATTCAGGCTCATCTGCACCATTACTTAAGCTAAACTCAGTCATCCTAAACAAAGACTGGATTGCCAGTCTGGCTGGGCTTCTTCACCAGGCTTCAAGGAAGGAGCTGTTGAGGATGGGGAGGTACAAGGGAGGCATTTAAAATTCATAGCAAAACATTCCTTGGTTGTGTATCTTTATTGTTACAGAGTTTCATCTAAACACAAATAGCTGCTTTTGACAGTAGAATCTATATGTCTCTTATTTGGTTCTTTATTCATAATAAATATGGATACTCATAAAAGTGGAATGGTATTCTTTATTGAGCATGATAGAATGATTTGTGTATATTTATATAAATATTGCTGATATATATGCATTATTAAAATTAGACAGATTTAATTCAAAGACTTATATATCAACCACCTATTATGACTGGCCATCATCTCCAAATTTAAAAAAGCAATTTTACTCAATACTCATCTTGGGATTCTAATCACTATTGATACTCTCTTTCCTCTTATGTTTTTCCTCTCTATTTTTTTTATCTTTTCCACATTCTCTCCTGTTTAATCTGCTATAATTCTACAAGGAAGCATTTCTGTTTTTCACTTTTTCTTTCCTCTACTTTTATCTTCCCTTCCATACATAAGTTGTCATGACTAATTTTTGCTTAGTTGTTGCTTTCTTTTTTTGTCTTCTGGGCTTTTACTCTCCTTGTCTATCATTTAAGTCTGTATTACCAAAAAAAATAGTATCTGCTCTGAAAATGACTTGTTCTCCTGAAGTCACATAGCAGAGCAGGTCCATGAAAGGACAATGAGGATTTTTAACCTCAGCATGAGTGTAGCCCAGAATACAAAAATAATAGGGATTGCAGGATGAAGAGAGATGGAGAAAATAGTCAAGTAAAAGCTCCTGGGTATAAACCCACAAAAACTGCCATATTTTCTGGAGAGAAGCACTATTATTAGCTTCATTTATTTTACTTTCTGTGTCTTAAAGTTCTAAGGAGCTGAAGAAATGGCTTTAGAGGTTAATAATGCTGACTGCTCTTGCAGAGGACCCTAGTTTGATTCCCAGAACCCATATTTTAGCCTACAATTGTCTGTATCTCCAGTTCCACTGGGAAAAATCCCATGCCTTCTGATCTCTGTGGCATGGCACAGCACAAGTGTACTTGCATACATAAAGGCAATACACTCACACACTAAATAAGTGAATAATAATATTTTAACAAAGTTCTAAGTATGTTGGTTTATACATTAAAGATAGATAAAGCCAAACCTAATCTTGTGTGGATATGCAATTAGCTAATAAGGCAGTTATTTATTAGCTAAAATAAAGCAAAAAGAAGCTTTATAATGCCTGGGTTAAGGAATTTGTGGTTACATTCTGGAGTTATTCATCTGTGTAACAGAAAGGCAAAAGCTATTCTCTAGGCAACTTGTGGTTTTGTAGATAAAATGTGTAAAAGGAAATAATGATTTTGTTCCCTGTGTTCTTTTAGGGATGAATTTCGAGAAGTTACTAGAAAATCTAGATATGTTCTTATATTTATTTTCTCCTTTACTATCAAACTTATCAGGAAGGAATGTTTTATTACCTTGGCATGAATGAAAGGTAGGTGATTTGCTCAGTATCTGAAAAATCAATTCTAAATTTAAAATTGATTCTAAAATTGCTATTAATTCAAATTTATGACTACTTGGATTCAGCTTTGTTAAAGATTTAAAAACCTAGTCCTATCTATGCCTTTACTTTTTCAGTATTAATCATACCTTGAAGTTCCGACTAAAAAATAAATGTTAAGACAGAAATTATTTTTAAATTAAATAAAATCTGGGGTGTTTGATTAACTTTTCTCTCATTTATTTTCACCATAAACTCAAATTATTTAAACTCTAACTTAATATGTAAATTGACATGCCATGTGATTCTGAATGTGTGATATGTATCTAAATACATATATATGCTTAAGCTGTTCTAACAAAATACCAAGTACAAGATAGCTTAAACCACCGAAATTTATATTCTCATAGATCTAGACAGTAGAATATGCAAGACTGAGATGCTGCCAGAGCTGACTTCAGTGCAGAGCTTTGTATGTCTTAGAGGAAGGCTGTCTTGATCAGTCCACAGAGCATCTTTCCTTTGTGTGGAGTCAAGACTGTGAGCTTGGCTGTCTCTTTTTCCTTGTAAGAACACCAGTGCCTTGGGATTAGGGCCTCACTGTATCACTTTATTTCATTTTATTTAACTTAATTCACTCCCTAAAGGTGATATTCCCATAGACAGTCACACACTATATCATTTTGAGCAGATAGTGGCAACTGGAAGGTGGTATCAAACATAAAAGTTTGATTTCAAACTTCCAGTGTAACAGAAAATGGGTAGAATGAGAAATACATATGAAGTCAGAGGCAGTGGATGATTACAATGAAGAATTGTTTTCCTACAACATGGCAGTTGCACACATGAACTTAAAAGACTCGCACTAGGTCAACTCAGATGAAATCTCAAGATGGTGAAGGGAGGTGGGCATGATACCCTATTCCTTAGCAACTAATAGCTTCTGGGATAGGGAGAGTCAATTTTCTTCAAGGGTGTAGGGCCATGGTAGACTACCCATACTTTATCTTGGGATAGAACTACACCCAAGAGAATTTGGGAAACACAAATTGGAGTTGATGGGGTTAAAAGAATAAAGATGACACAGAGTTGGGTAGGTAAAGATGGGGGATAGAATAGATCTAAGAGGAGCTGAGCGAAGGAGGTATAAACATGATCAAAATACGCTGCACGGAATTCTTTTTAAAAATTTTTATATTATTCCAAAATATGCATATATATATATATATATATATATATATATGTATATTCTGCACATAAGTCAAAATTACAAATTCTGAAAAACTGTAGGTCAATTCCTAAACACATTTAGAGATTCACATTTTAACAGTAAAGTTCCATGCAGGTATAAAGATGTGTAACTTTACATTTTTTTTTTTTTTAGAATGTGACCACATATCTTCCATCCATATATGGTAATTATAATATGTGAATATAAGTGGTAGGACAATTCTAGAGCTCATTTAGAGATTCACATTGGAATAGCACAGTTGCTTTCAGATACAATGAAATTTAATAATAAAGTTGCTCAGTTTGCCTGCCAACTGGGGATTTGGTGTTAGCATCCACAAATGAGGGAAACCATTCACCTTTGTTTTTTTCTGGGATCGTGTTACTTCACTTAGCATAATTGCTTCAAGTTCCATCCATTTACCAGCAAAGCTCATGATGTCATCTTTCTTTACTGGTATATAGAACTCCATTGTGTAGATGGACCACATTTTTGTTTATCCAGTCATCAGTTGAGAGGCATTTGGGTTGGTTACAGCTCTTTGCTATTGTGAAGAGAGCTGCAATAAACATAGCCGTGCATGTATCTTTGAGGTAGGATGTGTCTTATGGGTATATACCTAGGAGTGTTATGGCTGGGTCAGGTGGTAAGCTCATATTGAGTTTTTTAAGGGTTCTCCACACTGCTTTCCACAGTGGTTGTAGCAGTTTACATTCCCACCAGCAGTGGATGAGTGTTCCCCTTTCCCCACAACCTCTCCAGCATTTGGTGACTTTTGATTTCTTGATCTTGGCTAGCCTTATTGGAGTGAGATGATACCTTAGTGTGGTTTTAATCTGCATTTCCTTAATTATTAATGGTGTTGAACACTTTTTAAGATGTTTTTTTGCCATCTTTATTTCCTTACTGGTGAAGTCTCTGTTTAGCTCCTTACTCCATCTTTTGAGTAGGTCATTTGTTTTCTTACTTCTTTGTTTTTTAAGTAGCTTATATATTCTGGATGTTAATGCTCTGTCAGATGTATCAATGGTGAAGGTTTCCTCCCACTCTGTGGGTTTTCTCTTCACTTCCTTGATTGTTTCTATAGCTGTACAAAAGCTTTTGTGTTTGATGAAGTCCCACTTATCAGCTGTTGTCCTTATTTCCTGTGCAGCTGCTGTTTAATTTAGAAAGTCTTTTTCTACACCTATGTCTTGTAGGCTGCTGCCGACTTTTTCTTCTATCACCTTCAGGGTTTTAGGTTTTAGGTTGAAATCTTTGATCCACTTGGAGTTTATTTTTGTACAGGGAAAGAGGTAGGGGTTTAATTTTGTTCTTCTACAAATGGTGATCCAGTTTTGCAACACCATTTGGTGAAGATGCTATCTTTCCTCCATTGACCTTTTATGGTTCCTTTGTCAAATATGAGGTGGCTAAAGTTATATGAGCTCAAGTTTGGATCTTCAATTTTGTTCCATTGGTCAATGGGTCTGGGTTTTTGCCAGTACCAGTCTGTCTTTATGACTATAGCCCTGTAATATAGCTTGAAGTCTGGTAATGTAATCCCTCCAGTATTGCACTTTTCACTCAGGGTTGCTTTAGCAATTCGGGGTCTTTTGTTTATCCATATGAATTTAAGAATTTTTTTCCCTAAGTCTGTGAAAAAGCTCATGGGGATTTTGATTGGGATTGCATTGAATCTGTATATTAATTTGGATAGAATGGACATTTTTACTGTATTAATTTTTCCAATCCATGAGCATGGGAGGTCTTTCCACCTTTTGATGTCATTTTCAATCTCCTCAGGGTTCTAAATTTTTTGTTGTAGAGGTCTTTGGTGTCTTTGGTTAGGTTTATTCCTAGGTTGTTTTTTGAAGCCATTGTGATTGGGAAGGTCTCCTTATATTCCTTCTCCAGTTGCTTATTGTTTGTGTAAAGGAAGGCTACTGATTTTTCTCAGTTTATTTTTTATCCTGCCTCTTTGCTGAAACTTTTTATCATTTCTAATAGTTTTCTGATGGAGTTTTTAGCATCCTTTAGGTAAACTATCATATCATCTTCAGAAAGGGATAGTTTTACTTCTTCTTTTCCAATTAGTACTCCTTTAATTTCGCTTTCTTGCCTTATTGCCCTAGCAAGCATTTCAAGCACTATATTGAAGAGGAGTGGCAATAGCGGACAGCCTTGCTGTGTTCCTGCCTTTAAGGGGAATGCTTCAAACTTTTCTCCATTTAGGATGATGTTGGCTGTGGGTTTCTTGTATATAGCTTTAATTACATTGAGGAATGATCCCTCCAGTCCAGTTCCTTCTAAGATTTTAAGCATGAAGGGATGCTGGATTTTGTCAAAAGCTTTTTCTGCATCAATTGAGATGATCGTGTGGTTGCATGAAATTCTTAGAGTTAATAAAAATGAAAGAGAGTGAGCACATGAAAGTGGGAGGGAAAAGGGGGAGGAATAAGAAAGGATTGGAGGGGAGGATTGGGCACAAATACATTATAATCACATATAAATATTAAATAAAATCTTTAATAAAAATGTGTATGAAATTGTGTGACTTCTGATCTCTCTTATGAAAAATACTCATAACTTGTAACTTATGGTGTATATTCTGAACTTGGAATGATATGAAAATTTTATAATAAAATGTATAAATGTTAACAACTAATTCTTGATTCATTAATATTTGATATACTCCACATACATTTATTAAAATAAACTGATGTTTTAAACTTTGAGTTTGAATCTTTGTTTTGTTACTTACTGGCTGTATCTCATTTTAGGGATTTTTATTTATCCTTCTGTGTTTTACTGTAAGGTAAGAAAATCAAAAGGGTATGCTTCTGTGAGCTGTTGTGAAAACCCAGTTAAATGATCCCCACTCATCAGGAAGACAGTACCTGGTCCAGTTAATGTTGAGATCTACTGTCAGGTCACAAAGGGCTGGTGGTAGATTATTTTTAATGTATTGAATACATACATGAATTCTCAAATTCTGAAAAATAAAATCAGATTTTAAAAATGATCTACTAAAATATGCATACTATTTTGTGACATTCAAATATATCTCTAAATATATATGTATAATCTACATATGTTTTATGTAATCTATATGTTTTATATATATTTTATCTATAATCTCCATGTTTTATAGAGGGAGAATTTTAAAATATTAATATTCAAATGTGAACAACTTTTATTTCCTCAGGTGCTGAGAATTAAAATGTTAAATAAGAACACAAAGCTATATGGGCATGGTGGCACATGCCTTTAATCCCTGCACTCAGGAGGTAGAGACAGGTGGATCTCTATGAATTCGAGGCCAGCCTGTTGTACAGAGCAAGTTCTGGGGGTATAGGGAGACCCTCTCTCAAAAAGCCCCCCTCCAAAAAAAGCTCCACAAAGCTACCTTGAGATATATAAGATTACATTTACTTATGAAGAGCATGGACTCTTAAGGTGATGTAGTACGGTCTCTTATGATTGGGTGTTCTCCCCCTTTACAATCCTGGGAAACTTGTTTTACAGCTAGGTGCATTTGAAAATCTGATAGGGACAAGGAGTATTTGCTTACTTCTATGATTGAAATATTGTGCTCACTAGCTTTTCCCAGACTTCAGGAACTGACTGGTGGAAGCAGATCAGATTGCACATGCTACATGTTTAATCAAACCCAACCCCTATGAAACCTAAGAGTTCCTGAGATGCTCTCACTGAACTTGTGATGTCAATCTACTTCACTAACAGTGGAAGTTGGCCCATTCTCTTTTATTTTTCCTTATGCTGATATTTGCTCTGGTGATATATAAGTGATTGTTAGGAATAGTTCTGGTAACATGGTGGAAATTAAAAGAGTGATGTCAGCTGTACTCTGTGGTTCCATCCATTTAAGGAGGGCTTCAAGGAAAATTAAGAGTTCTAAATCTTATCAAATCCTAAATCTCAAGAGTTTCCACATGTGAAAATCTCTGAGAAATATGGAAAAAGCACTGATGCTGCAGTATGAGGGTCAAGACGTTGAACACCATTAGATTCAAGTGAGTCGTTTTCTCCTCTTGCATTCCCATTTACTCTTGAAAGAACAACCAATGAATCACGATTTATCCAGATGAGTATTTCACAATTTGTGTTTTTCTAAAGAAATAAGTAAAATGAGACTGTTACATCAAGAATAACACAGTGTTTATTGCTAATGATGAAATTTGATATTTCAAACAAAAATTCCAATTTAGAATTTGTAGCCCCACCTTTGATTCAATACACCCTTAGTACTTAAGGTTTTTAAAATTTGATTTGTAATTATATTTATATTTAAAATTATAGAACTATGAGGCTGGAGCTATGACTCAGTAATTAAGAGCAGATGCTGCTTTGCAGGGAACCCAGGGATAGTTTCCACCCACATGGCAATGGACAACCACCTCCAGTTCTAAAGGATCTGGCGCCCTCTTCTGGTCTCTGTGGGCTTTTGCATGGACATGGCACACACACACTCTGCCATACACACATCTCCACTTAAAAATAAAATGGGGGAGTGGGGATTAAAAATAAATAAAAAAATAAAAAAATAAAAAAATAAAAAAATAAATAAAATAGAATTAAAATTGTCAATTTAACATTTCTCCAACCATGAACTCAAATTTTCTAAAAGAAAATTTCACAATGTTACAGAGTCATAAGGCAGTAAGAAAACATTCATTCAAGTGAAAAATTGACATGAAAATTAGATTGTTGGACTTAATATAAAGAATATTAAATGTTACTTTCTATAGATTCAGTACTCACATTCAAACTAACTATTAGAAGTTATCACCAGTAACATTTAGCATACTATCAATGAAAAATATCAGACCAAAATTCTATACAAAAATAATTAAAAACATATTAATGAGTGAAGGCTTTGTGAGCTCTGCTACCATCAGTGGGTAAATGTGTTTTCACAGTTTGGGGAGAGTGGAAATTTGAGTCTACAGAGTTTTTTAAAAGTACTTGTGAAGCAATGCGTACTCATATTACCAACATATATATATATATATATATATATATATATATATATATATGTTAAACTAAGGAAAAAGGGATATGGAAAATTGGGAAACTTGTAGTCTCTGCTGCCCAGAAAATATGCTTACCTTTTGTGGTTAATGATGAATTCTGTGAGGTATGAAAATCATGGTTGGAACCTCACTTTCTCTGCTTCAATGAAAGCATTATAGCTCTTCCTACTTGGAATAAATTACCTTGCTTTGATGTCCTCCCTTCTTGGTTAAATTTTTATGACTTTGATGTCAATACTATGTACTTTTCTCTGTGTCTTAAACAATCAGAGAGGGGGCTAGATTGCTTGATTGCTAGGGAAATTCTCTTTTCAAGAATTTGTTTTTATGATTATTTTTATTATAGCTATATATGTGTGTCTCTGTGTGTGGGTATGCCCACAGATGCCCATAGTGGGTACTGTGGAACTGGAGTTACAGGCACTTGTAATCCACTGATTGGTTGCTGGGCACCGAACTCTGGTCCTCTGTAAGAGTAATCAGTGTTCTTAACTGCTGAACCTTCTAGTTTCCAGCTGAAATAAAATTCTTAAGTATCAGGTAAAGAACAGGATGGTTTCATATGAATTCCTGGATAAAGACAGTTAAATCTCTATTGGTCTTTTTCTTTCAGTGAATGTCTCATTGCAAAAAGGAACAAATCAAGTTATAAGGACAGAAAGGTGAGCACCTGTAGTTTAATAAGGTCTTACAAAACATTATGGTCTATGAAAATAAATGTTTGGCTTATATAAAAATATGTCTTGGTATTTTGATGTAAAAATGACTGGCTCAAGTTGTAAATAAAGACTGACATACTATAAGTTTTTTTTTCAGGTATGCTGTTGATTTTATTTTACATTATTTTAATACATTGGATACATTGATCCTGAGTGTTATTTATCTAATAAATTTTACTGATTTTTAAAAATGACTCCATTGTATTTTCTTTGCTAGTCAAAAAGTTTTAAGGAGGGAGAAAATTGGGGCTTCCTCCAAAGGCTGTGGATAATGTTGTGTCTTAGAGATAGAATCTGAGTGTAATAAGAACTGGAAGAGAGAGGGACGCCCCAGATCAGAATACTTTTGGGGGTCTCCCATGAAGGTCAGAAGCACTGAGTGTGTAATGAGCGGGGGGCACTAGAGCAGCCATTATCTTCCACTGACAGAGCGGCTCACTGACCTGACATGCTGGCAAATGGAGAGGAAAAGTCCACTAGGAGATGTAAATCCCCCATACAGGTCCCTCATGAATATCTTGTCTCCAGGATTCAAGCCAATGACCTGGAAAACAAGGTTCCTCCCCAATCAAAATGACAGGCAGAGCTGGTTTCCTATTAGGAAGACTATGAGGTGTGTAAAAAAATTATTATTTCTGAGGGCGAAAAAAATGAGATGTCACACAGAGCAAAATATTACTTTCAAATGGTCCTCTGCAGTTCTTTTGAATGGCAGCTGTTAAGAATTCAATTGTGTGTGTGACACGCTGGAATCCAGAATGCAAGTTCTGTTGGGGGCAGGAATGAATAGAAATTTTCAATTTAAATACTCATTTAAGAATATTTGAATATCTGTCATTCTTTGTAGCCTAAAGGTTAATTCTTGAAAAAATAATTTCCATTAGTAACACAAATTCTAACCTTGTCAAATCCTCTTATGTAATGCACCACTGCTAAAAGGCAGACTTGCAAAACTCCACTCTGAAATACATAATCCTGATTTGCAGATAATGTTTTTCTCCAGAAGTTTTACTGATTTATCAGTTATGGGTTTATGGGGAATTAATTAATGTGTGTTTCCTGTCATAGATAATGTCATCAAATTTTAATATGGAAATATTAAAATTATGAAAGAAATCAGCATTGTACATTTATTAGTGATCTCTAAAATATATCCAGGAAATATAACCATTATTACAAAGTTATCCATTTTATTTTTATGTATATTTTAGAACCAATAGACAAATATTTCTAATCTCATTATATATCTTCCCTAGTTTTTAATAAATTACAAACTACAGCATATGACAAATGGATGATTTTCTGTACTATAATTTAAACAAAGAGTTGCCTGGAAAAATAAATTTTAATATAGTTTTGAGATTTCTAGTTCATAAATATATGCACAATTTTTTCTCAGGATAATAGGATTATAATGTCATTATTTTTAAAGTGTTTTGCTAATTTAGAAATGTATAAATTAATTTCAAATCCTACATTTTTATTTCCTGAAGTTCTTGTTTCCTAGTGCATTTTGACATAGTTTGTGTTGTATTGTGGTGCACAGCATCCTCTAACACATGTGTGCATTATAGGATGGACTAGGCCAGTTATCGAACGTGTGTATTACCTCACATTTTTGTCATTATTTGTCGTGAGACTACCTACAGTCTCTCTGTAATCTTCTGAGATATATATATATATATATATATATATTATATATTTAAGCCACAGAATCACCACCTGAAAGTAAGAGAGGAAAGCAGCAGACCACAGATGAATCATCCAGGTCTCTGTCTGGTTTCCAAGAGCCCAGGGGCTAGCATTCTCTCTCTGCCCAAGCCTTTAAATTTCTACCTCTACTGAAAACTAAGCTATTTCTCATTTAAATAAAGCTTATTATATTACAGTTGATTAAAAGAACCAATACTCAAAAATCAATAAAAATATTTTTAAAGCTCATAAACAAATATTTTGGGAGGTGTTCCTAGAATGTCCTCACATATACACAGACACACATGTACACACATGCACAGACACTTTCTCTCTTTTTGATTGCACATGAAACTTCTGTTTTATATGTTAGAAGTTTTACTGAACCTTTGTACTGATTATAATCTGAATTCAAATTGTATTCAGACTATGGACTTTTACCCAAAGATAGGAATTATTTTAAAATAAAGATTTGCTAATCTTAGGAAAATGTTTGAACTCTACTATTGCTATGATGAATGATTACTGTGATGTTTTGGATCTGTTATGAGCTTTTTGGGAGGAAGACTACAATTTAAATTTGCACACAGAGCTTAGACACATTGAATATGTTAATGAGTGCCAGCCATGAATTGCACACTCAAATTATCATCAATTGTGCATAAAAATTTTCCAGGCTATTTCTTCTGAAAATAAGTAGTAAATTATGCATTAAACTTAGATTAAGTTATAAAATAGATTATCAAAATATTTTCAAGATGGCAATTTTCATGTGTGCAAATTTCATACAATTTTATATGACTAGTTTTGCTTAACTAGATTAAAACCAACCTATAAAGAATGCATTCAGTGTCATAAATATACCGGTAGATTTCTGGTTACTTCTAAATCATACCCCCATTGTATTATGATTCAATATTCTTTTAAAATTACTGTATGATTTCTTCTTCCATTTACATCAGGGTCATGAAATTAACTTCAATTAAAAAAATAGTTAAACATTTATTTCAGTAATAATGTGGTGACACAGTTTCCTTACTTTTTTCAATTTATCAAAACAATTTCAAAATATTAGAACTTGATTCATCATCTTGACTTCCACATAGCTCCAATAGTTTCATATAAAAATCTGAATTTTCACCAAAAAAAAAAAAAAAAAAGGCTGGCGTGGTGGCGCGCGCCTTTAATCCTAGCACTTGGGAGGCAGAGGCAGGCAGATCTTTGTGAGTTCAAGGCCAGCCTGGTCTACAGAGTGAGTTCCAGGACAGCTGGGGCTACAGGGAGACCCTGTCTAGAAAAAGACCAATAAATAAATAAATAAATAAATAAATAAAAAATAAAAATAAATAAAAATCTGATTTTCTAATTTTATAAGCAGAAGGATTTAATATTAAAAATGTAAAGGCCAGGGGCTGGAGAGATGGCCTAGCAGTTAAGAGCGCCGACTACTCTTGCAGAGGACCCGGGATTGATCCCCAGCACCCACATGGACGCTGAGAACCGTCTGCAACTCCAATTCTAGGAGAACTCCAGTTCCATGGGAATCTGACGCCCTCTTCTGACCTCCGCAGCATTGCACGACACGGGTGCACAGACTTGAATGCAAACAGTACATTCATACACATAAATAATAAATAAATGAAATTTAAAAAAAATGTAAAGGCCAGACTAAAACTATTCTAATAAAAAGTTATTAATTCTACTGATAAGTTCATTTGATGGAAGCCAAATAATAAAAATTATAAGTTAGCTATATTGAATGGGTCAGGGATAGAGAAAAATAGGTTTTTATGTGGCTGAGATAAAGAACCTAGCATGAACCTAAAGAATATTTTCTAATCCTTATTGTGACTTCATTTGTGCATTTAAGAAAAGATTCTGAGCTTGAAAGCAGATGTAGATGAATAAGGACCTTTGTTTTCATATCAGGGAGGGTTGAAAGAATTGTAGCATGGGCAGCTAGCTTGGAGTTACAGACCTCAGGTACTCATATGAAGGATACCCCATTTATTGGGGGAATGTCTGAATAAGGAAGAACCATAAAAACCGCAGGCTGATCTTACACAATTACTGATGGCTATGAAGGAAAAAAAGGAAAAAAAAAAGAAAAAAGGAAACCACAATGTGTGTTAAAAATACAAAGAATGTAGAATTTTTTCATTTTTTTCATTACCGATATTTAAATTTATTTTTTGAATAATATTTTTTGGCTGGGCGTGATGATGCACATCTTTAATCCCAACATTTAGGTCACAGAGGAAGGCATATCTCTGTGAATTTAAGGCCACCCTGATCTACATAGTGAATTCCAGGCCACCTGGAGCTACAACAGGGAGATCTTGTCTCAAAAAGACCAATAAGAAAATAATATTTTCTCAATTCTTTTAGAATTTCATACAATGGATTTTGGTTAATATTCATACCCTCTACATCTCCTCCCAGAAATCTTAGTCATCATCATTTTTATGACCTGTACTTTCCTTTTCTCAAATTTTACTTTTATGAAAGTGAATTTTCCCTTTTGACTTGCCCCCTCCCTCCACTTGAATACTCCCTAGTGAGCCTATTACATATGATATGTACTCTCTCGGCTGACTTCCAAAATGAGCCTGTTCTGTTCTCCCCTTACTCCATCTCTACCCCAGATTAAAGTTTATCCCTAGGTGGCTGTCTTTGCCAAGGATTGTTTGAGTGTAACAAACTGACATCCATCCCAACTAATCTACACAAATGGAAATGGCCATCTGTCCAAAGCCGAGAACAAGAATTATAGCCATGCCTTCTGTGGAACTGGACTTGGGAATCCATCTATACTAGAACAATTACTCTTTCCATCTGCTTTACTCTGGGTGTATAAAAGATGCATGTATACTTGTTTTCTCCACTGTTGATCTGGAGTTTCTTCTTCTTGGAAAGAGTAAAGCGTCTTGATTTAACTTGCTAAAATGACCTCTATGGTGTTTTGGATGCTAGTACTCTAGCACCTGCTTTTGAATGACTTTAAATTTACCAGTGTTCATTTTTTTAGACAAATGAAAAAAATGTAGGGTACAACATAAACTTCAGCTTATGTGTCCACACTTGAATTAGCAATATCAAAGTCAGAGGTGTGTGCTGTGAACAATGCTGAAAAGGAAAGAATGGAAAAACGAGTCTGTGCTATGAAAGGCACCCACAAGTTTGCTTTCCTTTCTGCACATCTTTGCTGTCTATTATTTTTTACAAAAGGTTTATTCGACAAAAAGTTTTCATATCTATCTATATCCCCCTTTTTTTATTTAAGGTGTTTAGTTTTGACCCATGTGCAGCAGTGGCAGCCATATGTCTGTATATCCCAAATCTAATTGGCTATTGGCTCTCTCCTTGGAGGAATAACCCACGGCTGATGTCACAAGCTTACATCCTCTAATGGTTAGGAGATGTTATAAACCACACGAAGACCCTGCCATACTTGATAGAAGAAAATGTAGATCATGAATTGACATACCATCCAAACATCTGTGTCTATACCAAAGTAACCTACCATAAAAATTAGTACTGTTTAAATACCCATATATCTAATTGTGTGTGCTTCATTAGTAGGATCGAAAGGCTATATATTATACTGTTTAAATACCTAAATATCTAATTGCATGTGCTTCATTAGTAGGATCGAAAGGTTAAGCCTGGACAAGCTGGCAGCCCATGAAATAAAACAGCCAGAACTGACTAGAGACCAAGACATCAGTTCCAGAGAAAGTAGAGTGTTTTGCTTCTCATCCACCTGTGCCCCTTTTCTAAGCCTAGGGAACAATCTGCGGAAGATGGGGCGTGGTAGAATGTAAGGGCTTCGATTGGGGTTAATGGTGAAACTACAACAATATAGACTGGACACTCATTTGATCAACTTGATTGAACATACAAGCCCCCCCCCCTTTCAGGATGGTGGGACCCATGAGCTGTGTGGGTTTGGGCACAACTGCTTGCAAATTGGTTTTACATGAAGGATGCTTGTACTCACAAATTATCACCTATTGTTAAAAAAATGAAAACAAAACAAAACAAAAAAGCAGAGAAAGATGCAGAAAACTTACTGCAGAATGCACGATCTGTGATGGGTAGAGGTGGGGTGAGGGGGAAGGGAAGGGGATATATGCCTGAACTGAATTGGAAAATGATGTATGAAATACACAAAGCATCAATAAAAATAAATTAAAAAAAACTGCATGTCATCACAGAAAAAAAAAATAAAAATAAAAAATAAAAAAAGGTTTATTCATTGTTTTTATTATATCTATATTGGTTTCATGTATAGGTGCCCTTGTGTTATGAAGTGCCCATGGAGGTCAGAAGAGAGTGCTGGATTCCCCTGGAACTGGAGTTACAGATGGTTGTTAGCCACAATGTTGGTGCTGTGAATTGAACTCAGTTCTTCTGAAAGATCAGCCAGGGGTCTTCAACACTGAGCCTTCTCTCCAGCCCTAATTGCTGTCTGTTCTTTTAAATAAAAACATTGTTTTTAATAATGATTATATAATTATTTATTAATGTATGTAAAAGTTGTGAGTGCTTACTGTCAATAACTTAGATTTCTTACTTGCTCTATGGACTGCAGATTATAAACCCAAATATTTCCAATGGATTTGTACTGAAAAAAAGTATGCAAATATAAACATCTGAGAATAAGACACTTGGCCATAGAGGGGATTTTCATCCATTTAAGGATGGGATGCCCAGTATTTTAGCATTACGAATCATCCCAAAGTCATATGTAGAGTCAATGAAATTTTCTGTTACCCAGAACTATCTCAAAGTCTTCTTCATTCCTGATTAAAGGATGGTTTAATTAAGGTGGTTTAGACTGAGATCATTAATGCTTGCATGTAGATAGTTCTACCTGTCAGTCATCTTCTGTAGTCCATTAGTAAAAGACCTCAGTCCAGGAATGTGGACTTAATCCTAGTTTTGTCACATACTACTTTTAAGTTTGACTTATTGGTCTCACTTCTAAGGTTTATGGAGAAAGGAATGATGGTTGTTAAATGGCTAACAAACTTAAGAGCTCACGTCAATCATATTGTGGTTATGCAGAACTGGGTAGAGTGCTGATATAAAGACACTAGTCTCAGAATATTTGGGAGTGGTACCCACGAATGTGTTCTTTTTTTAAAGGTCACATAGTTTTAGTGGAGAAAAAATGGTGACTGTCATCCAGAAAACTGAGTTAGCTCAGATTCGTGATGATGTAAGAGATTAATATTGTCAGATTGCTTTTTCTCATGGGCTGCTTGGTTTGAAATGGGATATGACTTACCCTGTGGAGTAAAGCCAGATTTCTCTTAGGTGAAGTTCCCACACCTGCTATGATTTTTTCTACTGGATTAATGCAAGATATGTCTGTTTTCTTCCATGTTAAAGATTATCCTCACTAGAGATCCACCAATATTCCATTTCCACCATCAACTTTTGATTCTTGGTTTCATCAAGCTGTTTTCCTTTTACAATTTTGTTCCTATACAGTTTCTACTTTTTTTCAGAATGATAACGTTTCAATTTTGTGTCTAAAATGACTTCATCAATATGATCTTTTTGAGATAGTTATCAGTAGCTTTTGTCTCATTCCAACAGTTTGCCCATGTGTTTCTTTCACACCTAACACATGTCATCCACATTTCTTTTGATGAATGTCCTATTTTTCATAATTAAATTTCATTTGCATGTGGCAGACACTGGAAATTATTTTTTAATTACTGATATCTACAACATTGTTTGAAAACAACATAAGAGTGTGCATAACAAATAAATTACGGACTTGAAAAGGGGCTTCACCATTACTGTCCACATGATTACTGTCATCCTTCACATATATGCGTATAAATATCTTCAGGCACAAGATATTTATTTACCTATTTTCATGTCAGAAAAGACTATTACTGACAGTTTCCTATATCTGTCTCTTCTCTCTTTCCAACATGCAAAATTTGGGCATAGAACAAAATAAATGGACCAAGGTCAGTATGTTGGAAAGAAACAGAGCCAGAGTCTAAATCTAGTCTAACTTTGGAGCCAAGGTCTCAACCACAAAGATATACTCCCTCTAACATTTATTATGGTTGTTCTGCCATCTGGAGTAAAGATTTGTTGGGCTGCCTTGGAGTCAAGGTCACCAAATTATTCACAAAATGAGGAGCAAAAGAAACATTTGCAGCCTGCCAATCAGCACTCATACAAACCTAGATTTTGTGCCCTTGTCTTCTTTTTTAGTTCTACATGGCTGCATTTATGTACAATGTCTGGTCAAGGCAAAGTCACAATGCTTCTGGTTAACAATGTGAAAATTAGGAAAAAATGTACTATTTTTCTAGTAACACACCAACCAGTGTATTAAAATGACAAAGCAGGCGCATCAAGCATACACATACCCTGACTCCATGAAAATATCATAGTTCACTAGACAGGGATAATGTATGGTGGTTAATTAAAATATTTAGCATTTCCGTGTAACAAATATATAAATAGACATATATATATATATATAATATATACTTATATATATATATATGCTTTTATTGATAATCTCAGATGAGTGGCTGGCTAGCACCCTTTAGAGCAGTCTAAAATGCCCTTGTAACCATGGCAGGCCTATATTTTTATCTTTTTATTTTTCTCCCTATCTCATATTTTTTCTAAGTACTTGGGAATCTAAGACAATAACAGCAGCAGAAGCAACAGCAAAAGCTTACTTTGTGTCATGAACTTCACATATATTATCTCATTCCTTCCTCAAAATGATTCTGCCATAAATGCAATGCTGCTCTTCATTCATAATAGAAGACCTTGATGTCTAGAGTGATCACATAAATCGGCATTAACATGTATCTAGTAAGTGGCCCAAATAAAATGTCTACCTGCAAAGCCTGTGATACTGATGCCCTCTCTGTCACTTCGTCCCCATCCTGCCACACGCTGTGCTTCGGGATCCAATGCTTTGAGCTGGGTTCACTTCTACTCATCCATTGTGCTGTCTTCTGCTCACCATTCAGAAATCAGACCAGGCATCACCCTTCTTCAAGGCTTCTCACCCCTTCTGATGACTTCACCGGGTCTTTGTTTTCTTATTTTGCAGCATTCTATTACTGTGCTGACATGATGATATTCAATTTTGCTTATAGCATATTGTAAATTCTTCAAGGATGTGGTTAGTGAGTCCTGTTAATATCTTGCAAGCTGAATGACTTGCTATGGAAACATAAAGCACAGGAAATAGAAAAATGAATAAGCTTAACTGTGAGTGTCCTAACAAACATTTGTTTGTTTTATCTTCAATCAGACAAGAGTTGAAGCAATTAGACATTAGTATTTATTTAAATTCATTAAATATTAGATTTACTAAAGTTAATTTACAACTTTGTGTATTTCTATATGTAGCTCTCTCTTTCCACTGTCATTCCATTTCTTATTTCTCTCATGCATGTATGAGGTAATGGAATATACAAGCCAATATACCTGTACATAAAGATAAATCACATACACATACACACATAGATATGAAGCTATAATGTTGCTTTAATGTGTCAGTTATGCTATCTAAAACATGAACATTCTTTTATCAAACACTCTACAAAACAAATAAATGTTAAAGTTATTTTTATATGATACCTAATTACATGATTGCACTTCAATATTTCTAACAACACCCCTTTTTGCTAGCAGTGTCACTTATAAGTGTCTTAATAGGATCTCTTATTGTTAGTTCTCACCCTTTAGTCTTAATAAGGAATTTATGCTTACTATTTTTTCCTCTTCTTACTAATCTCTTTAGTATGTATTAGGATTTATGCCAGAAGTATTGTGAAATGAATGATGGCTTTGTCTGATGTTTCTTCAAAATCAATTTTAGTGTATGCATTTCAGGCAAGAATTATTCAGATATTATGATTTGATGTCTTACATCTTAAGGGATATTGCTGGTGATACGTTTGTTTCTTCACTTGAGAAATGTAGTAACTTTTCTATGAATTGTTAAATAGTACTATGTGAGAGGAATTCCTAACATAATTCTTTTTCTTGTATGAGTCTTGCATTCTTGCCTGAGTCAGTTACCAGGACTATTTGTGTGATGGAGATTTTCCAATTCCACAATTCCTGTGACATTTTAAATTATTACTCTATATTAAAGAACATCTTTTCTTCTTTATCTCTTGATTTGTTTTTATTTTATTTGTTATTTAACTTGTTATTTTGGTCAATGGTTTATAACCCTTCAAATGTAAAAATAATAAACAAGTCTATATCTGTCCAACGGGATGGTTTAGGCCTGCATTTGTTTTCATTATTTAAGAAAAATTTATACAACATTCTTTATTTTACTTGTGTTTTTACAAGAATTTTAGGAGTCAACAAGATTTTGGTGTGAAGAAATTTAGTTCTATAATGGAGATAAGCAGTTTCCTTAACTGCAGATGGTGCTTGTTGACAGTGTCATTTGCTCACATATCTTGTTTGTTCTCTGACATGAATTTGGCACCTTGAAATCAGACCTGCCACAGAACTTGTTCAGACATCTTTCTTTATCTCAGGAGGGATGGTTGCAGCAATTTTACTGGCACACTGTAGGCTCTATCTGAATTTGTTTCTAACTCTTTCTTCTGGCCAAGTCAGCATCCCGAGCTGGCGTCATTTTTCTTGAAATCCAGTATACTACACATTGGTCTTTTACCTTAGAAGCAGGGTGTCAGAATGAATGGGAGGTACACAGAAGCTAAGAGTAAATTGCCCCATGTGTCATTCCTCCCAGACATTGCAAAGAGTAATCATAACCTTAGAGTCATCTAGTAAAAAGAGGTCATTCTGATTCTATGAGCCTGGTTCTTTGAGGTTCTAAAGGGGTGTATGCCTGGAGCTGAGGAAGTCCCTTCTGAATGGGCAAATACAATTACCCAGCCTCAATGGATGTAGCTGCCATTTTAGGGTCACTGGTTCTTCCTCCCCTCAACCTTGCAACCCTCATACCAAGTCTTTGTTTTGCTGTGGCTCATCACAGAGAACTGCCCCAGATAACTACAAGTTAAAAATGCTTGGGTGAATACATTCAGGAAAGTAGGGTCTCTATCAAATTCTTATTTAAAATGTGTGTATCCACCTGGAACATTTATTTATCTCAGATTGATAAGCAAGCCTTGGCTTGTTTTCATCAATTTCAAATTTGCTTTGACATAGAAATGTTGACACTGCAACCTGGGCTCAAATTCGATCACATGCTTTTACAGAAAGGATGGCCAGTACTGTAGTATCCTTCTAATGTGACAGTACTTGAATGAACTGCACATCTTTAAATGTAATAGCATTTGAAAGGCCTGCTCTACACAGAGAGCTTGTAGCATTCTTGAACGGATGTAGTTTTAATGTCCTGTTCTCAGAATGGTAACAAGGAATAGGAACATTGTGTTCTCTCTTCAAATTACAGAAAAGGGCATTATCTTCCAGTCCACTGCTTCTAAAGGAGAAAAAAAAATAATATGAATTGCCTTTTAAACACATTTTTTCTCTTTACTCATGTTTTTACACTGTATAAGCTGACTTTTTGTTACAAAGTAACTTAAAGATGGAAAAATAAAATTTTATTCAATTTATTTGATTTTTTTAGCATTTATTCTGATAAAGCTGCATGTGACAATGAAAGAGCATTAAAGGCTGACACCTGCTATTAAGTTGGAATTTTTGATGAGGTTCAAAGATGGTTCTCTATGACCTGGAAAAATAAATCAAGGTCACCAATTGACTCATGTAAAATCTTTTCAGCCATTTATATTACAATGTAATTATAGCAAAGGGATGTACAAGACTGGAAATGCTATAACCCAGCCACATCGATACATATGCATTGTGAGAGGAATAAAGGAAAAGGAAAAGAACACTATAGCAAAAAAATAGCCTATATTATGTGGTTGAAGGAGGTGTTACATACCGCGTGGCCACCTGAAACATGAGTGCCCGGGGCTTCATCCTTCAGTGATACTCAGATTGCTTTATTTATTTCCATTTTGTTAAAATCCAATCATCATCATTATTATTATTACTATTTGCACAGAAAATATTTCATCTGTTCTTGAAATAAACTTTATTTCAGAATTGACACATCATCTCTGATTATAATGTTGAAAATCTAAATGCCTTATCCCAAATACACTGCAAAATTTATGCTGAGTTGTCCTATAATAAATGACCTGGGAAACTGTCTGAAGACAGAAGTGTTCTTAGTTCTTTAAGCTCCTTTTTCATCTGTCTCAGATTTGGAATCAGTATCATTAAGTCCTCTATCCATACCCTAGTCTAGAAATAAAACAAAAGTCTAAGGAGAAAAATACCAAATGGAGTTTTGTGAGATCCATTTGTGAGCCATGAAAAATGTATTATTTACAGCATTTTATTTCCTAGATGAAATGAAAAGGGTTTATCAGCAGCAATTCTGTCAGGCACATAAAGAAAAGTGACAAAATTATTGGTGAAAGAAATATCACAGGACAACTGATTGGTCTTTTTCCTGGTCTTAATGAAAATAGTGCCTTTTCCTAATTATTCTTTGGAGGTAAAGAAATGAAAAACTTCAATCCCAGATCTGTTGCTAATGACACAGAGGTGTGGGCTTGCCTTCCGTCCTCATTACAGAAAGTATATTTTTAAAATACTGTGGGGCTGGAGAGATGGCTCAGTAGTTAAGAGCACCGACTGTTCTTGCAGAGGACCTGGGTTTGATTCCCAATACCCACATGGCAGCTAAGAACCGTCTTTACCTCCAGTTCCAGGGCAATCCAAGACCCTCTTCTGACCTCTGTGGCATTGCATTACACGGGTGCAGTAACCTACATGCAGACAGTACACTTGTACACATAAAAAAATAAAATAAAATACTGGAATCTTTTTTTTTACAAGCACCACTAAAACATTCAAAAGAAGGCTACATTTCATAACTGTTTAAAGGAGAAATTTCATCTCAATAAACATGGATTTATTAGTGGCAGGAGAGGTGGCTGAGCAGTTAAGAGTACTGACAGCTCTTTCAGAGGACCTGGGTTTGATTCCCAGCATCTACATGGTAGCTATCAACCATCTGTAACTCTAGTTCTAGGGGATCCAATGCCTTCTTCTGACCTCCATGGGCACTGCACAACTCGGGTGCACTTAGTGCAGGCAATACACACATATACATAAAATAAAAATAATTTTTAAACATGGATTTACTAATCTTAAGGTCTTTGAGTATGCCCCGTATCTCCTTAAGGTTTACATGGCTATCTGCTTTGTTCACAATGGTCATTCTTTCTCCTCTTGGTACTACAGAAATATGTACAGATAAGGACATATAGATGTACACATATACTGATTAGGTTTCAATGGTGAAAATGCCTCATTCTTCTATACTTTGTTATTCTATTTATATTCTTGGGAATGTTTTTTCTTACATTTTCAAAGTCCTCATTGGTGATTCCTAAATTAAAGAAACACACACACACACACACACACACACACACACACACACTGGGAGAGAGAGAGAGAGAGAGAGAGAGAGAGAGAGAGAGAGAGAGAGAGAGAATTTAGCTTTGGCTAGCATTGAACTGGAGATTCTCCTGCCTCATGATCTCCTAGGTTCTGGGATTATAAGCTTCTACCACCACATCCAGATTAAAGTAATCATAAGGCTTCTTTCGTAAAGGAATTTTCCAAATAAAGTTTAGAATTAACAAAGTTTAATTAACAAAGGAAATATAAGAACATTTCAAAGATGAGTTGGAAATATAACTATCATTTCTGGAAATTACTTCACAGAAATTAAGCTCAGATTTTTCTGATATATTACATCTAAAGCTAGATATTGCAAAGAAAACAATTAACTTTTAGTTTGGATTCTTTGGATTTTAATATCATGTTCAACATAACTGCACTCTATGATGCCAAATTTGTTTTCTTTCCTCAGAAGAGAGTGCTTTGAGTTTTTCTGGATTTCCCATTGATGACACCGCCACATTTGACTGTATAAAGGATGATGAAACTGATTACTTTCTTAAGAAATTCATAATTTAGGAGACACCACATCAAACATGGATTTACAGTAAATGTACTTACCAGTGGAATAAAACAAAAAAAATCATTTCTAACAATACTTATCTTTTAAGCCTACATAATATACACTATCATAAGGGCTGACTTAAAAGCATTCATCTACAGGTAAGGTGGAGCAGCAACACAATTCAAAAGCTGAAGAGATTGCAAAATTAAATCACATCAGTTGCTGAAGTGCAGCCTAAATAGGATTGCATCTCTGCATTTTCAGCAGTTACTATGCAGATAGAGCATTTTGGGAAATTACTTGGCTCCTATTCATTCCCAGAAATATCAATATTAAACCTCTAGTATAGTTTAATAAGTAGGGGCTTAACATATTTCCAGATTCATTCTACTATGTACATTTATGGTTGCTATCTTTTACTGAAACAGACTTCTGATGTTAACCTGTAGATGAAAAAGTATAGACTTCTTAATTTATAAAGAGAAAAGATTTATTTCCGTACCAACTCAACATGAAATGTTGATTTTTAATCCACATGTTAGCTCTGCAAATAGTGGATGGCTATTAGTCTTGTTGCAAATTTGCTAAAACAGCACATTTAAAATATTATCAATTATCCCTCTAGACCTTTTCTCCTTTATAGGGAATTCTGTGTAACAAGTACATGGCTGCCATCCTTAATGCTCCTATAGCAAGTTGTATTTTGCTTGTGCTTTGCCTGCAATTTTCTTTTGAGATTTGGCACCATGTATATAAAAATTAGAATATCTGCCACTAGTATTGCAGATTCTGCCAGACAGAGCAATCAATATGAAAAAGGGAAAAATATCACTGCCTTTTGTGGATCACCCTTCAGCCATCACACTGACAGAATAATTGTGGGACCAGTAGATTAGTCAGACCACATGGGCACAGGACACCGAGACTGTGACAGAAGCAAATGTGCTATTAAGAAAGTAGCCAAGTAAGGGCATGCTGTTCTGACACTGCTCGCGCTGCCTGGGAATGTAGAACGCCTTCTTTGACTGAATGTCAGGGCACAGTGATTACCATAATTAAGACATACATATATGGCACATTTGTAACTGTTTAAAGTTCCAGCAAGTAAAGATTAGTCACAACTGGAAATCTGCCATAGTGACTATGGCCTAAAGATATCACTGAGTTCAGGTATTTTAGGTAATACCCACTGACAGAAAGCACAGGTCTGAATCTGGGGTGCTGTTTACCAAGGAGGATTTGGTACCAGAATTGAATTACTTCCCAAGTGGTTTGAAAGATAATATAAACCATTGACTTCAACTCATTCTATTTTTCTAACCAGGCAACAGAAACTGAGAAGCTTTCGGCCTTATGCATTACAGAGAAGCCAACAAAGATTTCTCCCCCTGTGATACCCTAGCAATAAAATAGTCTGGAATGTCCCATTAATTATTATGCAGTGAAGATTGAATTGGAAAGCATCCTGTCAATTAGTGCTAGGTCTTATTTAGTTAGTACATATTTCAAATGTACTAACACCATGAATAGTTGTGCATACTTAGGAATAGCCTATGGATTACGGGAATGAGTTTATATATCTCCATCACCTTGAAAATGTATTTTTTAAAAACATGCTGTAGAAGTTATTAAAGTTCTAAATTTAGCTTTTGGCACAAAAAGAAACATATATGTGAAATGTGTATGTGTGCATTAGTAGACTAGTTTAATGCAATATGATGATTGCATAGTACTTTAATCACTTAATAACCTAGGTAAAGATGAATGTTTATTTTAAACTACAGTTTTTACAGAGAGGTGACATCTTGAACACTAAATTCAAGCAATTACATAGTTTAAAATATTTCCATTCAAACTGTCCTTCAACTAAAATATCTATTAGTCACTATATATATATTTTTTCCACTGGAATCTTAAAAAAACTTTAGAGAAGAAAATTGTTTGAGTAGTTCATCAAATATTTATTAAATACTTCTATAAGTAGCTATATAATGGCTGAAAGATAATTCCTTAGAAATTATTTTTAAATGTAATAATGAGCTGGAGAAACTATTAATGCTTACTACTTGGGACTAACCTAACCTGTCATGTAAAGTGTATTCTGTGTCCCTTCTCAGCTTAAGTAGACAATTGCTGCCACAGATATCTCCATGCATTTTCTTCTCTGGGTGAGAGGTTTGTCCAACACCGGAGGACCTTATTTGAACACAAACAGTGACAATCCAGAACTGAGGAATAATGTGAAGCTCTGGTGAGTGGGTCATGAGCATCCGTAGGTAACTGTGTGAACCTTTCTGACATGGGAAAGATACCTCTCAGGCAGTCTTCACATGGGGCATCCAGTGTCCTAGGACCATTCTTCCACAGCAGTACCCTAATCTGGCAATTGCTTCACTTCTCTTTCCTGCACTCGTTTCTATGATATAAATAATTGTTTAATATTAATAATACAAGGAAAAAAATTATCTGGAGTTTGCTCTCTTTGCTTCTTCTCTATGAATCCACGTTGTATTTTGAAGACATAAGTAGAGATTCTTAAATTCAGTAGGAAATGGTATTCGTCAAATTTTCTTGTGTACACAAAATGTATTTAGCATGAACCTACATAATAAAAATATAAATTACTCATCTACCCAATGCTTAAACCATGTTATTATTAAAGAAGCATAACGTATTACAGAAGCAATTTAGAAATTGCATGGGGACAGGAAAAAGATATCATTAGATATAGATCTCTTGACCACATGTTAAAATGAATATATTCTAAGGAAAAAAAACACAACAAAATTCACAGTAAAGTAATATGATAGCAGAAATGGGTAAGAGGTCCCAGCTAAAAAAGGAATATAATAGGAAGGACTTCTTTAGAAAAAGTATATATATATATATATATATATATATATATATATACTGTTCTTCCCCTGAAGCATATCTAATTACAGAATGCTAATGCCATAGAAAGTTGAAATGTATTTTATATTTGTTTTACATTAGACATTATTTAGGTTTGTAAATTTTTTTTTATTTGTTTTTGAGACAGGGTCTTACTGTGTGTGTGCGTGTGTGTGTGTGTGTGTGTGTGTGTGTATGTGTGTGTAGCCTTAACTAGCCTGGACTTGCTATGAAGGCAAGGCTGGCCTCAGACTCCCAGAGATCTACCTGACTCTGCCACTTGAGCCCTGGAATAGAAGGTATGCAGCATCACACCTGGATCTGTAATGAATTTTAGACAAAACTATTTCAACTTACTAATTGATTTCAGTGTGGCCATTGTAGGGGTTAACATCTGGAAAACTGTAGCAATTAGACAACTTTATTCTCAAATAAGTTCCAGTAAATTCACTGTGGTTTTACAGCTAACTTATATTAAAAATACGGAGATGTTCACTGCTCTGTACTGTGTGAAATTTAAGTTTATTGGTGACCTAACATCAACATGATTCTAAGTCAAGACTGTCCAAAGTACTCACTTGTCTAATCAATAAAGATTTATTGAGTACAGAATATATCTGACATCATGTTGAAAATACATGCAAACACAGATACAATCTCTGCCTTCACAACTCATATTTTCTAATACATAAGAACCACATAAATCAAAGGATTCTAAAATAAGTGTAAGAGTAAACATGTATAATTAGTGTGGTAATGATAACATTTTGTAATGGAGGTGTGTAAACACATTAGAGCAGCGACCCATATAAAATGTCCAGAGAAAGATCCATAAAGAAATTATATTTGTGTAAAGATCTGATTTTTAAATATAGAAATGCTTTTGGTTGAGAGAATTTGAGTGTGAAATGACAGAATATGTGCTTTGAACAGAGCATTTGATCCTAATATAGAAAACAGAATATATAATCAGTTGGTGCTATTAATCAATTAGATAGCATTGGCAAAGATTGTTCAAAGGACAATGACAGAGGCATATTGTAAAGAAATGGTCATGACTGAAAAATAATAATCCAATTTTAAGAGTCATTGATAAATATTGAAAGGCACAGATATTGATGGAGAATACATGCCACTTTGATGGATAGTTTCACGAGGTGGATTGTGATAAGTTAGTAAAATATACTATAGCACGGAAACTAGAAGACAAGTCTTTTTAGGTGAATTTTTTTAAATTATTTTATTTTATTTTATTTATTTCTGTATGTGTATGAATGTACTGTCTGCATGCAAGTGTGTGCACCCGTGTCGTGCAACGCCGCAGAGGTCAGAAAAGGGTGACGGATTCCTCCTGGAATTGGAGTTTCAGGCGGTTCTCAGCTGCCATGTGGGTGCTGGGGATCGAACATGGGTCCTCTATAAGAGCGGTCAGTGCTCTTAACAGCTAGGCCATCTCTCCAGCTCCTTTAGGTGAATTTTGAGGTTTGGGTAGATTGAAACTGAGTAGTAGTCATGGAGATGCTCAAAGAGAAATATAATTAAGCATTTGAAATATAAATGAATATGGAACTTTGAGACATGAAAGCAAATGACAGATTGTTCCCAATTAAACAGCATAGCTGAGCTTGCCCAGAAAAGGTTACAAGATGAGATACAAAGTCTGGAAATGAGCTTTGAAGATCTATGATATTAAATATATGGACATTATTAAAAACAAACTAAAGAAGAGGCAAGGGGAAATCACAAATGTATAATCACAGAGCCAATGAAGAGAATGCTTTCAGAAACATTAACTGATGAATTCATCTGATGAACAGGATGGAAAGTTACCCATTTGCTTTGGTAGTAGCAAGCAAGCAAGTACCAACTCCAAGCAATGACAATGACAAGCAACCCAAAAGCAAGAATATAAAGCTTGTGACTACTCTCTATTTATTTATTCTCTAAACAAGAACAACCTTTTAAGGCTCTCCATCAAATGATCTACAGCTTTGATACACTTCTTAGAAATATTTGAGATCCATTAGTTGAAACGCCAGGATGGCAGAGGTAAATTTTGGTTGGGATTACAGCATCCCTGTAACAAATTAGGATATTAACCAAGAGAAATAGAATTTCTTATTACAACCTCTGAAAAAGATGTCAAATTTGGAAAGTATAAGATGATTCCTAGAGTAATTCAAGGAACCAATGATATGGATACTGTTTAAGAATAAATTACAGTGAAACAAAGGTTATTACATCTTACCAGGGATGGGATAGAATGGGACAGGGCGGGATAGGATGGGACAGCATGGGATGGGACGGGATGGGACGGGATGGGACGGGATGGGACGGGACAGGATGGGATGGGACTGGGTGGGATGGGATGGGATGGGATGGGATGGGAAGGGATGGGATGGGGATGGGATGGGGTGGGATGGGACGGGATGGGACGGGATGGAATGGGATGGGATGGGATGGGATTGGATGAGATGAGATGGGATGAGATGGGATGCGACGGGACAGGACGGGACAGGATGGGACGGGATGGGATGGGACGGGATGGGATGGGATGGGATGCGATGGGACGGGACGGGATGGGATGGGGTGGGATGGGATGGGATGGGATGGGATGGGACGAGACGGGACGGGATGGAACGGGGTGGGATGGGATGGGATGGGATGGGATGGGACAGGAGGGGATGGGATGGGATGGGATGCGATGGGACAGGACGGGATGGGACGGGGTGGGACAGGGTGGGACGGGATGGGATGGGACAGGGTGGGATGGGATGGGATGGGATGGGATTGGATGAGATGGCATGGGATGGGATGGGATGATGGCTCCACATTTGAGCATTTCCTATGCTACACTCTAAATTTTATTTTTGTCGTTCTGTCTGTTTTGCAGTATTTGCTCCCATCCTCGGTCCCTGAATGTCCATGGATGCTTCAAGCTGATGTCAGGTCAAGTTGGCAATGATATTCTGCCTATGCTTAAAAATTCACTTTTCCTCCATAAAAATCATAGAATCGTTGTTTTACTCTGTTGTGAGGGCATTGTCTTTTCCCTGTTATATAGTTTAAATTTGGCACTATGGAAACTTGTTTAAGAAGACTTCTCAAACTGACACATATTAAGTATATTTAAGAGCAGTCAGGCAACTTGCTCACATGTGTTGTTGACATTATACTTCCGCAACAATAATGCCGCACTGTGGTTGGTCTCTGTACTTTCAGTGCCCATAGAAAGGACCTGGAGAGCTTTTTAAATGTTCTTCTGTTGTCAGAGTTGGTGACTCAGCCAGTCTTATTTTGGCATGCAGACAATTCAGTTATATGGCTACTGGGGAATGGAGAATCAGTTTTTTCCAGGGATATAATCCCTGATAGATTGCCTATGCACCAGTGGATGGCCCTATATGTCCCCCCACACAAGCACTGGCAGACCTAACTTAACTCAGTGGTTTTAAAAAAAGAGCACATGTTGTTGGGAGGGAGAGGTAGTGGTGGGAGTTTGGAAAGAGTTGGGAGGGGACGAGTAAGGAATTGATTTGATCAAAGCACACTGTATACGTGTATGAAGTCGATCATTCACGAAAAATATACAGTGAACACAATACAGAAGTGTAGTGCTTTAAATTATGGACTATCTAACTGGATATGAATTCTAGCTCTATCACTTAGTAGATGTTAGGCTATAGGCAGATCTGATAAATTCAAATATCCTTTGTTTGCTCAATAAACCTCAGTCACTATCAGATTTTGTTAGTGGACCATGTACTTTACATGTGTATTTCATTTACTTTTAGGAAAACATTTTGATATTAGTGCACCATTCTCTTTGAAACTTGTCACTGGAGAGATTAACTAAAATTCATACCCACAAAGTCACACTAATATAATGTGGCCATGTTTTAAAACTCAGTTGTCTTGGGGACTAGGGAGGTGGCTCAGCAATTCCAAGCACTAACTGCACTTGCAGAGAACCCTAATTGGCCGCCCATGACTCACACTGCTGCCAACAACTATCTGTAACTCCAGTTCCACGGGGTCTCACACTTTCTTCTGAATTCTGCAGGCCTTGGATTACATGGATGCACTTACACACATGAAGGCAATACATTCATACATGTAATATAAAAATAACAAATAAAATATAAAACTAAATTGGCTTTTGACATACCTAGTTCTAGTTCAGCAAGAATAAATTTGAATGAAGGAGAACAAGAAGATAGGCATCACTCAGCTTAAGTTCACAAATACTTATGTGAATTGTAGCTTAATATACTTTAAGGCACTAAGAATTATAAGAAACATATGATTATGAATCATCAGAAACCTATCTCATCACTGTCTCTATTTTTTTTTATTCAGCTCAATTTTGTGGATCAGGCTGTCTCTGTCAGACCTCAACTTGTTTTTCTGCTTATTCTCATACACTATATATGTATATATATATAATATATATGTAATTTTTGTTGACCACTTGTGTAACTCATGCAATGGTTCCCAATCAAACAAAGTCCCTCCATGCCATACCTCCCCATCAGAACATATGCATTACAACATCCAAGCTAAGCCCTATACAGTCAAGCTCCCAAACCCAGAAGTCCTTCTGTGCAACTATATCCACTGAAGTTTAGTCAGCACATCTAGAAATCCTAGGCAAGACATACTCTTCCCCACCCAATAGTACTCAGTCTTTTATAGTTCTCAGTGGAGGGGCCACCCCCCACTCATTTCTCTTCTTCCATTCTGACACCTTGTTAGAGTTTTCATAGGTCCTGTGTCTTATGTCCTCATTGTAGCCAGTTCACATGTGAACTACATGCAGCAGCCTTGGCTCTTACAATCTTTCTACCCTCTCTTCTGCAATAATCTCTGAGTCACGGGTGGGTGAGGTTTAATATTGGGGTTCCATCCAAGGATACACACTCTGGAGGCTCCCATTCTTTGAAGGTTGACTACTTGTGGCCTTCTGTTTGCATCAAACTCTATTGTGAAAGGAAGCTTTACCGGTGAGAATTGAGGGATGCATTCATTTTCTCTCCGTCCCTTAATTCTGCTTGTAGATGTTCAACTGTAGGTGGGTTTCTTAGGAATGGGGATATTTCAGATGTAAATTTTTGTGTCTGACCAGTTGTGGTATTCTGCAGTAGCCTCAGCCTGTTGCAAAGAGTAGCTTTTTTGATGAGTGGGATACTATATGCTTTTCTGTAAATATAAGATTCCATTGTTAGTATATGGTAAGAAATTTCATTTGTCTGGAGATATGACACTGATAGAGTTTTCTCTAGGTTCTATGTCCCCTCCAGCCCTGAGCATTTGGTTGCCTTTACAGTGGCTTTCATAAGTTCACTCCCATTGAGAGGGTTTCAGGTCCAATTACATAGCTGTTAACCATCCCCCAAACAACAAGTCCACCACTGCACTAATAGAAGACATTTTCTGAGCAGCTCATCATGGTCTTTAGGCTTTAGAGCTGGGTTGTAGCATTGATTGATTTTCTCCCTTATACT
The DNA here is from genome assembly GCA_009823505.1 of Rhizomys pruinosus. NCBI lineage: Eukaryota > Metazoa > Chordata > Mammalia > Rodentia > Spalacidae > Rhizomys > Rhizomys pruinosus. Next base: position 169,307 of record VZQC01012117.1, read on the forward strand.
CTTGACACATTGCCACCAAGGAATTCCTCTAATGAACACTGAAATCCAGGTCCACATAGTTTTATAAGGTAAGAGCTCACATCTCAGGATAAAGCAAAGGAATGTGAAGAATTTACTGCTTTACTTGTCATTTAATCTTTCCAATTGTACACTTCAAGAATTAACACTTGCATTAACTTACCTAATTCTCTTAGCTCTAAATACTTATTTTCCCTCTCAAGATATTTATATAGCCCAAATGAGTGATTAAGTGAATTTGAAACTAGTAAAATCAGAAAGTAGTAGCAACATCTTGTGATTTTATGACAGATATTGGTGACCATTATTATTATAACAATTTTATAACAAAGAGACTCCATAGAGTAGAGAAACCAGGTGGAAGCCTGGGCTTTCTGACTGACCATGTCGAATTAAACAAAAATAATTACTTGAAAAGTTCAGCTTGTTGTTCAATTAATATCATGAGACAACATAATGCAATCTACATCTTGAAGACTCTTGAATATTACAGTAAAGAACTGAAACAATACCACAAGGAATATTTTTTCTTAAAAGGTAATATTTTGCTAAGATTGAGTGGTGAAATTACTGATATGCTGTGGAGTGATTATGAAGTGGGGCAGGGTGCTGTGCCTGCTCTTGGGCTGCACAGACCAGCTGTGCAAGTTGTTCTGTTGGAGGGAATACCTGCTGAGAGAGTAGCTGGCATGCATTCCTTAATTTCCTGAATTATCATATTCTTATAAGCAATTCCTAAGCTATGACACCATAATAAGACTGAAGTACAGAGAGTTCTAAGAGAGTTTCTAGGAAGTGGGTTTTGAAACAGAATTTTTTTTTTTTTGGTCTTTTCGAGACAGGGTCTCCCCATAGCCCCAGCTGGCCTGGAACTCACTCTGTAGACCAGGCTGGCCTTGAACTCACAGAGATCCACCTGCCTCTGCCTCCCAAGTGCTAGGATTAAAGGTGTGTGCCACCATGCCCGGCTGAAATAGAAACTTTTATTCAGTCTCTTATCATTCAGTGTCTCTGTGTATGTGTGTGAATGTACAGATACATGTATATGCACATATATTTTATGTGGATTTTACATAAGCCATGAGCCTCTTCTGGTAATTTATCATAATGAAGTTTCATACTCCCAGAGGGTCTAAAGTAGAAAAGTAAGAAGTGTTATATCACTTAAGAAGTCTGAATCATAGGAAGTACATCTGGTTTGTGCAAATACTAGTGGGAAAAATGATCATGTCTATGGACACACAGCAGTGTCCAAACAGGGTACACTTTTAATAGAGAATGGCAGTGGAAGGCTACTAATAGTTTAACTATTGACTTTCTTTACATGAAAATAAATAGTTGGTTTGGTTGATACTAGTCATATTTTACAAGCTCCAGCATTTCCTTCTATCCATTTGATATTTCCTAATCATTATTTGCCATCTTACTGGATGCAATTTAATTATTCTTAGAGATAATATGGACTTTTGCAGTTAGTGAGAATTTCAAGTATTCAGCCCAGGGAACAATAATCATTTCATTAGGATGCAAATTCATACATTATATAACATTTTGATGAGGATAGATATTATAATCTCTCCACTCTGGTCCATACTTTTCAGTTACAATGACTAATCAAATTAAGCTAAGAGTATATAGAACTCAAAGTTCCACCACAGGTGAAATGGAAAATAATGTGATGATATAAACAGATGTAGTGCCCATAGAGGAGCCCAGTGTGAACGGACATCATGCTCTTAGATGTGAGCATGTTGGGTGGGAAGTATCAAGGGACATTCGTGTGTGAGCATCAGCAGGTCATTTTCCATGGTCTGCTGAGCCAAATGCTACGTTCCATCTAGCAAGTGAGTGACTTCTACTTTCTCGTATTTGTAGACTTCTTTAAAAACTCCATTAAAATACTCTAATTTGGTGCTAAAACAATGTGAATAGTAAGCAATAAAATAGTCTCCACCCTGTACCTAATTTCCAGTGGACACAGAAAGGTGATGGTATTACATTGTGGGAATCAAAATTCCCCTCTACATTCTGAAGCTCATATCAAATTTCTCTGTATAACCAATTGAATAAGAACATGCATTGATGATAAATTTGTAATAGAGAAGGATTTTTCTCATTAATCTAATAATTAGTTTTCTTATCTTATTTTTCACAAATATTTTCCTAAACCTGGAAAATTGGCATGCTACAAAGTGTGACTTTTAAAACTTACATGTGTTTAAAGGTGTTTCTAAGCCATTTTTATTTCTTTTTGGGTAAATTTTTTGAATCTCTGTGTACTTTATATAGAAGTTCTTAATCATCCTTGTATCCCCTCCCATATTAGCTCCTCCTATGGCTCCCTACTGGATTTCATGCATTCCATCATTTGTGTTAAGGCCTATGGAGTCAAGTTACTGTCCCAGACACCCCTCAATGCAAGTTCATTCCCCGAGGTCTGTTCAGTCTTAGCTGAAGAATTTGCAGCTTATTAATGCTGGCTGAGGAAAATATTAAATGTTTTTAAATTCCAAAGTGTATGAAACACTTGCACACTTGTAGGAAATACTTGTATGAAGCCGCAGCAACAAAGCACCTCTCGCTCATTCTTCTCAAAGCGGTTTATTCAGGCAGGCAGGTCTTGTCAGAACGGTTTATTCAAGCACATCTTTTCTCCTTCTCCAAGCTTCTCCCTCTAAGCCTTAAGCCTTTCCCTCTAAGCCTTCTTCCTTCTCCAAGCCTTCTCCTTCCTCAGGCAAACAAGCTTCTCCCCTAAGACTAGAAAGGAGAGAGAGTCCCTCTATCTAGAAAGTCCCTCTATTTATCCACCTTCCCAGCCCAGGTTGCGTGGCCTTAGTCTATTGGTATCATCTGGCCTGATCTTGTATACAGGGTGCACCTGCACAGCTCAAACGGTTAGCGTGACTTTACTTGGAGGCAGGAGGGAATCAGGTGTTAATCATAAGCTTAGGACTGTCGCCACACCCGCTCCCCACATCTCCCCCTTCTTTATTATTTTAGTATTTGTTTTGGTTTTTGTTCCCCCTCTGGGGAGCTTCACTGTCCCCCCTCCCGGGGGGCCTTATTGGGCCAGCTCTTATTGGGCCAGCTCGGCGGGTTCTGGATTCACTCCGAGACTGTGGATTGTCCCCTTTTCCGGGGAGCCTTATTGTCCCCATTTCCGGGGAGCCTTATTGTCCCCATTTCCGGGGAGCCTTACTCTTTTCCGGGCCCCTTTTCCGGGCCCCCTTTTCCCTTTTCCGGGCTTTACTGTTCCCCTTTTCCGGGCTTTAACTGTTCCCCCTTTAGCGGGCTTTACTTTCCCCCCTTTCCGGGCTTTACTTTCCCCCTTTTCCAGGCTTTACTTTCCTTTTCCCGTGCACGGCGGTGCCCCAGTCCCCAGTTCAGCCTCTGCCACGAGAAAGCCCGAACCGCTGCTTCGGCAGGGCTGCTCCGCCTCCTCGCCTGCAGGCTGCTGGCTGCCGACGTCATCTCCTGTGCTCCCCGAGCTTCCTTCACATCTCCTGCGCGCCCCGCACTTCCTTCGCATCTTCTACGCGCCCCGCTCTTCCTTCGCCAAGTTTCAGTCGAACGGCTGGTTTTTCTCTCTGGGTCTGTCCGATCAGTGCCCGGGCCAGCTCGGCGGGTTCTGGATTCACACCGAGCCCACAGCACCAAGGCCCCTTTAAGAAATTTTCAGTTTCAAAGTCTGTGGAAGTAAGTAGGCTGCTTTGTTGAAGTTTCTGCAGCTTTGTTGAAGTCTCTGCAGCTCTCTCAGCTTTGTTGAAGTTTCTGCGTTCTCAAAGTCTCAAATGTTTGTAGCGTTAAGTCTCACTCAAATGTACAGGTACCTTACGCTGTGGTTGTTATCCAGCTTGAGCCTTTTCTGCGAGATGTTTTTCTGTATCATGACTAGAATCAGTGGATGAGACAGTGAGTGGATTCTCATTTGGTTGTGCCAAGCTATCAGTCTAATATTCCATTTATCCAAAAAGTGACAACTGTTTTCATCAAGTCACCCAGTTGAAGTTAAAAATGGGGTTCAGAGAACTCACCTAGTCATGTTGAATTCTGATACTTTCTATATTATTTTGTATGCATCTGTGTGTATTTGTGTGTGTGTGTGTGTGTGTGTGTGTGTGTGTTTGGGGAGTGCAAAGGTAGAGGGCAAAGGTCATTGAGCAGATTTTACATTTCATACAGCAGCCCTTGATCATGTATACCCTCTCCCGCCCTCATTCATGTCCACACCCTCCCCACCGTACCTCCTACATTCCACTAGACATGTTAAGTCCTACCCAGTAAAGCAATTGTGCCCACTTGTCTTTCAGTGCAAATTCATCCATTGGAGTCTAATTAGGCTATCTAGATATCATAAGTCAACTCTACTCTTCCTTACCCAGTAGTAATTAGTTTCCAATAGTTTCCAGACTAAGACTCACCTGCTTCCCATTTCCACTCTGGGCCCTTGTCTGATTGAGTTGGCATGTGTCTGATTAAGTTGGCATGGGTTGGCATGTGCAAGCTTCCAGTTGCCTGAAAGCCTCTGTTCTCCTATTCTCATGGACCAACACTGGATTTTACAATCTTTCTCCCCCCTCTTCTGCAAAGGGCCCTGAGCCATGGCTGGGGAGGTTTAATATAGGAGTTCTATCCAGGGACAAACACTCTGCCATCTCTTATTCTCTGACAACTGACCAGTTGTGGCCTTTTGTGTGCATCACGTTCTGTTATATAGTGAAATTTCACTGGTTAGAGTTAAAGGATGCACTAGATTTCTCTCTACTGCCTGTTCTTCTATGATCCATGAACCTTAGATGTAAAGGTTCCACTGTAGGTATGTCAGCATGTAGTGGGAATTTTTCAGATGTATATTCTGTGTGAGACCAGTGGTGGAATTCTGCAGTAGCCTCCCTCTGTGGCAGAAAGAAGCATCTTTGATGAATGATGTATGCTATATTTGTTTGTAAATAGAAGGATCCATATTTGGCATATGGTAAGAAATTTCATTTGATTAGAGATATGACAAACACAGGGTTTTCTCTAGCATCTATGTCTTCTCCGGACACCTGCATCTGGCTGTGCTTAAAGTGCCACCCATGAGTTAACTCCCATTAAGAGGGGTTTAAGTCAAATTAGACAACTTTTGATTATCCCCAGAAAACGGTCCCTCTACTGCATGACTAGAGGTAGTTTGCTGTGCCAGTCGTTATGGTTATTAGAAAACAGTTCTTCTACTGCACGACTAGAGGTAGTTTGCTGTGCCAGTCGTTACTTTGGAGCTGTATTGGACCATTGGTTGATTTTTCTCCCTTAGCATCTTGCATACTCTTGCATTTTCTTCCTTAGCAGCTCTGAATCTATGAGAACTAAACTTCAGGTAGAAGACTTCAAGCTCAGTTCCTGCTCCATTGCTCCAAGTTCTATATCAGAAGTGTGTCCTGTCTTCAGCTCTAAAGGTCTTATCTTCCAGTTCTGCAAGATAACCAAGAGCTCTGGCAGTAGCCTGTGTTATTTTGGGAGTCTCTTGGAGTACTCTGACCAACCACTGGAAGGGAACTCTCCCTGTCTGGCACGTTTCTTGCAGTCCTTCCCCAAGGAATGCACATCCATTAATGTTGAGACACCATACGCACGTTTCTCTGGAGGTTCTGTAGGCAACACTTTTCCCTCTGGCTTCCCTAACCTCCCAGATCCATTCATCTCTATTTTCTATCGCACCCATCCCACATTCCTCCTCATTCCTCAAGCCAATTAGTGGGACAATCTCTAGTCCCATTCATTTACTCACCCAAAATTCTATTATATATTTATATATATACTATATATTATATTATGTTAATATATATATAGTATATAATATATTTATTAATTTATTTACAATCTATACCCATAGTCCCCTTTCACCCCACCCCACCAGAGCTCATGCATCTACCAAACACTCTGTTCATCTCTTTCTCAGTCTTTCTCATATTCTCCATGTGGAAGTTGACTGTTTGAGCAGAATTCACTGTTTCTGTCATCTTTGATGCAGTCTTTTCTTTCTGGTTGCTGTTTGTTGTGTGTTGTGTTTGTTGTTTCCAATATGCATCACTCCTCAATGCTTGGACAAAAGCTCAAGGGGGCCATGCACAGAAAATAATTACAACTAGTAATTGGCACTAGCCATCCACAGTATGAGGGATAACATTCGGCCTGTGTGTTTTCCTGGGACTGTGTACTTTCACTCAGCATGAATTCCTCTAGCTCCAAGCCATTTTCCTGCAAAGATCATGATGTCAGTCCCTCCTTCTTTACTGCTGCCATAGAACTCCATTGTGTAGATGTACCAATTTTCTTATCCACTCATCAGTTGAGGGCATTTGTGTTTGGTTTCCATCTCCTTGCTATTGTGGAAGAGAGGTGAAATAAACATGGTTGTGCATGTATCATCTGCAGTGGTGAGTCTTGAGGGTCAATGCCTAGGAGTGTAATGACTGGGTCAGGTTGGGCAAGTTTCATTCCAAGTCTTTCCCAAGGGTTCTCCACACTGCTTTCCATAGTGACTGCAGGAGTTTACATTCCCACAGCAGTGGATGAGTTTTCCTTTCCCTGCAACCTCTCTAGCACTTTGGATCATTTGTTTTCTTGATCTAGATAGTCTTATTGGCATAACATGATATCTTAAAGTGTTTTGGATTTGCATTTCCTTAATGATTTAGTGATGTTTTGAACACTTCTTAAGGTGTTCTCGCCATCTCTAATTCCTCACTTGTGAAGGTCTCTGCTCAGCTCTTTGCTCCATGTTTTAATGGAGGGGTCATTTGTTGTTGTTGTTTTTTTTTTTTTTTTTCTTTGGTTTTTTGAGTAGTTATATATTCTGGAAATTCAATTGCTTTTGTCAGATGTTTCTGCGATGAAGTTTTCCTCCTACTCTGTGGAATTTCTCTTCACTTCCCTTGATTGCATTCTTTTGATGTACAGAAAGCTTGAGTTTAATGAGGTCCCATTTGTCATTGTCAACCTTAAATTCCTGCACAGCTGCTGTCTGATTGATGAAGTCTTTTCCTTATGCCCTATGTCCGTAGTTCTGCTATTGGCCAACTTTTTCTTCTATTGCCCTTCAGAGGTTGGGGTTTCACTTAGGCTGATCCATCTTGAGTTGACTTTTGTACAGGTAGAGGTAGGGGTTTAATTTCATTCTTCTACAAGTGGTGATCCAGTTTTGCCAACACCACTTGCTGAAGATGCTGTCTTTTCTCCATTGTGGTTTCTTGGCCCCCTTGTCAAATATGAGATGGCTGAAATTGTATGTGCTCAGATTTGGATCTTCGGTTTTGTTCCATTGGTCAACAGGTCTGTTTTTGTGCCAGTACCAGGCTGTTTTTATGACTATAGCCCTGTAGTATAGTTTAAAATCTGGTATAGAGATCCCTCCTGTGTAGCTCTTTTCACTCAGGATTGATTTGGCTATTCGGGGTCTTTTGTTTCTCCAAATGAATTTAAGAACTTTTGTTTCCAAGCCTGTGAAGAAACTCTTGGGGATTTTGATTGGGATTGCATTAAATCTATACAAGAGTTTTGGTAAAATGGACATTTTTACAATGTTAATTTTCCCAATCCATGAGCATGGGAGGTTTTTCCATCTTCTGATGTCTTCTTCAATTTCTTTCTTTAAAGGTTTAAAATTTTTGTTGTAGAGATCTTTGGTGTCTTTGGTTAGGTTTGTTCCTAGGTATTTTATTGTTTTTGAGGCTATTGTGAGTGGGAAGGTCTCTTTGAATTCTTTCTCCAGTTGCTTGTTCTTGGTGTAAAGAAAGGCCATTGATTTTTTTAGGTTAATTTTGTATCCTGCCATTTTGCTGAAGTTGTTAATCGTTTCTAAGTGTTTTCTGGTGGAGTTTTTAGCATCCCTTAAGTAAACAATCATATCATCAGCAAATAGGGATAGCTTGAATTCCTCTTTTCCAATTAGTACTCCTTTAATTTCCTTTTCTTGCCTTATTGCTCTAGCAAGTGTTTCAAACACTATATTGAAGAGGAGTGGTGATGGGGGCATCCTTGCCAAGTTCCTACCGTTAAAGGGAGTGTTTCTGTCATTTCCCCATTTAGGATGATATGGCTGTGGGTTTCCTATATATGGCTTTGATTATATTGAGGAATGATCCCTCCAATCCAATTCCTTCTAAGACTTTAAGCTTGAAGGGATGCTGGATTTGTCAAAGGCTTTTTCAGCATCAATTGAGATGAGGTGTGGTTTTTGTCTTTGATTCCATTTATGTGTTTGATGATGTTTATTGATTTTCATATGTTGAACCATCCCTGCATCTCTGGTATGAATACAACTTGGTCATGATGGATGGTCTTGATGTGGGTCTGTATGCGATTTGCCAGTATCCTGTTTAGAATTTTGGCATCTGTGTTCATTAGGGAGATGGATCTATAATTCTCCTTTTTAGTTGTATGTTTGCCTGGTTTTGGTAATAGAGTGATGCTGGCTTCGTAGAAAGAATTTGGGAGAATTCCCTCTGATTGTATCCTTCTAAACCGTTTCAGTAATAATGGTTGTAGGTCTTTTTGAAATGTTTTATAGAATTCTGCCATGAATCCATCTGGGACTGGGCTTTTTTTAGTTGGGAGGTTTCTTATTACATCTTCAATTTCTTCATGTATTATGAGTCTGTTTAAGCTGTTGATCTCTTCTTGGTGGAGCTTTGGTGATTCCCAGGATTTCAGATATTCATCCATTTCTTCTATGTTATCAAACTTGGTAGAGTATAGGTTTTTGAAGTATTCCTGTATGATTTTCTGGATCTTTTCCTTGTCTGTCGTGATATTTCCCTTTTCATCATGGATTACATTGGTTTGGAGTTGTTCCATCTTACTTTTGGTTAACTGGGCTAGAGGTCTGTCTATCTTGTTTATTCTTTCAATGAACCAACTTTTGGATTCATTGATTTTTTGTATTGTTTTCTTTGTTTTTATTTCATTGATTTCTGCTCTGATTTTTGTTATTTCTTCCTGTCTGTTGTGTTTAGGGTTCATCTGTTGCTGCCTCTCGAGTGCTTTTAGCTGTAGTGTTAGATCATTTACTTGTGCTCTTTCTGTTTTTCTAATGTAGGCACCCAGGGCTATAAACTTCCCTCTTAGGACTGCTTTTAAGGTATCCCATAGGTTTTGTTGTGTTGTATTGTCATTGTCATTCAGTTCCAGGAATGCTTTTATTTCTTTCTTTATCTCTTCCTTGACCCATTCATTATTCAAGAGTGTGTTGTTTAGTCTCCATGTGTTCTTGTAGGCAGGAGGGCTTGTCCTGGTGTTGATGTTGAGCTTTATTGCACTGTGGTCTGACAGGATGCATGAAATTATTTCAATCTTTTTGTATTTGTAGAGGTTTCTTCTGTGTCCCAGGATGTGGTCGATTTTGGAGAATGTTCCGTGGGGTGCTGAGTAGAAAGTGTATTCTCTGGTATTAGGATGGAATGTTCGGTAGAGGTCTATGAGGTCCATTTGGTGTATCATATCGTTCAGTTCAGATGTCTCTCTGTTTATTTTTTGTCCTGTTGACCTATCCAAAGGACTCAGTGGGGTATTGAAATCTCCCACTATGAGTGTGCTGGGGTTAGTCTGTGACTTGTGGTCCTGGAGAATTGTCTTTATAAAGTTTGGTGCACCAGAATTTGGGGCATATATATTCATAATTGTGAAATCTTCTTGGTGGATTGTTCCTTTGATGAAAATGTAATGGCCTTCTTTGTCTCTTCTGATTTCTTTTACTTTGAAGTCTATTTTATCCGATATTAAAATAGCAACACCTGCTTTCTTTTTGGTACCATTTGCTTGGAATATTTTTTTCCATCCCTTCACTTTAAGGTGGTGCCTGTCCTTGAAGGTAAGATGTGTTTCTTGTAGACAGCATATCGATGGATTCTGTTTCCTAATCCAGTCTCCCAGTCTATGTCTTTTGATTGGGGAATTTAGTCCATTAATATTTAAGGTTATGACTGATAGGTTTGTGTTGCTTCCTTTTGCCTTATTATCCATTTGCGGTTTTGGTTTAGGTTTCTACTTCTGCAGTTATGCTTTTATTGATTTCTCTTTCTAGGTGCCTGGGGTTGGTTGCTCCTTTCTTCTGTTCTTTGAATTGCTTCAAGTATTCTCTGAAGGGTTGGTTTTCCGGACATGTATTCTTTCAACTTGTTTATGTCATGGAAGGTTTTTCTCTCTCCTTCAATTATAATTGACATTTTTGCTGGGTATAGTAACCTGGGTTGGCATCTATTGTCCTTTAACACTGGGAATGCTTTGCTCCAGGTTCTTCTTGCTTTCATAGTTTGCATTGAGAAGTCAGTTGTAATTCTGATAGGTTTCCCCTTATAGATCACTTGTTGTTTTTCTCTTGTGGCTTTAAGGATTTTGTCTTTGTTTTGGGTGTCTAGCATTTTAACTATGATGTGGTGCGTAGAATTTCTATTCTGATCTTGTCTGTTTGGAGTTCTATGTGCTTCTTGTATTTGTATTAGTTTGTCTTTTTTTAGTTTGGGGAAGTTTTCATCTATTATTCTGTTGAAGATCTGATCAATACCATTCCCTTGGGATTCTTCTCCTTCCTCTATTCCTATGATGCAGAGGTTTGATCTTTTCATAGTGTCCCACAGTTCCTGGTTATCCCACTTTTGTGTATTTTTAAATTTTTCATAATCTTTACTTGAGGTTTTTAGTTATCCTGTGTTATCTTCCAGGTCTGATATTCTTTGTTCTGCTTCCTCCATTCTGCTTCTGAGGCTTTTTCCATTCCTTTCCTCTTGATTGGATGAGTGTTTGATTTCCTTTTCCATTTCCTCTTCTGATTTCTTTAGTATTTCTATTTCTTTATGGAGCTTTTCAATCTCTTCCTGTAGCTCTTTGCTTCAATGGTTGGTTTCCTTATCTTTTTCAGCATGGGATGTTTTCAGTGTTTCTACTTCCTCCAGAGTTTGTCATTCTCTCTCTCTAGGTCCTTCTTGAGTTCTTCATTCTCTTTTCTTATTTCTTTGATTTGCTCTTTATAATCTTGTAGTTCTTTAAATATGTTCCCAATTGTGTTTCTGATCCCTGTGTCCTGGGGGATCCCACTGTAGGAATCTTCCATAGGGTTGGTAGAGCTTGACGTGGAATTATCCTGCCCCTTTCCCGTGTTGTCTCTTCTTCGTGTTCCTGGCATATGGGCTTCTCCTTGCCTGTATTCCAACATGAGTTAAATGCCTCTTCACTGTGTCGAAGGCTTTGTTTGCTTGCCTCCTTCAGATGCCTTCATAATCCCAGGTGGGGGGTTCTCTTTAGCCTGTGTCCCAGTACCTATGATTCAGCTGGTCTTAGGAGATCTCAGATCTCAAGACTCACACAACCCTACCTTTTATACCAGCTGGGAGGATAACTCTGCCCCCACAGCCACAAAAGACAATTAAGCCAAAGACAACTGGATTAATAGATTAAGTAGATTAAGTCAATCAACAATCAGCCTTGCTGAAGCACCCAGCACCTTCCTACCTTCCTGTGCTTCAGCTGGTCTCAGGAGATCTCAGATCAGTTTATATATTCTTGATGTCAATGCTCTCTCAGATGTATCACTGGTAAAGATTTCCTCCCACTCTGTGGGTTTTCTCTTCACCTCCTTTATTGTTTCTTGCGCTATACAGAAGCTTTTGAGTTTTATGAGGTCCCATTTGTCTATTGTCTTACTTCCTGTGCAGCTGCTGTCTGATTTAGTAAGTCTTTTCCTACACCTATGTCTTGTAGGTTGTTGCCACATTTTTCTTCTATCAGCTTCAGGGTTTTGGCCTTCACATTGAGATCTTTGATCCACTTGGAATTGATTTTTGTACAGGATGAGAGGTAGGGTTTAATTTTATTCTTCTACAAATGGTAATCCAATTTTGCCTGCACCATTTGCTGAAGATGCTATCCTTCCTCCACTGAGGGTTTTTTGCCCCTTCGTCAAATATGAGGTGGCTGAAATTGTATGAGCTCAAGTTTGGATCTTCAATTTTGTTCCATTGGTCAACAGGTCTGTTTTTGTGCCAGTACCAGGCTGTCTTTATGACTATGGCCCTGTAATATAGTTTGAAGTCTGGTAGGGCAATCCCCCTGTATTGCAAAGTCTTTGACAAGATACAGTATCCCTTCATGTTTAAAGTCCTAGAGGGAATAGGACTGAAAGGAACATTCCTCAATATGATCAAAGTCATATATAGGAAACCCACTGCCAACATCATCCTAAATGGAGAAAAATTGGAACCATTTCCCTTAAAGGCGGGAAACTGGCCAGGCTGCCCCCATCACCACTCCTGTTTAACATAGTGCTTGAAACACTAGCTAAGGCAATATGACAAGAGAAGGAAATTAAAGGAGTACTAATTGGAAAAGAAGAAGTTAAGCTATCCCTTTTCACAGATGATATGATAGTTTACCTAAGGGATGCTAAAAACTCCACCAGAAAACTTCTAGAAATGATTAAGAGTTTTAGTAAAGTGTCAGGCTACAAAATTAAAATCAGTAGCCTTTCTTTACACCAATAAACAAGAGGAGAAGGAATATAAGAAGACCTTCACACTCACAATAGCCTCAAAAATAATAAGATGCCTGGGAACGAACCTCACCAAAGATACCAAAGACCTATAGATGTTTCTTAGTTATTTTCATTTCTTCATTTGAGAACTCTATTTAGGTATATAACACATCTTTTTATTGAGTCATTTATTTTCTTGTTTGTTTATTTTTTGAGTTCCTTGTATATTCTGGATATTAATCCTCTGTTGGATGTGTAGATGGTAAAGATTTCCTCCCACTCAAGAAACCTTCATCAGTGATACATCTGACAGAGGATTGATATCCAGAACATATAAATTACTAAAAATCAAAGAATCAAGAAAAAAATGACCCAATCAAAAGATGGGGCAAAGAGCTGAATAGAGACTTCACAAATTAAGAAGATGGCTGAAAAACATCTTAAAAAGTGTTCGACATCACTAATAATTAAGGAAATGAAAATTAAAACCACTTTAAGATTTCATCTTACCCCAGTAAGAGTGGCTATGATCAGGAAAACAAATGATTCTAAATGCTGGAGAGGTTGTGGGAAAAGAGGAACACTCATCCACTGCTGGTGGGAATGCAAACTCATGCATCCCCCATGGAAAGCAGAGTGGAGGATCCATAAAAGACACAAAATGAACCTACTACCTGACCCAGTCATATCACTCCTGGGTATATACCCACAAGACTAATCCTATTGCAGAGATACATGTACAACCATGTTTATTGCAACTCTCTTCACAATACCAAAGAGCTGGAAGCAACTCAAGTGTCCCTCAACTGATGAGTGGGTAAAGAAAATGTGATATAACACAATGGAGTTGTATGTAGCAGTAATGAAAGATGACATCATGAAATTTTCAAGTAAATGGATAGAACTAGAAGCCATTAGGCTAAGTGAAGTAACACAGTCCTAGAGAAACAAATGACATATGGTGTCCCTTGTTTGTGGATCCTAGCACCAAATCCTTATTTGTAAGGCAAACTAAGTATTTTTTTTCTTTTTTAGTAAATATAATAACTGATGCTACTACAAAATGAGTACATTAAAACATACATCAACTTGCTATGTAATTTAGGAATGTAAAGTAATATTTCTTTTTACTTGCATGCAACTCTGCTGTTAAAAAATGAATCCCTAAAGATGTTTTGGACTTAACCTATAGATTGCTTTTAGACATCATAATGTGGGTATATGTGTGGAGAGTATACATGCAAACTTTTGAGCAATATGAAATTAAAGGGAACAACAACAAAAAAGACTTGTTCAAAGAACTGAGCAAAACAGTAAACTTCTTCCCTGAACAGTAAACTTCTGCATTGAAAAATTAAAAAAAAAAGACTGAGAAAAAGATGCAAGACATATATGGTGGAATGCATGAGTTCCGTGGGGGGAGGGGGCATGGAAAGGGGAATGGGTCTAAATTTTATTAAGAAATGTTGTATGAAATGTGCGAAAGTTGAATTAAAAAAGATTTCCTCCCACTCAGTGGGTCTCCTCTCCCCTTGGTTGTTTCCTTAGCTGTACAGAAGCTTGGTAGCTTAATGAGATTCCGCTCACTGATGTGGACCTTAAGGCCTGAGCAAGTGATGTCTAACGTAGAAAGTCCTTTCCTATTATATCTTCTAGGATACTGCCTATGTTTTCTTCTAGCAGTTTCAGGTTTCATATTGAGGTCTTTTATCCATTTGGGGTTGACTTTTGTGCAGGGTGAATAATAAGGCTCCAATTTCACTCTTTTACATGTAGAGATTCTGTTTTTCCAGCAACATTTGTAGAAAATATTGTGTTTCGTCTAGTGTGTGTGCTTGGCACTTCTGTCCTCAAATACCAGAGGGCTGAAATTGCATGTACTCAGTTTTGGGTTTTCAATTATGTTTCATTGATCTAATTATTTTTGTGCCAGTGCCATGTGGTTTTTATGACTATAGTTCTGTAACGTGGTCTGAGGTCAGCTATGGTGATCCCCAGGCATTGTTCTTGCCCAAGATTGCTTTGACTATCTGGGCTGAGGGCCTTTGTGATTCCATATGAATTTTAGTGTAATTTTTATTAGATCTGTGAAGAATATTGTATTTTGATTATTTATTTTTTGAAACAAGGGTCGCTTACCGAATCTGTAGCTTACTATTTTTGTTAGACTGGTTGCCCAAAACCAGTAGATCTGCCTATCTCAGCCCCATGGTGTTGGGATTACTGACCTACAGTGTCACACCTAATTTTCATTGTTTTAAAATGTGGGTTCTTGGGGTTGGAACTTAGGTCTTCCTTCTTGTGCAGCAAGCACAATGCCCGTCAAACCATCTCCTCAACCCTGGCAGTGTCTACTTTCTAAAATATGTATTATCATATCTATATTAAACAAGGGGCTGGGGAGATGGACTAGGGATTAAGAGAACTTGTTGCTCTGGCACAGGACCTTGGTTTGCTTCCCAGCACCTCCATGGTGGTTCAGGACTATTTATGATTCCAGTTTCAAAGGATCCTATGCCCTCTTCTGCCATCCAGGGGCACCAGGCATGCTCATAGAGAATATATATATATATATATATATAATGAATAATATATAAATAAAAACAGTCTATTTGTCATATTTTCTTAATAATCACATATATATAGTATATATATATATATATATATATGGAAGTACATAGAAACAAGCCATTATGATTTCCCCCACTTAGATCGGTTTTGTATTCTTGCTATCATGGTTTAATTCAGTACTAGGCAGAATGGTTGTAAGACCTTAATGCTGAAGCTTTCTTTAACCAGCTACTCTTCCCTAATTAGCTTTTCAGTTGTCAATATTGCATTTAAATTATTTTATACAATAAATAATAAACCTGAGTTTTTTCAATAAGTTTAGAATAAAAGTATATTAAGTCTAAAACATATACTTTTCTTAAACAATTAATTTTAGTTTTAAATTATAAAATTGATTAGTACAATTTTAATTATACAGTAACAAGAAATATGGTGCAGAGGAATGAACTTCAGAGTTGATCAGTCCTTGATTCTGTTGAATCTGTTCCACTAGATAGATATAGATGTGAATCTTCTGCAAATGAACTAATTCTCAAGTCCTGGCTTCCCTAAATAATAAATGGAGATAATAAAGCTTAAGTATTATAGTGCCCTAGTATTAGAGACAACGCATGCACACACTGACTCCTTCAAGAGCATCTCCAAGCCAACCTTACTAGCAAGGTGGCAATTATTTTCAATCTAAGCTACTTTTCTGCTGTGCTCCATTTTCCTGGCATGCTGCAAGGTCCTGGCAGATGCCTTTGTATTTATCTGATGTCATGCTATTCTGTGGCAAGAACTTCAGTGTCCTAATACAGGGAGTTCCCTGGACTGCCTGCTGGTGAGGCTGTTGCTATGGTAGCTCTTGTTTTCTGAACTGCAGTCACTCTATTTCTTAATTTTTTCACAGCATACTGCATATAAGATTGTTATCACAGATTTAAGCTTGTTATTTTCTCTTGTTGAACATTATGTGTTTGATCTGTCCTCCTTTTAAAATTTTGGTTTTCATTTTGAATTGGAATCTATTTACAAGATAGATATCTTATAATTTTTAGTCATATTTTATTTTTTTATTGAAGGCATTATTTAGAATAGTGGTCATTTGCACTCTTTAATCTATTTTATTGAAGGATATAGAAACCTAATAATTCAGAACTCAGAAAATAATAAAATATATGACATATTAATTTATATATACAACTATGAATCACTAAATTTAATAATAGGTCCTTTTATACACACACGCACGCACACACACACACACACACACACACCACACACACATGAATCCATGTTAGAAGTGTGTCTTTGGTCTCAAGAAAATGACCAAACAAAAATACTTGGGCAAGGACAAATGATTTCTGTTAAAGGTGCAGAGCCACTCTAAATCCAGCAAACAACTACACTATGGCGGGAGTGGGGTTTCCCCTGAGTTTTTGTTCCTAACACAAAGGGATCCCTATGCCTTGTTCTGAGTGTTCAGAACTCAGCCTCACAGTCTTACAGTACTGTCTAATTCAAAATGCAATGCTGATAAACAAAATGCTGATTTTGAGAGCAGGGTATAGCCTTGAGTATAAACTTTCATCCTAGAAAAATGCTAACTGAGGGAGTAGTTTTTCAGACAGTATTATTATAAATTTCATTAAACATGGAATTTTCTTTGTCTCATTTAACTTTTGATAAAAAAGACAGTACATCTTATTTACATTTCCCATTGTACATTTACACTAAAGGATAGCTCAGTGAAATAAATAAAATTTGGCATAAGGGCAGAAGAAAGATTTCATCAGACTTCAACCAGAATGTAAATTATTTTCGGGTAAATCATTTCTGATGGATCAATGAAGTTTTCCTTAAATTCAAAATAAAAACAAAACTAAAATGGAAAAAGCTGGAGGAATTTCTATCCCTTGTGGATGTTTTAGGGATTTTTTTGTATGAAAGATATATTTCTTGTAAAAATGTTTATTGATGAGTGACACTATGAAAAAGTAGAGTCATGTAAAATAGCAACTGTATTTCCTAGTGAGGTCCTCACGGAATTCTACTACCATAACTTTTAATTTATAAGACTTAGGATTTGAGTGTTCCAGATAAATATATCTCTCATATATATATATTATATATATATTGTCTTTTATTCATTTGTCTACATAACACATCACTCAAGGGCCAAGGTTCTTCGATCCACAGGTGCACTCACCAGAGCTTAAGTTTCTCTATCTTCATTTTCATACCCTAAGAATTCTATTCAATTTCCTTGTCTTTCAGCTGTGGATTTAACTAATATAATATACTATATATATATATATATAATATATATAGTATAATGTAATGTACAAAGTACTCCTACTTTTTTAACATGCGGGGTTCTTTTTTTGAGTTCTTTTGAACATTGGATCTTCCACAATACTGAAGATATAATTCTCATCAAATTTTCAGCTTAGCATTTTTGTTCTAGATCTTCCTTTCTTTTGGATTCATTGATTACTAATCTTATGCAGATAATTTTGTAACTTTCTCAGTATTTATATTGTTGTTGACTTCTCTAGTAAATCTTGATTAATTTTTCAGGATGCTGATCCATTTTACAAAAGCTTATGTACAAATTAAATCATGGTCCTGGGAAGATGACTTAGCAATTAAGAGTATATACTGCTCTTGTAAAAGACCTACCTGGTTTAGTTCTTAGGACCTATGTTGACAAACTAATAACTGGACATAAATTGAGCTCCAAAGGGCCTAACACCCTCTTCTGGCCTCCATGGACACCTGCATTAATGTGTCCATACCCATACACAGAAACACATACATATACATAGTTAAATGAAAAATATGTCTTTAAAAATTAAATTAGCATTATATTGCTAGGGGGTAACAGAAATATAAAATTGCAAGAGAACCTGCTTCTTCTAGTCCATCACTTCTAGTAAATGATAGTAGCTATTATTTCAGGTACCACCTATACTTAAAAATACACACACAAACCAACAAACCCACAACTTTTATCAATTTTTTTGAGAATTTCATATAATGTATTTTGGTTATATTCAGACCCCTTCCCCATATCCACCCATGCCTTACTAACCCCCACTCTTGCTTCAGGTTCAGGTTCCCTATTATTATTTTTCTTTCTTTTTTTTTTTTTTTACAGCCTATCAAGTCTAATTTGTGTTCCTCAAATGTTCATGGGTGTTGTTTCTTATCTTAATGTCTGGTCAACACCTTTAAAGAAATTAACCATCTGTCAGCAGCTATTAATTGCCAATAAATCTAGGCTTTAGAAAAGGGCAAGAGCAAAATAATGTTTAAAATTTACAATAATAATTTTATAAGAAAAGTTGGTAAAAGTGTCAAATATCAGTTTATGTTCTATTTCATTAACCAAAATGGATTTATTCTTGTCAGAAAAAGAAAAAAGAAGCTTTTTGATACAGCTTTTTCTGCTACACTTCCCTTATGTACAGGAATGTTCTCTATGTGCACACAGAAAGAAGAGGAAAAGGATTCCATAAGCTTAACCCTTGCCATGAAGAAACTTCAAATTCTTAGAAAGCTCTATTGGTTTGATTTTTTAATACATGGTTTCATTCCATAGCCTGCAATTCACTATGTATCTATACTGTCTGGTTTAACAGCAGCTTGGCAGAAATTAAGATCACCTGAAATTAAGAATCCTCAACTGAGGAGTTGTCCTGATTGCCTCAAATGACAGAAGACCCACCATGCCTGACTTCAAATATTACAATTTTGAAGTAAGCAGATTAATAAATTATTTTAATAGATATGTGTAGATAACATATAATTTATAGGACATAATTTGGTAATGCTGACATAGTTATCCAGAACTGTGATCCTTACTGAAGACTTGCACAAGTTTTTCTTAAATCAACCCCTATTTTCTGAAATGTTTGAGCAACATCTTCTAGAGTCTAGTGAGATGTTGTGCTTGTACTTTTGTTACTTTTACTTTTACCTCCATGAGTCTTACCTGGATTATTACACTCTAGAATAATTCAGAATTGCTCAATTTCAAGAGGTAGAGGAAGACCAGCACTTAGTAGATCAAAACTAAGATTTAATTTCATTTGAAGTTTATTGGAAATTATTTATACTATACTCTAAATTTGCCAGTGTTTTATTCACTTGAGACTTCTGCTACTGGAAATGTACTAGGAAATAGTAGCACATCCTGCACCAGCACCATGTAGAAAGGGGGTTCTGTACACAGCTCCAGGCACTGGAATAAATACTTTCCCCAGATTCATGTTTGAAGTCCTTTGTCAGCCTTCTGAAGTTGCTAATACTACAGTCAGAGGTGATGAAACTGATGCATATGGATTGACTTGCTAAAATATTACAGAGCCAGTATTAAACCACCGGACTGACACTTGTTCCACAAAGTCCTCTCCGGGAGCTCATGAGCCTAAGACTATCCCATTTTACAGGACAAACAACAAACTAAAGCAACAGGAATTTTCAGATATTTGTGTCTATAGGTTTCAGAATTTTGAAGACTTATAAGTCATTATTTTCTAACTTTGTACAATATTATGTGAGAAAACTGATCTTTAAGCAGCTTCCTGTCTCTAAGTGAAAAAAATAAAAAATACCCCCCCTCATAAAAGTTGTTTCACATTTGATTAGTCAACTGGTAGAAGCATAGAGAGAACCTCGACTCAGGGGGCACCATTTAATGTGCCATCTTCAAATGACTTAATGTGTTTTCCATGATTATCTTTGATACTTTGAATAATTAACAGACATTTATAATTTTTGAAAGGGCTGGAAAAATTTGAAAGGCTTGAAATTATGACCACCATCTGATTGGTTAATATTCACGTAGGCATCTTTTGTGGATGTCATTTGATAAGAGGAAAAAGGCACAATTTATTTCTTAAGATATTTGATTTACCAAGATTTAAAACTGCACATATTTTGTTAAACTGTTAACATAAAGAAGACATTTTATTAAATAATGTATTTATCGCACATGTGTTTATATGTTATACAGAATAAATATTCATAAATAAAAAATGAATTTTCTAGTGTCTAGTGTAATAAAATTGATAAATGATACAGTGATGATAAGGTTGCTTTGTGCTGTGAATGAAGACATTATTTGTGTAATTATCATGCTTGTGTTCATTTGCTTTTCTATAATTCTATTTTTTTAGAACCAGGAAACTCACTTGCCTGGTTCTCCATCTTTCTTACTTAAGATGCTGGCATAGAATAAGAAGTCAATAAACACTATTAATTGTTTTAGTCCTACAATCAGAGGGTTTCAAATAAGACTATATTCATGTTCATTCATTTCCTGTAAGAATTTTCATTGATAATTTTTGAAAAGAGCAATACAACCACACTCAAAATTTATAGACAAATACCAAGCAGTATGTGTCTTACTTCTAATTTCAATATTGTCAACTTCCCTCTCTCAATTCAGTGTTAAGATTTCACATGTATTTCAAGAGGTATTTTATATAATTATAAGAAAATAACATTGCATATATTTTTAAAATATTTTTCGTAGTGGTAGAATATCGGACATGTATGATGATGTGTTATAGTCAGGAGAATGTACCTATGTAGTTCAAAGAAAATAGGATGCAGTAAAATACATAAAGTTAGATGTTGTGGCACCCTTACCATGCTAGTACTGAGGAGGGTGAGGTGGTAGGATGGTAAATTTGAAGCCAGGCCAGACTGCATAGTGAGATTCTGTCTCAAAAATATTATAATATATTGCAATACACAGTACATGCATTATATAATAAATATATTAATGTATACATATAGTACTCTAACAATATTATTAATTGCTATTTACTCTTTATAAAAAATATAGTAGGTATGTGTGGTATTGTAAACATAGCCAAATACACATGACTGGAGAGGTCATAGATCTTAGAGAAAACCCTGAATCTGTCACACCCCTAGACAAACTGTATGATAAATATGTATAGTTATAGAGAAGTACACCTGTCACCACTCATAAAGGAAGTTTCTTTGACAACAGACAGAGTCTAGTTCAGAGTTCCACAATTCAGCACATACAGAGAATAAGTGTCTGTGAGAGGCCCGACCCTAAGTGACATATCAATAATGAAATCTCTATACCTAAGGCTCACAGAACATAGTGGAACAAGAGGTAGAGATAATACTAATGCATCTCACAACTCTCACAACTCTCATTGGGGGAATTTCATCATGCAACTGAGGATGATGAACACAGAAGGGCATAACTGGCCAAAGTGTAGAGAATAAGAGGCTGCAGAGTTTGTGTCACTGGATAGAACTCGTATATTAAATCTCATCCACTCAGGGCTCAGGGAGGTTAGAAGGATTGTAAGAGCCAGGGGTGGATGACCACAATGAAACTGTTTTCCAGGCTTCTGAGAACTTGTTCATCTGAACTTACAGCAATAGTGACAGCATGCAGAAGATCCAGGGAAACTCAATCAGACAAAATATGCATAGAACTGGGAAAATGGGAGGGAGGCCTTAACCTTAGCTCAGGAACTCTTGGCAGCTAGGTGATCACTGCTGGGTGAGAGAGATGTAATCATCTTTAAAGGAGTAGTATTAGGCTGAACAGACTCAAGCGGATAAACTTGCACTGAGGGACTACTGTGGACACTAAATTGACATAACATGTCTTAACACAAAGGACAGTATGAATGAATTCCAGTGGGGGCCTATGGAAGGGTACCAGTGTGGAAGGGAGCGTTAAGATGATTAAGATTTCTTGAGATGTTAGAATAATCCATTGTTGATGTCAGAGCTCCTGTATTAATATATTTTGCTTAAATGCATAGCTTAAGGAGACTTTAGCATTATATTTGGTTCTGAATAGAGAATAATCCTTTTCACAGTTTCTATGTCCATTAGTCAATTAAAGAAGGCAGTTTTTCCGATTTTACAAGAGATTATACTCAATACAGCTGGCTCCAATCTACAGCCCGAGATGACCTCATCATCATCTATTTCTCCTTATTCTATTGGGGGGAAGTTAAGAAAGTCTCTTGATTAAAAAACCTTTGCAGCACCTAGAAGGTAAGTTTGTTAGGATTCATTAAAAATAAGTTGTTACTAGTAGGATCTGGAGAGGGGCCTGATGTCATGTATGAAATAACAAATTCAATAAAGAGTTACAACAAATATATTGAAATATTTATACAAAAACTCAAAACAAAAAAAATAGAAATAAGGTTTGAAATATGTTGGGCTAATGGATGGGTCCCTGCAATAGAGGAGGAAAATCGTGCAGGCAACCAAACTGTATGGTATGAAAATTGAAAAACGTCAACAAAAAAAGGTTGTATACAGATAGAAAGGAAAAAACTTTAATATAGTTTAATGTATCTTTGAAAATCCATACATGTATACAGTATACTTTTACACTCTCTGTCCCCCATGTCTTCTAGTTGCCCTAAAATGTTTTCCCTGCATCTTCACATCTCCTTCTGTTTGATTCAAGTCACTTAGGTGTGTATCTATATATTATATATATACTATCTATATAGATCATAGATCTAATAGATACTATATGTCCTGGTGTGGGCCTTGCACTGGAGCATGAGCATCTGACCAGTGACACTCCCTCCCTGAACAGCCATAAACTGCCAAATAGCTCCTCAGCTAGGGGTGGGGGCCTGTGAGCTACTCCCCCATATATGTTGGAAATTTGCCTGGTTTGATCTTTTATGGATCTTGTGCAGGTAACCATAACTGCTGTGTATTCATGACTGCAGCAGCCATTAGCATGTCCAGAAGATAGCACTCCACAGCACCCTTCCCAGTCCTCCAGCTCTTCTGTCCACCTCCTCTTCTGTGACATTCCCAGAGCCTTTGGGGAGGGGACAGGGTTTGATACAGATGCCTCATTTAGGGATTTTATTTTTTTTAATAAAGCAGATGAGCCTTTGCCTTAGGTTCTTCTATATGGGTAATCTAGTATAAGAAAGGAGGCATATAGTATGTAGTAAAATATAGAGTGTGTTAGAATATGGTAAGTCCAATAAAATGCAAACAAACCATAACACAGAAGGACAAATCTGCTGTTTCAGGATCACATATAAAAGTTGTTTGCTCAAGGAGAAATCAAGTGGACACTGACCTTGAAGCTTCATTGCTACTGCCTAGTTTTCATAGTGCTAGAAGGTGCTATGGATGTTATTGCTAGAAAATTATAAAGATCAATTTTACCTAGCCGTGAACATTGTAAGCTACAATAGCAGTTGGCTTAGCAAAATACGCCCACTGGTGCAATAGTGACGCAAATTCCATGAGAGTAACCAACCACTTTTCTGATTGGATTTATGGCCTGTCTCCCAAGATGCAGTCCATACCTGATACTGTTATCAGGGCTAAGAACCTGTGTCTAAAAACATCACGTGATGGAGGAAAACCTACTTTTATCATTTTCCTAAATAGATATAATATTAAACTGACTCATAATAATTTACTGCTATACCCATACAGTAGTACATACATTAACTCTCACCAAAGGAGCTTCTTTTTGCAGTGGATGGTAATTAACACAAAGACATGAGACTGGTCAACCCTAAATGGGATACCTGTATTGTACCTTCTCCTCCTAAGGCTTATGGACCATTGTGGAAGGAGGCAGGGGAGGAAAGATTGTAAGAGCCAGAGATGTCTTACAGTTTATTAAAAAATCAAAAAGGAATCTGTGTGGTCTAGATACTGTAGGGTTGTTACACATATGAACCAACAGCACTTATGACAGCATGCACAGGCCTATGCAAACCCTAGCCAGAAAGTTTGTGTAGGGGTGGGGTGGGGGGGTGGCCAGAAAGACCTAGCCCTAGTGCAGGATCTATTGGCAATTCATCCTCGTAGCTGGGAGAGAGAGGGTCAGTTTTCCTTACTGGTGTGTCACCTAGTAGATTTACCATATTCCCAAGAGCATTTAAGAATCACAGATGAGGCTCTACAACACCTTAATAAACAGAGCAGATACTAATAGAAGACCTGAAGTTGGGGGCGGGCAAGGTGGGTGGAGCAGGGAGAGGGGTATAAATATAATCAAAATACATTGTGTGAAATCCTCAAGTCATATATTTTGATCATATTTAGACCTCCTTTCCTTATCTGCATACCTGCCAGATTTCATGTACTTCGTTATATATATTAAGGCCTATTATGCCAAGTTTATATCTTCAGATAGTCTTGTGTGTATCCGTCCACTGGAGCCTGGTTAATCTGTCTAGTGACACACCATTAAAACCAGCTCTTCCTCTCCAAGTAGTTACTGGTGGCCCATATGTCCTTGGCCAAAGTTAGGGCTTATGACCCACATCCCCATTTATATGCTGTACTTTTATCTGCCTTGAGCTTGCATAGGTCTTTTGCATGCTCTTATCATTGCTTCTATTGAGAGAGCTTTAAGTTCAATTAGACAGCTGCCGTTCACACCTAAGACAAAAGTGCCACTACTGCATCAGCAAATATGTGCTGGGGTGACCATTGTGGCAGTTCATAAGCTTTACAAGGGCTGGAGAGATAGCTGAGTGCTTAAGAGGCCTGGATGTTCTTGCAGAAGACCTGTCTTCAAAAACCAGTGCACACATGGAGGCTAAAAACTGTATATAACTCCAGTTAGAGGGAATCCAATGCCCTCTTCTGTCCTCTGTGGGCACTGCATGACACAGGTGCACTTACATACATGCAGACATAATTCTCAAATACACAAAATAAAAATAAATTTAAAAATGGCTTTACAGCTGGGAGCATCATTGATTTTTCTTCCCCTTGACAGTTTGCATAGTATCTTCTGATACTACAGAAGCTAGTCTTTAGGGAAGAGCCCTTTGGATCAGTTCTGACTCCATTGTTCCAAGCTGTGTGTCTAAAGTATGTCCTGTCTTCAACAATAGTGTTTTACCTTCAATTTCTGGGAGACAATCAAGGGCAGTGGCAATAGTTTGTGTTGTTTTGGGACTCTCATCATCTACCTTGGTCAACAACTCCAAGAGATGTTTCCCTTGACTTACACTGTGGTTTTTTTTTTTTTTTTGGTGTTTGTTTGTTATAAAGCCTTCATTCTGTTTTTTCACACCACCTAATCATCATTTTTCTCTCCCTTTTCTTCCCTGTCTGTCATTACTCCTTCTCTAATTTAACTAAATCACCACCATTGTCAACCTTTCTGTCTGGATAATACCTATCTCATTCTATTCTTCCCCTTACCAGTGGTTCCTTTCAAAGTTTGTGCCTCCCACAGTTATATCAGGATATATACTCACATCTAAAAGCTCTGTGCAGCAAAGGAAATAACCAATCCTGTGAACAGGAAGCCACCAGAGTGGAAGGGAATTTTCACCAGCTATACATTTGACAGCAGATTCATATCCAGAATATACAAAGAACAAAAAAGGCAAAGACTCAAGAAAACAAATGTCCCAATTGAAAAATGAGCTATGGGTCTGAACAGAAAGCTCTCACAAGATTAAATAAAATGCTAAGAAATACCTTAAAAGCTATTTAACATCCTCAGTAATAAGGGAAATAAAAATCAAAACTTCTTTACTATTTCATCTTATCCCAGTCAGAGTGGCTAAAATCAAGAGAAGTGACACTAAATGCTGATGATGATGTGGGGAAAAGAGAACATTCATTCACTCCTGGTGGGATTGTAAACTGGTGCAACCATGGTAGAAATCAGTGTGTAGAACACTTAAAAAAAAACTAAAAAATAAATCTACTCCATGTTTCCATCATACCATTCTTGGCATGTGCCCAAAGGTTTTTGTTGCTGCTCTTTTCACAAGAGCTAGGAAACGGAAGCAACCTAAATGTCCTTCAACTGGTAAATCGATAATGAAAATGTGGTGCATTTTCAAAATGCAGTTCTACACAGTGGTGAAAAAAAATGAAATCAAGAAGTTTACCAGTAAATGTATGAAACCAGAAACTATTAAAATATATATATATATATATATATATATATATATATATATAAGGGTATTTTGGGGAGTGTCTCTCGTAGCTATGCTGGCCTGGGGAATCACTTTTTACCCCAGGCTGTCCTTGATCTCATGAGATCTTTCCTGCCTTTGCCTCTGGAGCCTCTGGAGTGCTGGGATAAAAGATAGGTGCCACAAAACCTGGCTAATAAAATACTTCTAAGAAGTTATTTACTAACTAAATTCCTCTTCAGAACTGGGATCTTATTGTCCTGTTCATTAAGAGTGCCAGCTGTTGCTGAGTTTTATGTGAATCTTATACCCTCAGGCAAAGAAAGCTACCTCTATGTAATAAATGATCAATAGAATAACAGGCCTCACCTTAGTATTAAACAACTCTGGGTGACTGCATCAGTGGTGATGATTCCTGTGGAATGTGCTTACACATTTTCTGGGACTACTTTACAGTTCAACTGGTTGTCTTTTTGCTCAACCTTATTTTTTTCCTTATAAGCATTACCTTCAGTATTTGCTCTTTCTGCTAATATTTGGTGCAGGTTCTGTTTCTCAGGGCAGTACATGAATATTGAGATACATGTGGCACTATAAACATGCCAATACACATGACTGAAAAGGTCATAGACTGAAGAAAACCTTATGTCTATTACATCTCTAGAGAAACATAATTTCTTACTGCATGCTAAATAAGCATCCTTTCAAAAGCTCAACAGAAATAATGGTAAAAGGAATACAGAGATATGGATGGTTTACATATCATTAATAGGACTTCACTTTTGTGAAGGCCAGGTCATCCCAGGGACTTCTCTGTAAATCAACTACTCTGTAAAATGTTCAAATTGTAAAGGAGACTGAAAGAAGTATTTTCAGTTCCAAATAAAGAGTTTCATGAATGTTGTCTTTCAAATTCTAAGTTCTTGAAACCTATTCTGTTTGGATGGTGTCCTCTCCATTGCTACAGCCACCCAGGGTTCTTAGCAAATGATAAAGAAGTGAATTAAAGGACATGTTCTCTTTTGTGTCTGAGGTTTAGAATATAAAGAGATATAAGGTATTTAAACAGTATAATATATAGCCGTTCGGTCCTACCAATGAAGCACTCGCAATTGGATATATGGGTATTTAGAAATACTGTTTAATTTTTATGGTAGGTTACTTGGTAAGACACAGATGTTTGGATGGTATGTTAATCCTGTATTACATTTTCTTCTGTTAAGTATGGCAGGTGTCTTTGTGTGGTTTATAACACTCCTAACCATTAGAGATGTAAGCTTGTGGCATCAGCGTGGGTTATTCCTCCCAGGAGAGAGCCAATAGCCATTAGATTTGGGATAACAGACTATAAGGGCTGCTACTGCTGCACAGTATTTCCAGGGCAGATGAGGTGTAGCTGGTGCTGACGGAAGGGTCTTGCTAGATTGAAAGGTTATGCCTGGACAAGCTGGCAGCCCATGAAAGAAAACAGGAAGAATCGACAGAGCCAAACAAAAGCTCCAGAGAAAGTAGACGTTTTGCATCCTCATCACCTGTTGTCCTCTTTCTAAGCCTAGGGAACAATCTGCGGAAGAGGGAGGGGTAGATCTGGCTTTTAGATTTATCGTAACTTAATAGGGCGGATTGGTTTTCGTGTGAATGTCGATGCTGATGTGCTACTTATTCTGGGTAAACCTTATTCCTTAACACAACTATAGACTGGACACTCATTTGATCAACTGTGATTGAACAATACAAGCCCCCCACCTTACTGGATGGTGGGACCCTAGAGACTGTGTGGTTTGGGCACAACTGCTCGCAAAATTGTTTTTACATGAGGATGCTTGTACTCACTAAAATATCACTCTATTTTAAAAACAAGGAAAAAGAAAAAAAAAAACAAACAAAACAAAAAACCGAAAGATGCAGAAAAGTACCGCAGAATGATGATTGGGATGGGTAGGGGTGGGGTGGGGTGGAAGGGAAGGGGATATACGCCCTGAACTAATTGGAAACTGAATGAAATGAAATACCAAAGCATCAATAAAAAAAATTAATTAATAAAAAAAGACCACAAAAAAAAAAAAAAAAAAAGAAGATAAAGAAAAAAAGAAAAATCACTTTGGAAAAATTTACTGGTGAGATGGTCAAAGTATTCTTCACCAATGCTTTAGACTTGTACAGGAAGGAGTCTTATACTGAAATTTATAAACTGGGTATTGTTCACATAAAAAGACCAAATATATTTTATGAGGTTCTGGAAGTCAGAAATTCCAAGATGAAGATTCAAGCAAATTTGATGTTTTGCGCAAGTAGCTGTGGCTTCAATCTCTGTAAAATCTGTGAAATCTGATTATTCATCCATAAATTCAAAATGATTATTATTTGTAGTTAACTTACTCAATTTTTATTACTAAGACTATGTCTGTTCCACTTCGTATTAAAATTATAAAATGTATCACTAAACAGAATTACAACTGATAATACCATTTTGGGGCCTAGGAAAAGCATTTTTATGTATTAATATTTATTATTGTTATTATTATTTTTGATAGTTTTTGAGATGTAACAACTGTTAAGTTCTCTGGCTAAACACTGAGAGTGACAAAATTTTAATATTCCTTAGAACTAAAAATCAGATCGGCGACAGACTCTTATGATATAATGAGCCATTTCACAATTCCAGCTTCCTTGAATTCTATTTAAAATATGGGAAGAAGGGCTGGAGAGATGGTTTTCCCCTACGAGTAAGAGTGCTGTTGCTCTTTGCAAAGGACCAGGGTTTCTATCCCCAGTACCCACATGGCATCTGAGAACCATCTTTAAACCCCTCATTTCCAGGGGAATCCAACGCTGTCTTCTGACTCCGCGCAATTGCACGGTGGGACACCGGTAGCACAAACCTATATGCCAACAGTCCATTCGTCATCTTACACATAAAAAAATAAATAAAATCTTAAAAATAAAAAATATGTGAAGAAGGCATATGTAAACACAGATGTAGGTTATGAGGTGCTACACACTTCAGTATTCTATCCCACAATATCAGAGGCTCATCTGGTTGGTCACCAACTTAAAGCAGGTGGCCACTGCTGTTGTGTGGAGGGGGAAGAAAAGCTAATTTGCAGCACAATACAATTATAAATACGAAGGAAGCATGTGAATCATGAAACCAGCAGTGTTTCATAACCTCTTGATTTTCAAAGTGTCTTCAGGAGACTGCCTGGAATTGAAGTCCTCTGGAATCATTTTCACCTGTGAGGTCTGGCAACAGATTGTGGCAAAGTCAGACAAGGTTCCCTGGAGGCTGTGGTGCTCTCAGCCTCCATATGCCCTGAAAGGGCCNATATATATATATATATATATAGTATTTTAGGGGCAGGGTCTCTCTGTAGCTATGGCTGGCCTGGGAATCACTTTTTACCCCAGGCTGTCCTTGATCTCATAGAGATCTTCCTGCCTTTGCCTCTGGAGCCTCTGGAGTGCTGGGATTAAAAGTATGTGCCACTAAACCTGGCTAATAAAATACTTCTAAGAAGTTATTTACTAACTAAATTCCTCTTCAGAACTGGGATCTTATTGTCCTGTTCATTAAGAGTGCCAGCTGTTGCTGAGTTTTATGTGAATCTTATACCCTCAGGCAAAGAAAGCTACCTCTATGTAATAAATGATCAATAGAATAACAGGCCTCACCTTAGTATTAAACAACTCTGGGTGACTGCATCAGTGGTGATGATTCCTGTGGAATGTGCTTACACATTTTCTGGGACTACTTTACAGTTCAACTGGTTGCTTTTTTGCTCAACCTTATTTTTTTCCTTATAAGCATTACCTTCAGTATTTGCTCTTTCTGCTAATATTTGGTGCAGGTTCTGTTTCTCAGGGCAGTACATAGAATATTGAGATACATGTGTGGCACTATAAACATAGCCAAATACACATGACTGAAAAGGTCATAGATCTGAGAGAAAACCTTATGTCTATTACATCTCTAGAGAAACATAATTTCTTACTGCATGCTAAATAAGCATCCTTTCAAAAGCTCAACAGAAATAATGGTAAAAGGAATACAGAGATATGGATGGTTTACATATCATTAATAGGACTTCACTTTTGTGAAGGCCAGGTCATCCCAGGGACTTCTCTGTAAATCAACTACTCTGTAAAATGTTCAAATTGTAAAGGAGACTGAAAGAAGTATTTTCAGTTCCAAATAAAGAGTTTCATGAATGTTGTCTTTCAAATTCTAAGTTCTTGAAACCTATTCTGTTTGGATGGTGTCCTCTCCATTGCTACAGCCACCCAGGGTTCTTAGCAAATGATAAAGAAGTGAATTAAAGGACATGTTCTCTTTTGTGTCTGAGGTTTAGAAAATATAAAGAGATATATAGGTATTTAAACAGTATAATATATAGCCTTTCGGTCCTACCAATGAAGCACTCGCAATTGGATATATAGGTATTTAAACATTACTAATTGTTATGGTAGGTTACTTTGGTATAGACACAGATGTTTGGATGGTATGTTAATCCATGTATTACATTTTCTTCTGTTAAGTATGACAGGGTCGTCGTGTGGTTTATAACATCTCCTAACCATTAGAGGATGTAATGGTAAGCTTGTGGCATCAGACGTGGGTGTATTCCTCCAGGAGAAGAGCCAATATGCCATTAGATTTGGGATAACAGACTATAAGGGCTGCTACTGCTGCACAGTATTTCCAGGGCAGATGAGGTGTAGCTGGTGCTGACGGAAGGGTCTTGCTAGATTGAAAGGTTATGCCTGGACAAGCTGGCAGCCCATGAAAGAAAACAGGAAGAATCGACAGAGCCAAACAAAAGCTCCAGAGAAAGTAGACGTTTTGCATCCTCATCACCTGTTGTCCTCTTTCTAAGCCTAGGGAACAATCTGCGGAAGAGGAGGGGTTAATCTGGCTTTTAAGATAGATCTTGGTAATTTAAATTTGGGCTGCGTGTCGTTGTGGATGTGAGTTGAAACGTGACAATCTTGAGGTAAACCTTCTATCTTAACTACAAAATATACGACTGGACACTCATTTGATCAACTGTGATTGAACACATACAAGCCCCCTTACTGGATGGTGGGACCCAAGAGCTGTGTGGTTTGGGCACAATGCTCGCCAAAAATTGTTTTACATGAAGGATGCTTGTACTCCAAAAGTATCACTCTATTTTAAAAAACAAGAAAAAAGAAGTAAAAAGACAAACAAAACAAAAAACCCAGAAGATGCAGAAAGTACCGAGATGTATGATCTGGGATGGGTAGGGGTTGGGGTGGGGTGGAAGGAAGGGGATATACGCCCCTGAACTGAATTGGAAAATGATTGAAAATGAAATACACAAAGCATCAATAAAAAAAATTATTAAAAAAAAAGACCACAAAAAAGAAAAAAAAAAAAAGAAATAAAGAAAAAAAAAAAATACTTTGGAAAAACTTACTGTTGAGATGGTCAAAGTATCTCTTCACCAATGCTTTAGTTGTACAGGAAGGAGTCTATACTGAAATTTCATAAACTGGGTTGTTCACATAAAAGGGACCAAATATATTTATGAGGTTCTGGAAGTCAGAAATTCCAAGATGAAGATTCAAGCAAATTTGATGTTTTGCGCAAGTAGCTGTGGCTTCAATCTCTGTAAAATCTGTGAAATCTATTAATTCATTCCTAAATTCAAATATGATTATTATTTGTAGTTAACTTACTCAATTTTTATTTAAGACTATGTCTGTTCCACTTCCAGTATTAAAACTTATAAAATGTTTCACTAAACAGAACTTTACAACTGATAATACCTTTTGGGGCTACGGAAAAGCATTATGTATTAATATTTATTATTGTTATTATTATTTTTGATAGTTTTTGAGATGTACAACTGTTAAGTTCTCTGGCTAAAACACTGAGAGTGACAAAAATTTTAATATTCCTTTAGACTAAAAATCAAGATCGCGACAGACTCTTATGATATAATGAGCCATTTCACAATTCCAGCTTCCTTGAATTCTATTTAAAAATATGGGAAGACAGGGCTGGAGATGATGGGTCCTACGAGTAAGAGTGCCGATTGCTCGTACAAGGACCACGGGTTTCTATCCCCAGTACCCACATTGCATCTGAGAACCATCTTTAAACCCCTCATTTCCAGGGGAGATCCAACGCTGTCTTCTGACCTCCGCGGAATTTGCACGTGGGGACCACCGGGCACAACCTTATGCCAGACAGTACTTCTGTTCAATTCACACATAAAAAAATAAATAAAATTCTTAAAAATAAAAAATATGTGAAGAAGAATATGTAAACACAGATGTAGGTATGAGGTGCTACACACTTCAGTATTCTATCCCACAATATCAGAGGCTCATCTGGTTAGGTCACCATCTTAAAGCAGGTGCCACTGCTGTTGTGTGAGGGGAGAAGAAAAGCTAATTTGCCAGCACAAAAATATAAATACGAAGAGAAGCATGTGAAGTCATGAAACCCAGCAGTGTTTCTAACCTCATGATTTTCAAAGTGTCTTCAGGAGACTGCCTGGAATTGAAGTCCTCTGGAATCATTTTCACCTGTGAGGTCTGGCAACAGATTGTGGCAAAGTCAGACAAGGTTCCCTGGAGGCTGTGGTGCTCTCAGCCTCCATATGCCCTGAAAGGGCCATGGAGGGAAGAGGAGAGGTTCAGTCATTTCCTTACTGGTGTGTCACCTAGTAGATTTACCATATTCCCAAGAGCATTTAAGAATCACAGATGAGGCTCTACAACACCTTAATAAACAGAGCAGATACTAATAGAAGACCTGAAGTTGGGGGCGGGCAACGTGTGGGGTGGAGCAGGAAGGAGGTTTGAATATAAGCAAAATACATTGTGTGAAATCCTCAAGTCATATATTTTTGATCATATTTAGACCTCCTTTCCTTATCTGCATACCTGCCAGATTTCATGTACTTCTTATATATTTTAAGGCCTATTTATGCAAGTTATATCTTCAGAATAGTCTTGTGTGGGTCGTTCACTGGAGCCTGGTTAATCTGTCTAGTGACACACCATTAAAACCAGCTCTTCCTCTCCAAGTAGTTACTGGTGGCCCATATGTCCTTGGCCAAAGTTAGGGCTTATGACCCACATCCCCATTTATATGCTGTACTTTTATCTGCCTTGAGTTTGCATAGGTCTTTTGCATGCTCTTATCATTGCTTCTATTGAGAGAGCTTTAAGTTTCAATTGACAGCTTGCCCGTTCAACACTAAGACAAAAGTGCCACTACTGCATCAGCAAAAATATGTGCTGGAGTGTGACCCATTGTGGCAGTTCTAAGCTTTACAAGGTGGAGAGATAGCTGAGTGCTTAAGAGGCCTGGATGCTTCTTGCAGAAGACCTGTCTTCAAAAACCAGTGCACACATGGAGGCTAAAAAACTGTTATATAAACTCCAGTTTAGAGGGGAATCCACATGCCCTCTTCTGTCCTCTGTGGGCACTGCCCAACACAGGAGCACTTAAATACATGCAGGCGACAAATTCTCAAATACACAAATAAAAATAAATCTTAAAAATGGCTTACAGAAAAAAAACACAAACGCATGGCGAGCATTCCATCTGATTTTTCTTTCCCCTTGAAACAGTTTGCCATAGGCTAATCTTTCTGATACTACAGAAGCTAGTCTTTAGGGAAGAGCCCTTTGGATCAGTTCTGACTCCATTGTTCCAAGTTCTGTGTGGGTCCGTAAATATGTCCCTGGTCCCTTCAACAATAGTGTTTTACCTTCAAATTTCTGGGAGATATCCAAGGGCAAGTGGCAATTAGTTTGTGTTGTTGGGACTCTTCATATCTACCATTGCGCTCAACAACTCCCAAGAGATGTTCTCCCTTGACTAGTACACTGTCGGATTTTTTTTTTTTTTTTTTGGTGTGTCTTCGTTATTAAAAGCCTTCATTTCTGTTTTCACCACCACCTAATCATATTTTTCTTCTCCCTTTTTCTCTTCCCTGTCGTCCTGTTCAGTTACTCCTACTCTAATTTAACTAAAATTCCACCACCCTAGCTACAAACCTTTCTTCTGTATAACCTACCCACCTATCTCATTCTATTCTTCCCCTTACCAGTGGTTCCTTTCAAAGTTTGTGCCTCCCACAGTTATATCAGGATATTATGACTCACATCTAAAATGCTTCTGTGCAGCAAAGGAAATAACCAAATGCGTGACAGGAAGCCACCCAGAGGTGGAAGGGAAATTTACCAGCTATACATTTGACAGCAGATTCATATCCAGAATATAAAAAAAAAAAAGCAAAGGACTAATAGAAAACAAAAGCCCAATGAAAATATGGGCTATGGGTCTGAACAGAAAGCTCTCACAAGATTAAATAAAATGCTAAGAAATACCTTAAAACAGCTATTAACCAATCCTCAGTAATTTAAGGGGACAACTATAAATATTTCAAAACTTCTTTACTATTTCATCTTATGCCCAGTCAGAGTGGCTAAAATCAAGAGAGTGACACTAAATGCTGATCGATCTGATGTGTGGAAAAGAGAACATTCATTCACTCCTGGTGGGATATGTACACGTGGTGCAACCATGGTAGGAAATCAGATGTGTATGAACACTTAAAAAAAACTTAAAAAATAAATTCTACTCCAATTTCCATCATACCATTCTTGGCATGTGCCCAAAGGTTTTTGTTGCTGCTCTTTTTCACAACGTGAGCTAGGAAACGGAAGGCAACACTAAATTTTTGTCAACTGATGAATCGATAATGAAAATGTGGTGCATTTTCAAAATGCAGTTCTACACAGTGGGTGAAAAAAAATGAAATCAAAGAATTACCAGTAAATGATAGAAACCAGAAACTATAAAATATATAATATAATATATATACATATCATATATTATTATACTAAGTATTTTAGGGGCAGGGCTCACTGCTCTGTAAGCTAATGGCTGGCCTGGAGAATCACTTGTTTACCCCAGGCCTGTCCTTGATCTCATAGAGATCTTCGCTGCCCTTTTGCTCATTGGAGGCCTCTGCGGAGTGCTGGGATCAAAAGTATGTGCCTCCACACCAAAACGGCTACCATAAGAAATACCTTCTAAGAAACGTAGTTTACTAACTAAATTTCCTCTTCAGAACTGGGATCTTATTGTCCTGTTCATTAAGAGTGCCAGCTGTTGCTGAGTTTTATGTGAATCTTATACCCTCAGGCAAAGAAAGCTACCTCTATGTAATAAATGATCAATAGAATAACAGGCCTCACCTTAGTATTAAACAACTCTGGGTGACTGCATCAGTGGTGATGATTCCTGTGGAATGTGCTTACACATTTTCTGGGACTACTTTACAGTTCAACTGGTTGCTTTTTTGCTCAACCTTATTTTTTTCCTTATAAGCATTACCTTCAGTATTTGCTCTTTCTGCTAATATTTGGTGCAGGTTCTGTTTCTCAGGGCAGTACATAGAATAATTGATGATTCATGTTTGGTACTATAAACATAGCCAATACACATGTATGGAGAGGTCATAGATTCTGGAGAAAACCTTTATGTACTCATTTACATTCATAGAAAACCATAATTTCTTACTGCATGCTAAATAAGCATCCTTTCAAAAGCTCAACAGAAATAATGGTAAAAGGAATACAGAGATATGGATGGTTTACATATCATTAATAGGACTTCACTTTTGTGAAGGCCAGGTCATCCCAGGGACTTCTCTGTAAATCAACTACTCTGTAACCAGGCTTCTGAGAACTTGTCATTGAACTTACAGCAATAGTGACAGCATGCGAAGATCCAGGGAAACTCATCTGACAAAATATGCATCAGAACTGGGAAAATGGGAGGGAGGCCTAACCTTAGCTCGGAACTTTGGCAGCTAGGTGGTGATCACTGCTGGGTGAGAGAGATGTAATCATCTTTAAAGGAGTAGTATTAGGCTGAACAGACTCAAGCGGATAAACTTGCACTGAGGGACTACTGTGGACACTAAATTGACATAACATGTCTTAACACAAAGGACAGTATGAATGAATTCCAGTGGGGGCCTATGGAAGGGTACCAGTGTGGAAGGGAGCGTATAAATGATTAAGATTGTCTTGAGATGTTTAGAATAATCCTTGTTGATGTCAGAAGCCCTGTAATATTAATAATTTTGCTTAAATGCATAGCTTAAGAACTTTAGCATTATATTTGGTTCTGAATAGAGAATAATCCTTTCCACGTTCTTGTCCATTAGTCAATTAAAGAAGGCAGTTTTTCCGATTTTACAAGAGAATACCTCATAACAGCTGGCTCCAATCTACAGCTCGAGATGACCTCATCATCATCTATTTTCCTTCTATTCTATTGGGGGAAGTTAAGAAAGTCTCTGTATTAAAAAACCTTTGCAGCACCTAGAAGGTAAGCTTTGTTAGGCTTCATTAAAAATAGTTGTTACTAGTGGATCTGGATCCTGAGGGGCCTGATGTCATGTATGAAATATACAAAAATTCAATAAAGATTTACAACAAATATATTGAAAATATTTATACAAAAACTCAAAACAAACAAAATATGAAATAAGGTTTTGAAAATCTTGTTGGGCCTAATGGATGGGTCCTGCAGATAGAGGAGGAAAATCTACAGGCAACCAAACTGTATTGTATGAAAATTGAAAAACGTCAACAAAAAAATGTGTATACAGATAGAAAGGAAAAAACTTTAATATAGTTTATGTATCTTTGAAAATCCATACATGTATACAGTATACTTTAACACTCTCTGTTCCTTCCCATGTCTTCTAATTGCCCTAAAATGTTTTCCCTGCATCTTACATCTTCTCTTCTGTTTGATTCTAAGTCACTTAGGGTGTATTATTATATATATAATATTATACTATATATATATCTATATATATTACTATATGTCCTGGTGTGGGCCTTGCACTGGGAGCATGAGCATCTGACCAGTGACCCACTCCCTCCTGATACAGCCATAAACTTCCAATAGCTCCTCAGCTAGGGGTGGGGGCCTGTGAGCTACTCCCCCATATATGTTGGAAATTTGCCTGGTTTGATCTTTTATGGATCTTGTGCACGGTAACCATAACTGCTGTGTATTCATGACTGCAGCGCCATTAGCATGTCCAGAGATAGCACTCCACAGCACCCTTCCCAGTCCTCCAGCTCTTCTGTCCACCTCCCTTCTGTGACATTCCCAGAGCCTTTGGGGAGGGGACAGGGTTTGATACAGATGCCTCATTTAGGGATTTTATTTTTTTTAATAAAGCAGATGGCCTTTGCCCGGTTTTCTTCTATATGGGTAATCTAGTATAAGAAAGGAGGCATATAGTATGTAGTAAAATATAGAGTGTGTTAGAATATGGTAAGTCCAATAAAATGCAAACAAACCATAACACAGAAGGACAAATCTGCTGTTTCAGGATCACATATAAAAGTTGTTTGCTCAAGGAGAAATCAAGTGGACACTGACCTTGAAGCTTCATTGCTACTGCCTCTATTTTCATAGTGCAGAAGGTGCTATGGATGTTACTAGAAGAAAATTATGATCAATTTTACCTACCGACTGTGAACAATGTAAGCTACAATAGCAGTTGGCTTAAATGCAGCCCACTGGTGCAATAGTGACGCAAATTCCATGAGAGTAACCAACCACTTTTTCTGATTGTATTTATGGCCTGTCTCCCAAGATGGCAGTCCTACCTGATACTGTTATCAGGGCTAAGAACCTGTGTCTAAAAACATCACGTGATGGAGGAAAACCTACTTTTATCATTTTCCTAAATAGATATAATATTAAACTGACTCATAATAATTTACTGCTATACCCATACAGTAGTACATACATTAACTCTCACCAAAGGAGCTTCTTTTTGCAGTGGATGGTAATTAACACAAAGACATGAGACTGGTCAACCCTAAATGGGATACCTGTATTGTACCTTCTCCTCCTAAGGCTTATGGACCATTGTGGAAGGAGGCAGGGGAGGAAAGATTGTAAGAGCCACGAGATGTCTTACAGTTTTATTAAAAAATCAAAAAGGAATCTGTGTGGTCTAGATACTGTAGGGTTGTTACACATATGAACCAACAGCACTTATGACAGCATGCACAGGCCTATGCAAACCCTAGCCAGAAAGTTTGTGTAGGGGTGGGGTGGGGGGTGGCCGAAAGACCTAGCCCTAGTGCAGGATCTATTGGCAATTCATCCTCGTAGCTGGGAGAGAGAGGGTCGTTTTCCTTACTGGTGTGTCACCTAGTAGATTTACCATATTCCCAAGAGCATTTAAGAATCACAGATGAGGCTCTACAACACCTTAATAAACAGAGCAGATACTAATAGAAGACCTGAAGTTGGGGGCGGGCAAGGTGGGTGGAGCAGGGAGAGGGGTTAAATATAATTCAAAATACAAATTGTGTGAAATCCTCCAAGTCATATATTTTGATCAATTTAGACCTCCTTTCCTTATCTGCATACCTGCCAGATTTCATGTACTTCGTTATATATATTAAGGCCTATTATGCCAAGTTTATATCTTCAGATTAGTCTGTGTGTATCCGTCCACTGGAGCCTGGTTAATCTTCTTAGTGACACCCATTAGAGAAAACCAGCTCTTCCTCTCCAAGTAGTTACTGGTGGCCCATATGTCCTTGGCCAAAGTTAGGGCTTATGACCCACATCCCCATTTATATGCTGTACTTTTATCTGCCTTGAGCTTGCATAGTTCTTTGCATGCTGTTATTCATTGCTTCTCATTGAGAGAGCTTTAAGTTCAATTAGAAACAGTGCCGTTCACACCTAAGACTAAAGTGCCACTACTGCATCAGCAAATATGTGCTGGGGTGACCATTGTGGCAGTTCATAAGCTTTACAAGGCTGGAGAGATAGGTGAGTGCTTAAGAGGCCTGGATGTTCTTGCAGACGAAGACCTGTCTTCAAAAACCAGTGCACACATGAGGCCTAAAAAACTGTATATAACTCCAGTTAGAGGAATCCAATGCCCTCTTCTGTCCTCTGTGGGCACTTGCATGACACAGGTGCACTTCATACATGCAGACATAATTCTCAAATAACAAAAATAAAATAAATTTCAAAAATGGGCTTTACGCTGGGAGCATCATTGATTTTTCTTCCCCTTGACAGTTTGCATAGTATCTTCTGATACTACAGAAGCTAGTCTTTAGGGAAGAGCCCTTTGGATCAGTTCTGACTCCATTGTTCCAAGCTGTGTGTCTAAAGTATGTCCTTCCTTCCAACAATAGGGTTTTACCTTCATTTCTGGGAGACAATCAAGGGCAGTGGCAATAGTTTGGTTGTTTTGGGACTCTCATCATCTACCTTGGCAACAACTCCAAGAGTGCCGTCGACAACTGGGTTGTTTTTGGGGGGTTAAAGCCCATCTGTTCACACTCCACCAGTCAGCATGTTTCTCGTCCCGGGGCGTTTCCCCTGTCTGTCATTACTCCTTCTCTAATTTAACTAAATCACCACCATTGTCAACCTTTCTGTCTGGATAATACCTATCTCATTCTATTCTTCCCCTTACCAGTGGTTCCTTTCAAAGTTTGTGCCTCCCACAGTTACTCGGGATTTTGCTATCACATTTCTAAAAGCTCTGTGCAGCAAAAGGATACACCAAATCCTGTGAACAGGAAGCCACCAGAGTGGAAGGGAATATTTTCACCAGCTATATCACTTTGACAGCAGATTATTATCCAGAATATACAAAGAACAAAAAAGGCAGGCAACTATCAGCAGAAAACAAATGTCCCAATTGAAAAATGAGCTATGGGTCTGAACAGAAAGCTCTCACAAGATTAAATAAAATGCTAAGAATACCTTAAAAGCTATTTTTAACATCCTTCAGTAATAAGGGAAATAAAAATCAAAAACTTCTTTACTATTTCTCTTTCCCAGTCAGAGTGGCTAAAATCAAGAGAAGTGACCCTAAAATGCTGATGATGATGTGGGGAAAAGAGAACATTCATTCACTCCTGGTGGGATTGTAAACTGGTGCAACCATGGTAGAAATCAGTGTGTAGAACACTTAAAAAAAAAACTAAAAATAAATCTACTTCCATGTTTCCATCATACCATTCTTGGCATGTGCCCAAGGTTTTTGTTGCTGCTCTTTTCACAAGAAGCTAGGAAACGGAAGCAACCTAAATGTCCTTCAACTGGTAAAATCGATAATGAAAATGTGGTGCATTTTCAAAATGCAGTTCTACACAGTGGTGAAAAAAAAATGAAATCAAGAAGTTTACCAGTAAATGTATGAAACCAGAAACTATTAAAATAATATTATATTATAATAATATATATATAATATATATAAATAGTATTTTAGGGGCAGGGTATCTCTCGTACGCTATGCTGGCCTGGGGAATACACTTTTTACCCCAGGCTGTCCTTGATCTCATGCGATCTTTCCTGCCTTTGCCTCTGGAGCCTCTGGAGTGCTGGTTAAAAGTATGTGCCACTAAACCTGGCTAATAAAATACTTCTAAGAAGTTATTTACTAACTAAATTCCTCTTCAGAACTGGGATCTTATTGTCCTGTTCATTAAGAGTGCCAGCTGTTGCTGAGTTTTATGTGAATCTTATACCCTCAGGCAAAGAAAGCTACCTCTATGTAATAAATGATCAATAGAATAACAGGCCTCACCTTAGTATTAAACAACTCTGGGTGACTGCATCAGTGGTGATGATTCCTGTGGAATGTGCTTACACATTTTCTGGGACTACTTTACAGTTCAACTGGTTGCTTTTTTGCTCAACCTTATTTTTTCCTTATAAGCATTACCTTCAGTATTTGCTCTTTCTGCTAATATTTGGTGCAGGTTCTGTTTCTCAGGGCAGTACATAGAATATTGAGATACATGTGTGGCACTATAAACATGGCCAACTACACATGACTGAAAAGGTCATAGATCTGAGAGAAAACCTTATGTCTATTACATCTCTAGAGAAACATAATTTCTTACTGCATGCTAAATAAGCATCCTTTCAAAAGCTCAACAGAAATAATGGTAAAAGGAATACAGAGATATGGATGGTTTACATATCATTAATAGGACTTCACTTTTGTGAAGGCCAGGTCATCCCAGGGACTTCTCTGTAAATCAACTACTCTGTAAAATGTTCAAATTGTAAAGGAGACTGAAAGAAGTATTTTCAGTTCCAAATAAAGAGTTTCATGAATGTTGTCTTTCAAATTCTAAGTTCTTGAAACCTATTCTGTTTGGATGGTGTCCTCTCCATTGCTACAGCCACCCAGGGTTCTTAGCAAATGATAAAGAAGTGAATTAAAGGACATGTTCTCTTTTGTGTCTGAGGTTTAGAAATATAAAGAGATTATAAGGTATTTAAACAGTATAATATATAGCCTTTCGGTCCTACCAATGAAGCACTCGCAATTGGATATATAGGAGATTTAAATTACTGCTAATTGTTATGGTAGGTGTTTTGGTATAGACACAAGATGTTTGGATGGTATGTTAATCATGTATTACATTTTCTTCTGTTAAGTATGACGGGTCGTCTGTGTGGTTTATAAAATCTCCTAACCATTGAGGATGTAAGCTTGTGGCATCAGCCGTGGGTTATTCCTCCAGGAGAGAGCCAATAGCCAATTAGATTTGGGATATACAGACATATGGCTGCTCCACTGCTGCACAGTATTTCCAGTGCAGATGAGGTGTAGCTGGTGCTGACGGAAGGGTCTGCTAGATTGAAAGGTTATGCCTGGACAAGCTGGCAGCCCATAAAGAAAACAGCCGGAATTGACTACGCGATCCAAGACAACAGCTCCAGAGAAAGTAGACGTTTTGCATCTCATCCACTCTGTGTCTCTTTTCTAAGCCTAGGGAACAATCTGCGGAAGAGAGGAGGTGCGGTTGTATCAGGTTTAAGATTAATCTTGGAACTTAATTTAAGGTGGATGGTTCGTGCTTGGAAGTCATGCTGATGATGCTACTCTGAAATCTTGAGGACTTTTGATTCTAACTACAAACACATATACGACTGGACACTCATTTGATCAACTGATTGAACACATACAAGCCCCCCCTACTGGATGGTGGGACCCGAGCTGTGTGGGTTTGGGCACACTGCTCGCCAAAATTGTTTTACATGAGGATGCTTGTACTCACTAAAAATCACTTATTGTTAAAAACGAAAAAAAGATAAAAAAGAAAACAAACAAACAAAAAACCCAGAAAGATGCAGAAAAGTTACCGCAGAATGCATGATCTGGGATGGGTAGGGGTGGGGTGGGGTGAAGGGAAGGGGATATACGCCTGAACTGAATTGGAAAATGATGAATGAAATACACAAAGCATCAATAAAAAAAATTAATTAATAAAAAAAGACCAAAAAAAAAAAAAAAAGAAAATATAAAGAGAAAAATACTTTGGAAAAATTTACTGGTGAGATGGTCAAAGTATTCTTCACCAATGCTTTAGCTTGTACAGGAAGGAGTCTATACTGAAATTTCATAAACTGGGTTGTTCACATAAAAGACAAATATATTTTATGAGGTTCTGGAAGTCAGAAATTCCAAGATGAAGATTCAAGCAAATTTGATGTTTTGCGCAAGTAGCTGTGGCTTCAATCTCTGTAAAATCTGTGAAATCATTCCATAAATTCAAAATGATTATTATTGTAGTAACTTACTCAATTTTATTCTAAGACTATGTCTGTTCCAACTTCAGTATTAAAATTATAAAATGTTCACTAACAGAATTACAACTGATAATACAATTTTGGGGCTAGGAAAAGCATTATTGTATTAATATTATTATTGTTATTATTATTTTGATAGTTTTTGAGATGTACAACTGTTAAGTTTCTCTGGCTAAACACTGAGAGTGACAAAATTTTAATATTCTTTAGATAAAAATCAGATGCGACAGACTATGATATAATGAGCCATTTCACAATTCCAGCTTCCTTGAATTCTATTTAAAATATGGGAAGAAGGGGCTGGAGAGATGGCCTACCGATTAAGAGTGCCGATTGCTCTTACAAAGGACCCGGGTTCTATCCCCAGTACCCACATGGCATCTGAGAACCATCTTTAACCCCATTTCCAGGGGAATCCAACGCTGTCTTCTGACCTCCGCGGAATTGCACGACACAGGTGCACAAACCTATATCCAGACAGTACATTCATACACATAAAAAATAAATAAAATCTTAAAAATAAAAATATGTGAAGAAGAATATGTAAACACAGATGTAGGTATGAGG
This sequence comes from Rhizomys pruinosus, assembly GCA_009823505.1. Classification (NCBI taxonomy): domain Eukaryota; kingdom Metazoa; phylum Chordata; class Mammalia; order Rodentia; family Spalacidae; genus Rhizomys; species Rhizomys pruinosus. The sequence continues at coordinate 212,568 of VZQC01012117.1, forward strand.
TGCTACACACTTCAGTATTCTATCCCACAATATCAGAGGCTCATCTGTAGGTCACCAATCTTAAAGCAGGTGCCACTGCTGTTTGTGAGGGGAGAAGAAAAGCTGAATTTGCAGCACAATAAATATAAATACGAAGAGAAGCATGTGAATCTGAAATCCAGCAGTGTTTATAACCTCATGATTTTCAAAGTGTCTTCAGGAGACTGCCTGGAATTGAAGTCCTCTGGAATCATTTTCACCTGTGAGGTCTGGCAACAGATTGTGGCAAAGTCAGACAAGGTTCCCTGGAGGCTGTGGTGCTCTCAGCCTCCATATGCCCTGAAAGGGCCCTTCATATGTTATAATACTTTGCAGTAGTGACTTTCCACTAATCTTCAGAGTACACTCTTAATCTCATGAACCTAATTATCTGTGAAGGACAGTTTAAGGGGTCCTTCTTAAAACTATCCATACTAGTCCATGCACTTTTGTCATGGGCATATATGACTCTCATTACACAGTGATTACATTTTGGCTTGGAGAAAGTATTCTAAATAGGATTAAAAGGATTATACATCTCCATGGAGGTCTGTGCCCCCCACTGTTGTTCACAAACATAAGCATTCATCTCATTCACATTTTCAAAATAGCTTAGCTTTCACAGACATGATAAATGCTTATGTTTAACCAGACTGAAGAAGTGGCATAGAAACACTAAAATTCCTGTGTGTGGAAATAAGGAAAATTTGAATTTTACATACAAATGACACCAAGACTTGTTCTCATGTATGTTACCGGGCACTGGGAACTAGCACTGACTGTGTTAATCTCTCCGCAATTCTGCTTTTTGTTTCCATTCTTTGTAGCAAACCTCACCTCAAATATAATTTACCATTCTGATTTTTATAGTTGGTACTTTGGTTCTAGTTTATATACCAAGAGATGTCACATATTATGAAGAAGGATTAGGCATACAAGTTTCTTAGTCCTTTCATGGATATTCAAATGGTAAGTTAATTTGAAACTAAAATTTAATAACAAATAGTCTTTTATTTTGACAAGTAAATACTCAACTGATTAAAAACAAAATAGGTCATAGGGTTGGGGGGTTAGTAATATGGGGGTGTAGATGGGGGACGAGGTCTGAATATGATCAGAATACATTGACTAGAATTCCCAAAGAATCAAGAATATTATTTAAAACAAATAAAAAGGCTGTTTTTTTCACTTTATAATTTTATTGATTTTTTTGTGTATTTCATACAACATTTCTTATTCAAATTTAGATCGATTCCTCCTTCTTCCTCCCCAACCATGCCAGAGCGCACGTATTCTGCTTTACATGTCTATTGTCTTTTTTTGGTCTCTTTTTTTTTTTTTTTAATAATGCAATGCCAAAGTTTACTGTTTTGGCCAGAAATTTACTGTTTCAGTCAGTTCCTTGACCCAGTCTTGTTATTATTTCCAATGTGTATCACTCCAAAATATGCCTACATACATGGCGCACATATACCAAAGTTATGACGCCTGAAAATAAATATTTTTTAAATGTTCCATTTAAATTTTTGAAATTATATGTGCTTAAAAATTTTTAAATCTGTTATTTTGGCCTATAAGCACCCAACACACTGTTTCAAATTAAGTCTCTTAGCTAAAAATAGATACTTTCTCTTGTGATATGTGGTTTTTGGATGACTCAAATGAAAATATATGCTGCAAAAACTTAAAACAATTACACACACACACACACACACACACACACACACATATATATATATATATATATATATATAAAATTTCAGGTAGTGAATAGGGTTAACTAAATACTTCTGCGTTAACACTGTGTTAACTCACACTGTTTTTTGCTTGCAAACTTATCAAGGCATCATACTTTCAGAAAAGGGAGTATATAGAAATTAAATACTAAGGTGCGGAGTAAAGAAATACTCTCAAAGAAACTGCTTGGAAATAATTCGGTGAGTAGAAGTAGACTTTCAGACTATCATCTTACATAATAGCTGAGCAGGACACGCAGACCATTGATCAGGGATTCCTTCAGAAAATTGGAACTGCAGGGGAGTAGACACAGCCAGAGCAGCTCTGGATCTACAGCACTCCAGACATTACTTAGATACAAATATTGTTCTCCTTTTACTTCTTTAAATGAACCTTTAATAGGTTCATGTTGTAATGGGCTGAAAGGGGGAAAACGTCTTGAACCTCAGCTACACTGCTCATTCACCTGTGTGAATAACCTGAACTTGACTTCTCTGCAAATGGTTTCCTAGTAATCTTGCCAATGTACAGCTGCTATATATAAAACATGAATTATAGTGGAGAAGGTCCTGCTGTGCTGTGAATCACAGTGCACTCGACCACACGTTAGCAGGTTGTGGGATGAAAAGAAGGAAATGTCTGGAAACTTCTTGTTCTTTCTCTTTTTCCAGCTGATAAAATCAGCATACAGCAGCTTCCTGGAATGCTTCATTCGGTATCCAGCTGTACTAGACACAACCTTTCGCATCCTCTTGCCATGCGTTAGCAGACAAATACATGCTAAGAGCATCTTTCCTTTCTTGAGGCACCGGGGGCCAAATCAATTGCCTAATCAAGTGAAGACAAAACATCTGTGGTGGATGAAAGGGAGGGTGGCTTTCTCTGGAGATTTTTATAAACTGATTAAGTCAGGGCACTGCTAATCCCTCAGCCCGCACTTCACATGTTACATTGACAAAGAAGATTAGAATGAAAAGATAATGGTTATGTCACCAGCGTGGAGTAAACAATCTGTGAAGAGCCAGCAGAGGTTTAGAAATGTCCCCATTACCAATGTAAATGTGAACTTTTGCTCCTGGGCTAGAAAATCTTGTGAAAGGTGCCTGCCTCTGTGTCAAAAAGACACAAAGAAAGAGTTAAAGGAAAGAAGTGGAGTTTCTTCTATAGCATAAGAGAATCCTATGTGCTCGTTATATTAAATTTAGGATTTATGAGTCTGATAACAGCTATACAACTAAATTACAGAGTTGTTCTGGACACAAAATTAGGTGACATTTTGAATGTGTTTTTCATAATTGAAGGGAACGAAGTACAAAGAAAGTAATGGGAACAAGGCTTCCTTCAGAAGAGCTGCATATAGGACGCAGGGAGTGCATTAGAAAAGTCATGGGTTTGGGTCTGGGAAAGCGGAGAAAACTAGAGTTGATATTAGACCCAGAGAAGATCTAAAGGTATGTATGATGGAAAATGGAAACTGTGCAGATACATGTTTTGCTCCAAATAAAAGAATATTGATGGGGTTGGAGAGATGGCCTAGCGGTTAAGAGTGCCGACTGCTCTTGCAGAGGACCCGGGTTCAATCCCCAACACCCACCCACATGACAGCTGAGAACCGTCTGTAACTCCAATTCCAGGGGAATCCGACACCCCCTCTTCTGACCTCCGCGGCATTGCACAACAGGGGTGCACAAACCTACATGCAGACAGTACATTCATACACATAAGAAATAAATAAAATAAAAAAATATTGATATATAGTCCAGTGGAGAGAAAATGATTCATAAATGATTTTCCCAAGTTTGAGAGAGGGAATAAATGTGTTTAAATAACGGGTCTGCAAAATGCTGAAAGAATATAGAACACCAAGGGAAAACAAAGAAGAAACAAAATTATTGAGTTACATACAAACATGCAAAACACTCATACATGTAAAATGAAAATATCAGATAAAAGATGTTAGAGAATTTGCAGTTGAGAGGACATGAGCAGGTTCACAGGCACATGACGGGTCATGGATCCTTCTGCACCATGGCAACTGCCTCACAGAGTGAAGAGGGACTTCAGAAGAGTCGCTAGATGCTAAAGCATGAAAGTCACAGTGTCAGTGCCTTACTGTTTGGACTTCTGCCTGAAGATTTATTATAAAATGGCAAGTAGTAAACCATCTCATATATCATACAAAGTTCTGAAGAGTGGACCATATATACAATGTTGTTTCATGTAATATCAAAGGAGTTTAGTTATTCCTATTAGCTAGTGATGCTCTGGATAATCACAAAGCAGTGATACAATCTATCACAGGTCTGTGGCGACACTATTGTAATTAACTATCCTAGTAATTTCATAGAGGTACGGCACATACAGTTAGACACAGAGTTTCATATGGATAATAAACAATGGTTATTGTTTGATATTGTTTGATATCCTTACTAAACTATAATTTTATCATTATTTTTTTGTAGATAGGAATAGATTCTACATTACTGCACTAAACTGGAACACCCATACTCATCTCCTTTGATTATCAACTCCTTTTAATGGAAATATTTAGTATATACGACCTACTAAAGAACACATACAGATATGTTGTACATTGTTTTATTTTAATATTTTTGGTCTCTTTTTTTGAGACAGGGTCTCCCTGTAGCCCCAGCTGTCCTGGAACTCGCTGTGTAGATCAGGCTGGCCTTGAAGTCACAAAGATCCGCCTGTCTTTGTCTCTTAAGTGCTAGGAATAAAGGTGTGGGCCACCATGCCTGGCGTTCTTTTATTTTTATACACTTTTTTCTTATGTATTTTACATTAGCACAGTTGTTTTACATATCTAGATTGTATTACCCATCACTCTGTATCTATTATTTTGGTTCCATTTTAAAAGAACTGATATATGTACATATACATATATATGTATATATATATATATATCACACATTAGTACATAATACATGATACATTATATATTTATGGGGTTAGAATATGATATTTTGATATACATATCTGTATATATAGTAGAACAGTAATATGTAGATAATTATCTTTTACTTCACATAATTACAAACTATTTTCTTTTGAGACAGGGTCTCCCCATAGCCCCAGCTGGCTGAGAACTCACTATGCAGACCAAGCTGGCCTGGATCTCATAGAGATCCGCTGGCCTCTACCTCCTGAGTGCTGGGATTAAAGTGCCCTACCACACTCAGCTTGAAAAATTTTTGTAGTAGAATATTTAATATCTAATCCTTTCATAATTTTTAAAGAAACTATTATTAATAGTGTTACCGTACTGTACAGAAGATCTCAAAAATCATATTCCACCTATTGAGCTGAATCTTTGTGCACTTTGATCACTGTCCTTTCATTACCCTCACCCCAAGCCTTGGAAACACCTCTGCGCTCCATTTGTAAACTTAGTTCCAACAGATTTCATATGAAAGATCATGTAATAGATTTGTTTCTGTGCTTGATTTAATTCACTTAGCACAATGTCAAAAGAATTCTAAATAGAATTAAATAGAATTCTTTTTTATTTGTTATTTTGTATGTGTATGAGTGTACTGTCTGCATGTAGGTTGGTGCACCCGTATTGTGCAATGCTGTGGAGGTCAGAAGAGGGAGTCAGATTCCCCTGGTACTGGAGTTAAAGACGGTTCTTAGATGCCATGTGGGTATTGGGAATCGAACCTGGGTCCTCTGCAAGAGCAGTCGGTGCCCTTAACTCCTGAGCCATCTCTCCAGCCCCCAGACTTCTTTATTATCAAATTCAAATATTTAGATTATGCCAGTCTTGGTGATGCAAAGTCTGTAATCTCATGACATAGGCAAAGGGAGGATCATGAGATGCAGACTAGCCTGGGCTGTATGGCAAATACTCAGAGATGAATAGATATCTAGGTCTAGATCCATATTTTACAAATAAAGTGAACCTTATGTATCCATGTATTTCCTATCCCTGGATTCAACCAACCACTGATTTAAAATAAAATGCATATACAGTGGGCATGTACAAGCTTTTGACATATTCCCTATACAATAGAACACAGCTGGTTGTTACATAGCAAGGACACTTTATTAGGTATTGCAAGTAAGGCAGGCATGATTTAAAGAATATGGGAGAACATACATAGGTTTAATGAAAATTCCAGAACAGTTACATATTGGTTTAAGCCTCAGGGGGTTTGGATAACTGCAGGGTGCTCTGGAAATAATCCTCCTTAGACACTAAGATAAAATAATCAACATATATATTTATATACACATAATCAGATTACTATTTTTCTATGTATCTATACATTAAATTTCAAAATAATTTGCATAAAATTATGGTACTATTCAAAGATTTAATGACTTGATGGCTTTAATAAGTATAATATTGTATTTAATTTAAATTTATAGGACAATATGGACATCTTAAAGTTTTTCTCCGAATTAAATTTTGGCAAAAAATTCATTTTGATTGGTGACTTGTCTTAAGTATAGTTTTTAAATGTGAGGTTTAAATCAATGCAAGTGTATCATGTGCAGAGTAATTCTCAATCTTATAAAAATTATGTCCATTATGCTTCTTGCTGGGATTCTGGTAATCATCTAAATTCCATAAAACTTAAATTTTCAAATTATCCTCAGTAATTTAAATGTGTTATTAGGCCTTTCATGAAGCATTTTTCTTCTTTGAAGAAAACAAGTGAAGTTTCTCAAAAGCACTGCAGGATAAGTTATAAGTGACTTTCACTTGTAATTTGCAGATGCTGTAATAAGAATTTTCCTTTTACCTCCATCTAAGTCCACATATTTTGCATTCTAATTTGCAAGTTAAAAGTTGCTTTAAAAGTTGATATAGAAGTTTGTGAAGACTTTAAAAGATTTAAAGTGTAGTTTTGCAAAAGAGTCAGAAATTGGGCATGAAAGTCAAGGTGTGATTTCTCAAGAAAATGAAGAGACCATGAAGAGAGGATTCAGTGAGAGAGCACAAACACCTTTTACGAAGTATCTTCCTCCTTAAAAGCAGAAAGTAGAATCATTTTTGCTTTGCATATTTGATAAAAAAGACATAAGCTTTATGCTCTCACCTTGTTTATTTTTGTATGGTAAGTGATGAAATATCAACACATTTCTTCTGGAGGCAAAAGTGTTAAAACTTATAGCCTCTGTGAATCTTGTTTGTTCAGATGTGATATTTAAGAGTACCCCAGTGTTACCAAAAGGATGCTCTAGGAGATGACTCTGTCCTCCAATAACGGTACAGTAATAAATGTCAATGGCAGTGGAATCTAGCCCTGCTGATTTTCTTTACTAGAAATCACAGAGATTCATATTAAAAAACTGAATGTGGGGCTTGAGAGATGGCTCAGTGGTTAAGAGTACTGACTGCTCTTGCAGAGGACCTGGGTTTGGTTCCCAGCACCCACAAGGAGGCTAATAACTGTCTGTAACTTCAGGAGATCCAACACCCTCTTCTGACCTCCATGGGCACTGTGGGACACGGGCACACTTACACACATGCAGGCAGTACACTCACACACAAAAATAAAAATAGTAAAAAAAAAAGATTTTTTTAGAGACCTAGTGCAAATCATAAACTGCTATAAGAAATAGGAAAGGATGAGAGGTTGTACTGCCAAGCAGAAGAGATCATGACTGGTCCAAATTACTGTTGTTCAACACTAAAGATGTCCAGTGAGCAATGGAATCATTCAGTTGCAATTCAAGTGCAATTTCAAATATTATAGTTGATTATCTCAAGTGCCTCAGTGAATGTTGAGGCACTGATCCCTCAGTGAATGTTGAGAATCTCATACACATCTTAAATTATGACATTGGGATGCATATTACATATTCTCACCTAATCCTCATCATTCAAGCATGGCAAGGAGATCTGGCTAGTGAAAGGAAAACCCTAAGGATGTGCAACAAAGGAACTTGCCAGAATGAACCCTCCTGATTCTTTGCTACCTGCAGAGAGTCCTGATACCTTTTGAAGATTCTATAGTCAAATAAATGGCTGTGAGGGAAATATAAATTATAGAAAGATAACTTAATTTCCTCCCACCACTCTACTATCTTTTAAATAGAGGCAAGATAGAAACCTATGTAAACACTCAAATCTACATACAATTTAGACCAAAATAAAATCTCAAATAAAAATACTATCACCATATTAATCTTAAAAGCTTTGAATAAATTGAAAATTTATTTTATTAATGCTGTAGTTAGTAAATTGGATTAGACAAAATCAAGTTTAGTGTGTTGAGAGTAGCGTGGGTTAGGAGTGATGATCCAGAACCAGATCTTCAGGATGATACAGCCAAGGGCTCATTTACAATGTGGAAGAAATTTAAGTATTGCCCCTCTTACTCAACCTGTTTGAAAAGGCAGAAAATAATGGTATTTGTGTCATAAAGAGGTTTGAATGAGTAAGAAGCAGATGTATACACACAGGGCTTAGCATACTGCATATAATTGGGTAGCTTTCATCACTTAGAAGCATTTTTGTAATCACTAGCATAAAACAGACATTTAAGAAGGACTAGAGGATTTTTGTCTTTTTGTTATATAAAAAAACTAATTAAAACGTTCTTCTGATTGACAATATGTATAATTTTAAGGAAAGATATAGTGGATCAGCAGTATTTAAAAGGAATATGTTTTTTAATCTCATAAAATTTAACTTATAACTGCATGAAATATATAAATATATACATATTGTGTAAACAAACACATGTAATCATATGCAGTGGAGACAGATTATTATATTGTTCTCTTGGAAGCCTTTTCTTTTAAAACTAAACTGTAAATTCTCTTGCAGTAAATTTTTCCGAAGGGTAGGTCATATTATCTTAAAGGATGAAATATATGTAAATGTGCATTGAGAAAAAAGCCCACAATAATTGTCATGCTAATAATGATTGTATCTATGGCTATAACATGCAATATTTAGTAGCTGTGGTTTGGTGGATTAACAAAAGAAAGCTCTAAATGAATCAATTAGGTTTTTAACAAAGGAAATATATTTCTGCATTTTGCACTGTAGCAATTTCCATAGATGGTAGCAATTTACAACAAGGATTAATAATACAAATTTGAGTTTCCTGGAAAGGGTCCACATGCAGAGTGTTTCTTTACCACACTGTTCTCACAAACAATAGGCAACTATTCATTACTTTTGCTGTGTATTATTATTACTTCAGTTTAAGATGGGGACAGCAAGATCGTCCAAATTGGATATGGCCTAAGAGGCTTGAAAGAACAATGCTTCCAAATGATCCTCATTGTATATCAGAAGCCATGGTATGTCCAAAGAGAGTGTGAAGCTGAAGGTGGGCTGGGAAAGAGCCCCAGGAGAATGCTCAAGGCTGTATCGCCCACTGACACACAATTACGCGGCTTTGAATCTGATCCATGACACAATCTATGGTGATTACACTACTCACAGAAGCCAAAAGACAGATGAAAATGCTTAATTTGCTTATTCTCAAATGTGGCAATTTGCCTAATGAATGAAATTGACTTTATAAAATGTCAAGGTTATCTTTTAGTTTCAAATCTAGAATACAAGCATAGCCTTACCATGGATTCAAGTGCTTGCATCTATAATGGATTAAAAGTGAGACACGCAGAGTGCTTTGTGGCTCCAATTCTACCTAAAGAGGCAAAAATAAACACAATTGTCCGTCTGGAAAGGTTGTGATAGCAGATAGTGAATCTCAAATGTTGGTCAGCCATGATTAAGTCTAAACGGGTACATAAGAGCTGTTGGACTGTAGATTAACCATTTTCCTTCATTTTTTCCATTTGTCAACAACAGATTATATTGTATTATATTGTGAGGTGTTAAAAGAATAGAATGGTTACTATTTCCTTATCCTGTGATAGAAAAGCCCTAAATACAAAAGAAAATGTCTGCAGACCCCATGGTGGTGGTGATAGTGGTAGACATGCAGTAGAGAGGGATTTAACAGTTGAAATCAGGGCAGGCAGTGGAGCACTGATTGCTGAAGATCATCACATCTGTTAGGTTAGGTCACACCACTTCGTGAATTCCCAGATATTGAGTTGAACTGTGACAATTCCCATAAGTACATAGTAATTAAGTTTTTAGACCTGAAATAACTTGTTTCTCTAGATTCCAGCCTTCCCTGCCCTGGTGGGTGGAGGCTAAGCAGTGTCCCTCCAGGAGATAAGCTTATCAATCATTTGACATCCTTTTTTTTTTTTTTTTTTTAAACAGGGTCTCCCTGTAGCTCCGGCTGTCCTGGAACTCACTCTGTAGACCAGGCTGGCCTCGAACTCACAGAGATCCGCGTGCCTCTGCCTCTCAAGTGCTAGGATTAAAGGCGTGCGCCACCATGCCCGGCATTTATTTATTTCTGTATGTGTATCAGTGTACTGTCTGCATGCAAGTCTGTGCACCCGTGTCGTGCAATGCCTCGGAGGTCAGAAGAGGGTGTCGGATTCTCCTGGAACTGGAGTTCTCCTGGAATTGGAGTTTCAGACGGCTCTCGGCCGCCATGTGGGTGCTGGGGATCGAACCCGGGTCCTCTGTAAGAGCGGTCGGCGCTCTTAACCGCTAGGCCATCTCTCCAGCCCCCATTTGACATTCTTTAGCTGTCCATTCACTGGTTACCTTTAGCAATGACCTACTACTGGCCAAAACATGACACCTTTCAATTCAATCCTTCTCCTTGTTGCCTCTCTGCATTGTTAGTATTCCAGCTTGGAAGTTCAACAGGCTCTGATTCTTACAGACCCCCCTACCCCCATGCAGCTTTCCTCACCCAATAAAGGCCTAGACTGCTGGCAAGTTGCTGTTTCTCATGCCTGTTTTTCCTTCTCGTGTTCCCCATGCTTGTTTTTCCTTCTAGATAATCTTTCATTATCAGCTGTAGACCTGTACGTGGACCTGGACCAATGCTTTCGTTTTCTGTAGAACAGTAATGTAGAAGAGATGCCCCCTCTTTGTATGTGCTTACTTCTTGTGATGTTAATCCTGGGTGTCAGCTTGACTGGACTAAGGAACAAATAAGAGAAAAAGGGTCTTCTGATTGGACCACCTCAACCTGGATGGCCCACCCCAAATGTGGGCGTTACCTTCTGCTGGCAGGCAGTATTTAAGGCCACGGCAGAGGGAGCTGGTCCCTTTTTCTCCTGAGGCTTGCCTCTCTCATCTAGTGAGTTTGTCTTGCTGCTGTGATCAACCCTTTGGATCCCAGCGTGTACTGAGACCGGCAGATCTCCTGGAATCCATTCGGGCCTTCAGCACTAGATTGGGTCTACTGAGACATCCAGCCTTGCGGACTGAGCAGCTCCCTGGATTCTCGGCCTTTCCAGTGTGGTGCAGCTACTGTTGGACTCCTTGAACTCTGTCACGTGAGCAAATCAATAAATTGTATATAGCTATATATTCGTCCTGTTGCTTCTGTTTCTTTAGAGAACCCTGACTAATACACCTCTGTTAGTCATCACAGTTGGGCACAGCTGACAAACATCTTTTCTATATGTATATATCCTTTTTGTTACTAAGGTCGTAGGGGGAAAATACGAAAGGGAAGCATGTGTGCTGTGAAAGTAGGGAGAAGAAATATACTATATATTTTAAGAACACATTCTTCAAAAGCTTCGGTAAAGAATCAATGAGAGACAGGGGCCCATAAGCAAAATAAATAAATTTGGGGAGAAATGGAAAGTGATATTTGAAAATGAATCTTACATATCTTAAAACTGAAGGCACAGTAGAGGAAGTGGCACATCTAGAGAGGGAAAACAGGATGCATTTCAGTATCTGTTCTTCAGGTAACTGCTACCTGACTGACTCTTAAGATTCATGAAGCTCAAACTAGGGGGGCTAGCATTCACTAGCGGGCAGGGCACAGGGATCACGTGAAGGGGGAAAATTACCGAAATCTGTGGATAACTGGCTTTTCATTTAAATGAACAATCAGGTATTTTTACGTAGACATTAATTGATTGCTTTCTAAGATAAAGTGTCAGAAACTTCTGATTACTGTTCATTTAGATCAGATAAGTATCTAAATTAGGGACTAGAAGCTTTTTTTTTCTGTAAAGGATCAAATGATAAATTCATCTTGGCTCCATGTTTGACACTATTTTTTGATACTGTTCTTTTTTTTTTATACTGTTCTTTATATTTCCCATGTGACAACATCTAAAAACCATTTCTCTATGTCTCCTGTGTGTACAGAACCAATCTGTAATAAAGGAGGTACACTTAATATTTGACTTATTAGGAATACACTGAAAATTCTGCTTAGAGGAACAATGACTCAAAAATCTATTTATTCTACATATGTGTGATGATTATTGAAACCACACATTTGTATGTTTTTGAGACCGAGTCTCCCTGTAGTCCCAGCTGGCCTGGAACTTGCTCTGTAGACCAGGCTGCCCTTGAACTCACAGAGATCCACCTGCCTCTGCCGCCTGAGTGCTGGGATTAAAGGCATGAGCTACCATGCCTGACACATTTGTATTTTTTTAACATTCAGTGGTAAGGGAGATAATTCAAACTTTGTAAAACCTGATCCTTCACTTAACATGGTATCTTCTTTTTTAATTTTATTTTTTATTTTTATTGCTTTTAAACTTTTTCCATAAGTCATACATCATTTCTCAATCGAATCTAGAGTCACTTCCCTTTCCATGTCACCCACCCCACCAAGTCCCTGCACTTGGCCATACATGTCCTGCATATTTTTCTGAGTCTTTCCAGTTTTTTTCCAGTTCTTTTGTTGTTGTTGTTGTTCTCTCCAACTTGTATTGCTTCAGTATATTCACATATACATATGCATAGTTTTATATATACATAAATATATACATACATACATACATACATACATACACATATCACCTGAATTGGAGGACTTTTTTTCCTAAAAGCTGTCATGTTTCCTTAAGGAAGTGCTTGAAGTTTCCTCCTTGGCAAGCCAAAACAATCATCAATCTTGCCCCTGTGCTCCACACTGGGGTCTTTCCTTCCCATGGTCCCCAAAATGAAGTCCATTTAGCACACGTTCTGTCTTAATCCCCCTGCACTGGCCTCCATGATACAACCTGGGTAGTCCAACAATGTCAGTCTATACTCTGACGAGGCTGAAATCCCCTTAGCTGCTTAGTCCACAAGCTGGGTATCTCAGTAGTCCCCATCTGGCATTGAAGGTTTGGAGGATTCTTGGAGAAACATGAGTCTTCAGTCCATATTGGAAGGTTAAAAGCTGTGTCTCATTAACATAATGTCTTCTAGTTCCATCCAATTACCTGCAAAGTTCATGATGTCATCTTTCTTTACTGCTGCATAGAACTCCATTGTGTAGATGTACCACATTTTCTCTATCCACTCGTTGGTTGAGAGACATTTGGGTTGCTTCCAGCTTTTTGCTATTGTGAAGAGAGCTGCAACAAACATAGATGTGCATGTGTCTTTGTGATAGGATTAGTCTTGTGGGTATATACTCAGGAGTGGTATGACTAGGTCAGGTGGCAGGCTCATTTTTAGTCTTTTAAGAGTTCTCCACACTGCTTTCCATAGGGGTTGCACTAGTTTACATTCCCACCAGCAGTGGATAGTGTTCCCCTTTCTGTACAACCTCTCCAGCATTTGGTGTCATTTGTTTTCCTAATCTCAGTCATTCTTACCGGGGTAAAGAAAAATCTTAAGCTGGCTTTAATTTACATCTCCTTAATTACTAGCAACATTGAACACTTCCTGAGATATTTCTCAGCCATCTTCACTTCTTCGTTTGTGAATTCTCTATTCAGCTCTTAACGCCGTCTTTTTATAGTGTCATTTTTTTTCTCGATCCTTTGGTTTTTGAGTAATTTATATATTCTGGATGTTAATGCAGGAAGAGGGGTGGGGTGGGGAGCATAGAAAGAGGAATGTGTCTAAATTGAACTGAGTAATGATGTATGAAATATGCAAAACATCAATGAAAATGAATTGAAAAATGTACTAGAAGAAAATATACTACACTTTAAATACATGTCTTTGTGTAATTAAAGTTTTGAAAAAAAACATCAACACCTGATCCTTCACATTTTGCTTAGAATTTGGAATAACATCTATATACATTCACAAGAAAAAAGCTAAAAAAGAAGGCAGGAATTCAGGTTTCCTTCTATATTTGCTGCAAAACCATTATTGGAATCAGTTTTCATATCCACTGCTTACAGCAGTGTGTATATTCATGATTTGGAAAAACATTGCATATGTATTTGGAAGTAGAAGAGCCAAAACAAAACCAAGAAACTGCCTATATTTGTAGGTGAAAATGTGGGTGAAAACATAAATTATAGTGTAGGGAATCCAAGAAGCAGGGCTGGAGTCCTATTGTTCCAAGAATAAAAAGCATTTTTTGAGGGTCTGTTTTCTATCAAATGCTTCCCTACTCATTCTCAACCATTTTTCAATCTACATTTTCTTCTATTGTCAAGGCAGGTGCCTTGCTTTCCAGAGCTGGTGTATGTGTTTCCAAGAGGCCCTGGGAATAATTTATCATGTGAGATTACTTCATGACTAATGATCATCTCTATAAACATGTAGGTGCTATGTGACTGCCTGGTTGGTGGTGGTCCAACCTGGTGAGAGTTGGCATGTGTTTTATCTCATCTCACCTTCCACATTCTTGACATACTATAATAAATGTTGGAGGGAAGCTTTGGGATGCTATAAAGAATCAGATGATGAATAGAAACTGTTAAATAAAAGTACTATGAATAAAACATACAACACAGGACTTTATCATTTCTAGTTTTATCGGTGACACAGTCCTTTTTGAAGCTGTATTAAGAACCTAAAATATGAGTTGCTGGATACTGTAAGATAGCAAAAATCTCATTGTAGCCAAGTTCCTGATTGGAAATATGGCTGGAGAGGAGGAAACTTTCAAAATTAATTTGTTGCTGCAGCTCAACATTTAAAGCTACAGATTATAAAGCATATAAATTCTGTGTGAAATATAAATACCATAAAATACAAGGTGTTTTTGATATTACTGTAATATTTAAACCATTCATTCTAGTAGATAAATATTTTTAACAACTTAAGTTCATCTTTTAAAATTTTAATGACTGGAGCTAGTCATTTTGAACACATTCAGTAGCACTACCAAGGAGTTTCTGACTTGCAAAACCTTAAAGAAGTATGTATTTTAAAGTTAACTTTAATAGCATTTATATTGACTCTCTGAGAATTTCATACAATGCAGTTTATCATATTTAAGACCCTTCTCCTGTCTTCTCTCACATCTATCCCCACTCATTGCTCTACCACACCCAACTCTGTGTCTTTTTTTTTAATTTAATTTTATGTGTGTGAGTGTTATGCCTGCATGTACACAAGTGCACCTGTGCTCTGCAGTGCTGGTGGATAACAGAAAAGGGCATCTCAGCAGCTGGAACTGGAATTACAGAGAGTTGTTAGCCACCATGTTGGTTCTGGGATCTGAACCTAGGTCTTCTGCAAAAACAGTTAGTGCTCTTAACAACCAAGCCATCCTTCCAGCCCTTCCATTCCCTTTTTAAATTCATTGAGTCCATTTCTGTGTCTTTGTGTGTGGGTATGTGCATGTGAACACCAGTGCCCACAGGGGACAGAGGTGTTGGATTCCTCTGGAGCTGCAGTTACAGATGGTTGTAAGTAACCTGACGTGGGTGCTGCGAATTGAACTCTGTCATCTACAAGAGAAGTACACACTTTTAACTACTGAGTCTTCTCTCTGGCCTCACAAAAATATTTCTATCTTAGGGTGAGCAACATAAGAAAATGCAAAGTTTCCAAGCTGATAAATAATCTTGCTTCTGAGCATGTATAAGGTAGGGATGCATACCGTTTAGCTATACATACATGTGGCTATAAATGTTTTAGAATACATAGAATGCATTATTGTAATATTTTATGAGTGAAGCATAACCAAACCTTATTTCCTGTGACATCATATGTAATATGACAAACTATGGACACATTAGCATATGTTTTGTTTTTCTATTTCTTTGATTAGATAGTTTGATGTTTACAACTTCACTAATATTTTCAAGGTCTTGGTCTCCTTATGGATTCCATACAAACAGTAATAAAGCTAGAGGAGTGAAGAGCAGTGGCAGTTACGATGGTAGCCACGGATCGAGGAGTGGATACTATACACAATGCATTCCTTTACACTCTGTGGCATATGCTTATTCATTTTCCTTTTGTGCAGGAATTTCTCTTTTAGTTGTGGAACAACTTTTATCACTAATTATTTTTGTGTGGGTGGGTCTCTGATATTTAAGAAGGGATAGGAAAACAACAACAACAACAACAACGACGACAACCATAACAACTTTTCTTCTCTCCTGCCTATAATCGTTCCCACGAAATGACCTTTAAGGCTCTGGTTCAGCTTTAACAGCAAGCAGGATAGAGTGGCTACCACCATTTCTGACATCCATGGGTTGTTTTTATTCTCTTTCCCATTATCAGTTAGACAATCAATATGTATTTAGCTTCCTTGGCATGGAAGCCAATGCCTTCACCATTATTTGAACTCCTCTAGTTTATTTTTCTGGTAATGAGAGGATGAAAAACAATCATATGGTTTTCCCGAAACAGCATCATTAGTTATGTGAGAGAAGGGTTGTCACCCTCATCTTTGGTTCAATATCTTTTTGCACTCTACTCAAAACACCAATAAATTGTTTAATGGCATTGTGATGTAACTGTGTCTCTTAGTAGCTATATATTATTTCCCAGGTGTAGCATACTTTGGTTCCCACACATGCTAGAGATGGGAGACAAATAAAATAATATAGGCTGTATATAATGTTTTCAGAAGATGCAAATATTTAATGAAATATTAATTTAGTGCTTTAATGAAAATATTAAAAATAATACCAAAATATTAAATAATAGTATGTCCTATTCAATATTTAATAATAGTATGTCATCTTTCACTGCATTAATAAAAACTTCCCTGTTCCAGAATTATAGATGCATGCTGTTAATCCCAGCACTTGTGAGACAGAGACAGGAAGACCTCTGTGAATTCAGAGAGGCTTAGTCTATATATCAAATTACTTTCAGGCTATCCAGGTCTATATAGTGAGAACCTGTCTTACCCCCCTTTAAAAAGAAACCATAAAACTTTCCCCAAATTTAGTGGTTTTATATGTATTTATTTCAGTTTTGTAGCACAGCTCTTTTGGAGCTGCTATGGTCCTTGTTAGCTGATTGGGTTCACTTATCTCATAGCAGCTGCTATGATCATCTGCATGGTGGTTACGATGCCCTTGCCTATAACAATGAGGAGGACTGGGCATGTCTCTACATTGTGTCTCATTCTCCAATTGTATAGATAGGCCTTATCCATATCGTGCCAGGGTTCCAGAGGAGCACAAAGACACACTCCATGGAAAAGTGATCTTTATAACTACACTCTTATATTTGCCAAACTAGTTTAGTTTTATTACTTCGTGTGTATGTTACTTTCATAGCCAGATCCAGAAACAAGATGAATCACTAAGATGTAACAATGAGAGATGATAAGGAATCCAATCACTAAGATGTAACAATGAGAGATGATAAGAAATGCCTCATGGTAATATTCCAAATTTTGAAAGTTGTCTACCAGTGGCTAATGTATTGGTACAGAAGTTATACATAAATAGCAGATTTTGAAGAATATGATCAAGTCATATTTTATCCAAATCAATAAACTGAAGAAGGTATTTACCTTTTTCATGTTTTTTCTTTTTTTATCTTTTCGAGACAGGGTCTCCCTATAGCCCCGGCTGTCCTGGAACTCACTCTGTAGACCAGGTTGGCCTTGAACTCACAAAGATCCACCTGCCTCTGCCTCCCAAGTGCTAGGATTAAAGGGATGTATACTAAGTGGATTCCGTTAGGTAAAGAAAGATTATCCCAGTGGCTTAAGTCCTAGTCTGCAAGTTCTTAAGCTGCAGTTTTTCTCCCTATCAAACCAGTGCACACTTCTACCCTTTCTACCTCAGTTTGTGGCGGAGCTCATGGGGGAAGCAACTCTAAAAACTGTTTTGAGGAAAAAAACTCTAAAAACAGCCTTGACGAAGATAGAAGACGCTATTAGGCTTGGTAGACCAAGCTCCAGAGTTTATGTTCAGAATTCCTCATGTCCCGGAAGCTGAGCGCACGTTCTTTATGCCTGCTTAGCAGAGCCTGTGTTGATTGCTCTAAGTCCTCTCCCCACGCTCCTGTCCTCTTCTTGACATGAGACTCTTGATTAAAGGGTTCTGTCTCCAGGTGTTTTGGAAAGCATATGTAAATTTAGATAAGTTCTATCCTGATGGAATTCCCTTGCTGTGATCTCAGTGTATAAGAATTCTTTGCATGAGATGCACCTTATGTGTACAGAACTTTATATGTCGTCAGGTGGTTAGTACATGTAGCATGTTGGTTAATTTTTGTAAGTGCCACAGAATTAATAGTTCTGTATTTTTTGGTGTTTGCACTATGTAATGCTTTCAATGCTTTTTGTGTTTTTGTGTGATTAAACAGTTCTCATTAAAAAAAAAATAAAGGTGTGTGCCACCACGCTCGGCTTTTTTGTTTGTTTGTTTGTTTTTGTTTGTTTTTGTTTTGGGTTTTTTGGGGGGGTATTTTTTTTTTTTTGAGACAGGGTCTCCCTTTAGTCCCAGCTGGCCTGGAGCTCACTCTGTAGACTAGGCTGGCCTTGAACTCACAGAGATCCGCCTGCCTCTGCCTCTCAAGTGCTAGGATTAAAGGCGTGCACCACCACGCCTGGCCTTTTTTCATGTTTTTTAAGTGTTTGGGTATATGTATGTGGCATGCTCGAGCCACAGTCCATACATATGTGGAGGTAAGATGGCAACTTGCAGATGGATGTTGTTTTTTACTGTGTGTGTTCTGGGGATTGAATTTAGATCCTCAGTCCTGGTGCCAAACACCCTTTCAGAACCATCTCACAAGCCCTGAATATTTCATTTTTAAAGAATAATTACAGCAAAGGTACATGCACATTTATGTTTATTGCAGCTCTGTTCACAATAGTGAGGAGTTGGATCCAACTCAAATGCCACTCAACTGATGAGTGGATAACCAAATTGTGGTACATCTACACAATGGAGTTCTATGCAGTGGTAAGGAAAGATAACATCATGAACTTTGCAGGTAAATGGATGGAACTCAAAGCCATTATGCTAAATGAAGTATCACAGTTGCCCCCAAAACAAATGGGGGAATGGTTTCCCTCATTTGTGGACACTAGTACCAAATCTCCCAATTGAAAGAAAAACTGAGCAATGTTAATGTTATATTTCTTTCTACCTGAAAGCAACTGTGATGTTATACTGTGAATACCTTAATTAGCTCCAGAATTAACTTACCACTTACTTTCAGACATGGTAATTAATGTATATTCATATTTTAGAGTAATATAAATTTTAAAGAAAAAAATATGAACCTCTATACATTAAAAAAGTGACTTCTGGATGTTAAATCTTTATCAGATGGGTCACTGGTGAAGGGTTCCACTCTAAACTTATTTTGGAATTAACCTAGAGTTTATTTTCAGAGTTTGTAATTTTGGTATATGTATGAGTTTAAATATTCTATTTATATATATATATACATGCATACTTATATGCAATAGAAAATTAAAGGGAACAGCAGCAACAAGAAAGACTTGTTCAAAGAACTGACCAAAACTGTAAACTTCTGTATTGTAAAAGTTAAAAAAGACTGAGAAAAAGATACAAGGCAGGACTTAACATGTATGACAGAATGCATGAATTCTGGTGAAGGGGGCATAAGTGGGGGAACAGGTCTAAATTTGATTAAGAAATGTTGTGAAATATACAAAACCTCAATAAAATTAAAGAAATAAAAGTAATGTACTTCAAAAACAAAAAAAGAATAATTTTGTTATTTGACAATTCATGCATGTTGATAATGTATTTGGATTACTCTCTCCTTCACACTATCTTTTATCCCCCCCCCGCCCCCGCACAGCCCTATCCATGGCCACTCATTCCCACCAGTCCCCTCTCCAGGTTCCTGAATTTTAATTTGTGGCCCATTAAAGCAGGCAGGCCTGTCTCTGAGACCAGCGGCTTAGAACTATCCAGTGGAGCCTGGTGAAGTCACTAGTGTGAACGAAATTAAAAGTAATTATTGCCCCTCTGAATCTGTCAGTAAGCAGTTCAGCAGCAAGGAACAGAGCCTCCCTGGACACCTTCTTCATTCCTATTACCTACATGAAGAAGATACTTTTAAAACCCTCATCTTATTTTAAATCTCAGGATATTTCTTCCAGGAACATTCTTGAAACATTCTAAAAATTTCGAAAATTCAAAAAGTGTGTAAGCTAAGAGCTCAGTAGAAGTAATGCACAGTATTATAATGATATTAAGAATATCTATGAATGTGAAATTTCATGAGAAAACTAGTAAAATAAATACATTTTATTAAGTATGTAAAATCTACTGTTATTTGGATATCTTGAAGAAAGTGATATCGTTTCCTTTGCTAAATTTCTAAACATGGTTGTGTTTGTCTTTCACCTTAGATGTCTGTGTCAATATGATGTATTTCTAATGGAATTTAATGAATATAGGATGACAAATTAAGCAGGAAATGCTTAAGGAATGACATGTTTGGGACTGGAACTGTTGTCTACTCTTGCAGAACATTTTCTACTCTTGCAGAACAGCCAGGTTTAGTTCCCAGCATCCATATGGCACTTTATGACCACCTCTGATTACATTTCCAGGGGACCCTATGCCTTCTTCTTTCCAGGCATCGCTAGACATGAATTAACTTACTTCATGTAGGCAAACCACTCATGCATCTAAAATAAAAAATACTTAGTTAAAAATAAATGATAGTTTAATAATATCAACCACACAGGGTTATGATAAAGATAGTTGGAGCTGCCAGGCATGGTGGCCCATGCCTTTAATCCAGCATTTGGGAGGCAGAGGCAGGCAGATCTCTATGAGCTCAAGGCCAGCCTGGTCTACAGAGTGAGTTCCAGGCCAGCTGGGGCTACAGGGAAACCTTGTCTTAAAAACACTAAAAAAAATATAGTTCCAGTTGGTGTTTTAGATGGCTAAGAGTTCAAATCGCAGAGATTGTGCCACAGCAGGAACTGTATATGGGTAAAGAGAAGACACCAAGAAAGTATCCTCAAGTCGGGAAAGACATGCAGAAATTCCCTGGCTTCTCCCAGCCTTTCAAACTCTTATATTCTTCTGGTGATTCCATTTGAGTGAACTTATCCAGACCTGGCTAAGGAGTTTGTGGAGTTCGGTTCTTAGAAGAGGAACTCAGTAGTCTGCAGAACAAATGGGCAGTGTCTGATGCAGTGTTCCTCTATGTGGACTAAAACAGGACAGAGACTGAGAGTAGAATTTTGCTATCTGAGAGTGAAAAGAGTAAGAGGCTTTTCACCACATGTACAACACAGATATGTGCAGCAAGCCAGACTAACACAGAGACCTTTCCAGGCTCTGTTATCTTCCTCTTTAACTTTTCAGTCAAGCCTTTAAGATGTTCACATTATTTTTTAAAAATTTATTTTTATTATCATTGTGTGTTTGTGTTCATGTTTACGTGTGTGTGTGTGTGTGTGTGTGTGTGTGTGCCTGTGTGTTTATATCTATGCATGTAAGTGCAGGTACCTACAGAATTCAGAAGAGAGTGTTGGACTGCTGGAGTTGGAGTTACAGGTTGCTATGAGCTTCTGGAATGGTGTGCCAGGGAACTGAAATCTTGCCCTCTGCAAGAGAAGTCACTTCTCTTAACTTGTGAGCCATTATGCAGCTCTGTTTATTTTTAAACTACAATAGGAAAATTGGGGAAATTATACATATCAGTAGGATACCATGCAACATTTCAGTGCGTATATACACTGAGCAATGTGTAAATAAGATTAAACATGCATATCTTTTCAAACCTTTCTTTGTACTTTTGTGATGCCTGGGATGGAAGTCAAGGCCTCATGCTTATCAAGCATACATTATGCTACTGCACACTGAACCCCACTTCTTTTATTTAAAATTTTGAGAAATTATTTCATTAAGTTGCTAGGATAGCTTTGACCCCACTCTGTAGCCCAGACAGGCCTTGAACTTGTAGACCTCCTCACTCAGCCTCTTGAACAGCTGGGGTCATAGACCTGTGCAACTATGCTCAGATCATTTAATATTTTCTTTAGGGTAAATTTTTCAATACACTTAATTTTAGCTTTTTGAAATGTTCATTTTGTTATTTAGGTCAAGCTGCTGTGCAAACACACACCAGAACTTCTTGCTCTTATCTAACTGTAACCCAGATCAAACTTTCCCCATCCTACCCTCCTGTTACTTCTTTTCTTCCACCTTTTTGAGATCTATAGTGTTATCTGTAGTCACCCTACAGTGTAATAGCAGAAGCAGAAGTTTTGAGGAGGCAATGGGAGAGTTCTCCAGCAGAATGGGTATAATCAGCCCTGCTGTCCATTGTGATGTAGCTGTGGTCCCGGAACTGTAAATAATGATGAAAGGGCTTCATCTGAATTGAGAGTTTGATAACTGCAGGTATTTACAGGAGCCAAAAATGTACCAACCAGGAAGGGTCATGCTTACATGTGCTTGGGAGATTGATCTTCTGATTTGTGTCCCTAGAGGCCCCCTGCCTACTGTGTGATATTGCTCCCATTCAAGGTGCATCTTCGCCGAGTCAGCTTGCTGAACTACCTGCCAGTTGCCTTTGGGATTACCCTTATAAACACATCAGAAAGTGTGTTTTGTCAGTTTTCTAGCTTTCATACATTGCAGCTAAGCAGAAATACAAGATTAATCACACAAAATAAGCTCATGAGCCACACACCTGTACAGACATGCCACTCCCACACTCCTGAGCATTTGCTTTAAGACCTTGTTCTAGGTCTAAAAGCAGTATGTTGTTGAACGTATGTGGTCTGGATTTTCAACAATGGCCACTATCCTCATTTTATTAAAAAAAAAAAACCTCTGCTTCTACAGTTCTTTACGTCAACTGGAATAATATGTTATGCATATATACATTTCCAGAGAGGCACAATAAATTTAGGAGAGATGAGGCCCATGTGTCTTTTTAAACTATACTATAGTTTTATATTTGAATAAAACTAAAATGTTACTTTTCTTATTCCTTTCTTATTTCCTCCTTTTATGCATGAGTTCACATATGTGCAGTGTAGCATGTTTATGGGTGGATTTGGATTGGTGTGCACAGATGTGGAGTCCTGAGGACAACTGTAGTTTTCCTTTCTCAGGAATGAGCTGTCCACCTTGTTTTTGAGACAGAGTTTCTCACTGGGATCTGGGAGGTGAAGACTGGGCTTTGGTGTTTGGTCAGTTTGCCACAGGGATCTTCCCATTCCCCCTTCCCCAACACTGGCATTACAAATACATGTCACCACACCTGGATTTTTATGTGGCTACGATTCTGGTCCTCATATTTGCACATTGAGTACTTTACTCAATGAGCTATCTTTGCAATTCCTTATTTTGGCTTTCATAATATAACTTTACATACACATAATATATACCCCAAATTGACAGCAGCAAATACATAATGTGTTTTCTGGTAGGAGGAAGTCTGTTTTAGCATCATAAGTATGTCTTAGATTTAAAAACCAAGAAATAGACATCCTAAAGATCATCTAGCTCAGTGTATAGCCCTACTGTCTAAAATGTTTATATAGATTGTAATATTCTATCATTGAAATGAGCCTTAGCTGGAAATCTGGATCCATACCACTGGATTAAAAATTCAGGTTTCTATCTATATACTTGTGATCATGATGAAATTACTTAATTGATCACCTTGGTTTCTTATATGTAAATTATGGAAAATCTCTATGCCTTATAGGGTTGTTAGACAGACTATAGTCAAACATTTAATATGTAGCTAATAACCAATAAATATCAGTTTATGTCAGTAGTTGCAGTAATACACAAATGCCAAACCTTGAAAGGGAAAACATTCTACTGTTTTAACACTGTGAAGGGCATTATAACATATAAACTATTTGTTCAAAATCATTTTCCAAATAATGAATATCAAATAGAGTCTGGAAACATATATGAAGTACACATTTCTAAGCTAGGATTTTTGAGGAGTCCATCAGAATTGGTTAAATGACAATATAGCATGTGTACTTGATTAGAAATACAATTTTGTTCTTTTCAGAAATAGAGTTCAGTGTGGGAAATATAAGGTAATATACTGAGATAAAATTAAGATCATGGAGTTATTTTGTAGGTAATGTAAGAAGTTCTTTGTAAAGATATTTTAGTCTCCAACACAGAGGCAGTATGGTTATATGAATGAGTCATTGGGAAAGCTTCACTGAATCATACCTGGGAGGGGATTTATTACTCAACTTCTTTTGTAACCTGCCAGTTAGGAGGATGAAGAAGGGAAAGCCACAGTGAACTCCACTTAAAATCTGTCCTTCCTTCTTGAAGTCAAATATGGTCACTATATGCACTGAGTCAAATGCAAATCTGCTTGCAGAGCAATAGCAACCCAATGGACAAAGAAATACCTTAATCCAGTTTAGGTAGAATCAGAAGATGGAGAATAGTGCCAATTCTGGATCTAGCTGAAGAACTTAAATATATTGATTGCTGATATCAACCAATTTCTGTGAATGTTTATTTCAACCCAATTCCAAAGAAAATTGGCACATCAGAAATCTGCAAAGAGGAGTCAAAATAATTTTAAATGTCTCTTTTTTTTAAATCTTTTTGAGACAGGATCTTCCTGAAGCCCCAGCTGTCCTGGAACTCACTCTGTAGATCAAGCTGCCTTTGAACTCACATAGATCCACCTGCCTCTGCTTCCTGAGTGCTGTGATTAAACACATAGGCCATCTCACCTGGCTTAAATATCTTTTAAGGTAACTCTTGATAAATATTGTTTTTACAGTTTACTACATGTTAGATACTATTTAAAAAATTTATCCAAGAAAAGGACATTTAAACTTGTAACAACCTTATGAACTATATGCTACAGTTTCCTTTACAGTTAAGGAAAGTGAGGCACAGAGGGTTAAATCCAATGACTGAGCTCACAGGTAGAGTAGCAGACGGCTTTGTGTTCTATCTGCTGGTTTTGATGTTACATAGAGCCTAATCCTTAATATTAGTGTATGATGCTTTCAAATAACATTGCCCTACATTTAAATATTTTATTTTTATTTATGTGTATGAATGTAATGTCTGCATGTATGTCATTGCACCGGCTTCATGCAATGTCTGCAGAGGTTAGAAGAGGGTGTTGGATCCCCTGGAACTGGAGTTACAGATGGTTTTTAGACATAATGTAGGTGCTGGGAATCAAACCTGGGTCCTCTGCAGGAGCAACCAGTACTGATAACATCTGAGCCATCTCTCCAGCCAATTGGTCTAACATTTATTTATTTATTTATTTATTTATTAAGTTTTGATTTCTTTGAGATGAGGATTCCGTGTAGCCCAGCTGTCCTGGAACTTGCTATGCAAGTTCCTACTGGGCTGGCCTTGAGCTCATAGTGATCTAAGTGCCTTTTCCTCCCAAGTGCTGAGAGTAAAAGCATGCATGGCCTCATTTTTTAAAAATCTTATATTTCATTGACTGAAATCCAATGGTCAAGGAAATGGAACAGACAGAGGTTGATCATGGTTTAAGACACTCAAGCTCAGTAACTTCTGATCTCATGGAAACAGGTGGAAGTCAGGGGACAAATTTCAGGAGTCAGTTCTCTTATATCATTCATATCATATCATATCATATCATATCATATCATATCATATCATATTTGCCTCAGATATCGGATTTAGTTCACCAAGCTTGGAATTAAGTGCCTAAACTCAGTGAGCCATCTTACTGCACCATGTATGCTTTATATACATAAAAACGTACATAAACCTAGATAAGTTCCCATACCTACAGAAGACATATAGTTTTGTCTATTTTAAACTGTTAAATGCAGAATTTCAGCAAACTTCAATATACTGACAGCAGCATATGCAAACACATAAGCCTCAAAGTATAACTTAAATTAAAGGGTTAGATTGGGTGGCTTAAATTCCAAGAAATTTTTATTCAGTTTTGGTTTATCATTAGAGTTTTCTCTTTTTTGCTTGTATTTTTTTTATTCTTTAAAATATTTTTTATTTATTATTTTTTGTTTTATATTTATGAGTATATTAATTACATGCATGTAAGTGCACTTGAGTAATGCAGTGCCTGTAGATCTCAGAAGAGGGAGTAAGATCCCCTGAAACTGGAGTTACAGATGGATGTTACCTGCCATGTAAGTGCAGGGATCCAAGCCCTGGTCTTGTTCAAGAGCAGTCAATGCTCGTAAGCCCTGAGCCATCTTTCCATCTCCATTCTTATCCTGTTCTTTTATTTATTTTGAAGCTTTTATAGATATTTTTATCTACATTTGGGCTTTCATATAATAGCTCTTAATCAAATTTAGACCCCATCCCCTTTTTCTTAATAGAGTAAATAGTGAAGCAAACTGTTAAAGTTCTTAAGGCTGTTTCTACGGAAAGACAATATGATCACAAATATGACTTTAGTGCTAGGAATAGCCTCTGAAATTCACACTATGTATTTTCCTGTAATCAATTCTCTATAGATGACACATAAGCCATGGTATTTTCTTTCACTGGAATGGCTCAAAAGATGTCCTCTCTACAGGTTCCTTCAAAGTTCATGCCTTGAAGCTTTGTAATATATGCTCCAAATCTGCGACGTACCAGTTTTTCCAGTGTGTGGAAGTTATGTTTAGCCCTGGGTAAACAGCGATTTAATATTGTTGCATGCCCATGCATGGAGAACAGGATGATGCTCTTAATGGACTCGGTATACCACAATATACTGAAGGGGACTCTAAAGTGATATTTGTGAGCTTTCTGACTACAGGGAGAATGGGATCTAGAACTAGTGTACGGGGTTTGGGTTGGTGCATCAGTAATTACTTGACCCATTTAACTGCTGAATCTTTCTTCTAAGAGGGAGTGCTTTCTATTTTTTTTTTTTTTACATTTCCCATACAACATTACTAGCTGCTCAGCCTTGTTAAAAAGGTATTACACCCTTGGAACTCAAAATATTTTATAAACAAATTCAGTTTTTGATCTTTGTCTTACTACTTATATAAGTCATACTCTCATAATTTTGGAAATGAGTGAAATATATAGTCTATTTTTATGTATAGTCCTTTAATAATCTTATGAATTAGAAGTAGAGTACATTTTATTTTACATGTATTTTGTTTAAAAATAAATTTGTTCAAAAGTGTTTTTGCTTTCTCATGGTTAAGTATTAAAATGTAGCTGAGAGAATACCATGGATGTTTAAGAATGGCCAGAGGACAAAGACCTTTGCATCTGTAGGGCTTTAAAACTAGTGCCCTTATTGTAAGCATTAAAATTTAATTTAAAGTCAGAAACGATTGTATTTGATGATCACCTACAGGTTATCAATAAAAAATCATTTTGGTAAATGTAACCCTAGGTTCCCGAACTATAATTGTAGCATCCAGAATGGATTAAAGTAAGGATAAATCATTTTTGAGTATGTACATGTATTTAGAAAAGATTTAATTGATGTTTTGTGTGTGCTATGTCAGTACTGTACACTGAACCACATCCTAAGCATTCTTCCTTTTACGGAACACCCCAAAATGCATCCACTGACCACAAATAAACCGATGAATATCTTATTCTCTAAAGAAAATATGCATTCTTAATTCTAAAGTACTTTTTCTATAATTCGTGACAAAATAATCTATGACAGGCTTTGTTGAGAGAAAAATTAAAAAAAAAAAAAAACTAGCCCATAAATACACAGTACACTAACTTCAAGAGGATAAACTCCATTTGTAGGGATCTAGCATAGTTTCTTTGTTAAATATTAACAGTTAATTGACATTCAAACAGTTCCGTTAGATATTCATCTATAGGCTAACAATATATAAAGAAGGAAAAATGGGAAACAACATTTCTTCTTTAGTTTATTGTTTAAGTAAGCCAAAATGTCACGTTATCAACCAACTTAATTTTAAAGAGACTTGGTTGAAATAATTGAATGTGACTAAATAACAATGTTATTAGAGAAATAAGAAATTGATTCTAGCATCTGCACAGAGGTTGGCATTGTAACCACAATTTAAAAAGCTCTAGGTTTTCTTTTATAACAATTTTTAACCAGACGTGAACAGTAGGGGGCGGTATGTCACTAGTTTTTGTAAAATCCCATCAATAGTTGAAAGACAAATGATCATTAATAGGGGTGAAACAGCTAACCAAAAGCAAAGACAAATATGTTTTCAAAAAAGATTGAATTAACCTAATTTTTGTTTAAAATGGGTTTGAAATTTATTTTGCACTTATCAAAATCAGCTGTTACTTGCAGAACATTTGGATAGACACTCCTTGACTTTTACATATTTTTGTTTTAGTGAAATGTGACTTTATCATTTATCATTAGTGCTGTTTCTGTCCTTAAAATTAGAAATCACCACAGGAGAGGAGTTTTCATTTAAAGGGATTAATTTTTATTAGAACATTTTTATCCCTAATTTAGGAATAAAAAGATAAAAGAAAAAAATCAGATGTTGTAATCATATCCAAAAGGGCAACGATGCTTCTTCAGAGTTTATGTTAGAGATATCTCTAGCATTTGTAGTTATTTTGGGGGTAGGATGGGGAAAGACTCTTGCAAATGTGCTTACTTTAATGAAGTTCCCAACATGAGATCTAGTTCTGACAAGAAATGGGTCCTAGAGTTTGCTATATTCTAAGTAAGGTGAGCCTCACAAAAATAATGGAAGAACATAAATCTATATATACAGATGAGGAAAAAGAAAGCATGCAATAATAAATATTTTTAGCATGGTTTTAAGCTCTGATAAATATTTCTATATGAATATTTTCATTAAGACTACCAATAGAAATTTTATGTATCATTTTAACTAGGCAGTATTCTCTTGGTGGATAGTATGTGGTTTAGATATCAAAAATTTTAAATATACATAGTAGCAAAGTGTTATAATAATACAATGTACTGTCTAGAATTTTCATAATTCATATTTCTTGTGTCTTCTATATTCTTACTATTTTTTTTGCTAAAATTTACCTAAGTATAAAAACTTAATACACAACTACTTTTATGGATTTACTTATTTTCAATTAGAATACAAACTGCATTTTTTCATAAAAGCGAGTCCTATTAAAACCTATTAATGATTTGTGGAATATTGAAGAACTCATATAATCTGTATAAATTCCAATTTTTTGTGATAGTTTGTTGACTCCCTAGAAAATCAAACACAGGGGAGATCTCCCAAGACCTCCTGAAGCACAGGCATCTGAAGGAGCCAAGAAAACAAAGCAAGCCTTCAACACAGTGAAGAGGCATTTGGGACTCACATTGGAATACAGGCAAGGAGAAGCCCATATGCCAGGAGCAAAAAGAAAAGACAGTATGGGAAAGGTGCTGGATAATCCCACACCAAGCTCTACCAACCCTGTGGAAGATCCCTACAGTGGGATCCCCCAGGGGATGGCCCAAGACACAGATATCAGAAACACAATCATGAACATACTTAAAGAATTGCAAGATTATAAAGAGCAAATCAAAGAATTAAGAAAAGAGAATGAAGAACTCAAGAAGGAAGTGAAAACACTGAAAAGATCCCATGCTGAAAAAGATAAGGAAACCAACCAGCAAAGCAAAGAGCTGCAGGAAAAGATTGAGAAGCTCCAAAAAGTAGTGGAAATACTAAAGAAATCAGAAGAAGAAATGAAAAAGGAAATCAAACACTCATCCAATCAAGAGGAAAGGAATGGAAAAAGCCTTAGAAGCAGAATAGAGGAAGCAGAACAAAGAATATCAGACCTGGAAGATAACATAGAACAACTAAAAACCTCAAGGAAAGATTATGAAAAATTTAAAAATACACAAAAGTGGAACAACCAGGAACTGTGGGATACTATGAAAAGATCAAACCTCTGCATCATAGGAATAGAGGAAGGAGAAGAATCCCAAGTGAATGGTATTGATTAGATCGTCAACAGAATAATAGATGAAAATTTCCCCAAACTAAAAAAAAGACAAACTAATACAAATACAAGAAGCACATAGAACTCCAAACAGACAAGATCAGAAAAGAAATTCTCCATGCCACATCATAGTTAAAATGCTAGACACCCAAAACAAAGACAAAATCCTTAAAGCCACAAGAGAAAAACAACAAGTGTTCTATACAGGGAAACCTATCAGGATTACAACTGACTTCTCAGTGCAAACTATGAAAGCAAGAACATGGAGCAAAGCATTCCCAGTGTTAAAGGACAATAGATGCCAACCCAGGTTACTATACCCAGCAAAAATGTCGATTATAGTTGAAGGAGAGAGAGAAAAACATTCCATGACATAAAAAAGATGAAAGAATACATGTCCGGAAAACCAAGGCTTCAGAGAATACTTGAAGCAATTCAAAGGACAGAAGAAAGGAGCAACCATCCCCAGGCACCTAGAAAGAGAAATCAATTAAAAGCATAACTGCAGAAGTAGAAACATAAACCAAAATGGCAAATGGATAATAAGGCAGAAGGAAGAACACAAACCTAGCAATCATAACCTTAAATATTAATGGACTAAATTCCCCAATCAAAAGACATAGACTGGGAGACTGGATTAGGAAACAGAATCCATCAATATGCTGTCTACAAGAAACACATCTTACCTTCAAGGACAGGCACCACCTTAAAGTGAAAGGATGGAAAAAATATTTCAAGCAAATGGCACAAAAAAGAAAGCAGGTGTTGATACACCAAATGGACTTCATAGACCTCTACCGAATATTCCACCCTAATACCAGAGAATACACTTTCTACTCAGCACCCCATGGAACATTCCACAAAATCGACCACATACTGGGTCACAGAAGAAACCTCCACAAATACAAAAACATTGAAATAATTTCATGCATTCTATCAGACCACAGTGCAATAAAGCTCAACATCAGCACCAGGACAAGCCCTACTGCCTACAAGAACACATGGGGACTAAACAACACACTCTTGAATAATGAATGGGTCAAGGAAAAGACAAAGAAAGAAATAAAAACATTCCTGGAACTGAATGACAATGACAATACAACACAACAAAACCTATGGGATACCTTAAAAGCAGTCCTAAGAGGGAAGTTTATAGCCCTGGGTGCCTACATTAGAAAAACAGAAAGAGCACAAGTGAATGATCTAATGCTGCAGCTAAAAGCACTCGAGAGGCAACAACAGATGAACCCTAAACGCAACAGACAGGAAGAAATAACAAAAATCAGAGCAGAAATCAATGAAATAGAAACAAAGAAAACAATACAAAAAAATCAATGAATCCAAAAGTTGGTTCTTTGAAAGAATAAACAAGATAGACAGACCTCTAGCCCAGTTAACCTAAAGAAAGAAGGAACAACTCCAAATCAATACAATCCATGATGAAAAGGGAAATATCACAACAGACAAGGAAAAGATCCAGAAAATTATACAGGAATACCTCAAAAACCTATGCACTACCAAGTTTGAAAACCTAGAAGAAATGGATGAATATCTGAAATCCTGGGAATCTCCAAAGCACAACCAAGAAGAGATCCACAGCTTAAACAGACCCATAATACATGAAGAAATTGAAGATATAATAAGAAACCTCCCAACTAAAAAAGCCCAGGCCCAAACAGTTTCACAGCAGAATTCTGTAAAACATTTCAAAAAGACCTACAACCAGTATTACTGAAATTGTTCAGAAGGATACAAACAGAGGGAATTCTCCCAAATTCCTTCTTTGAAGCCAGCACCACTCTATTACCAACACCAGGCAAAGATCCAACCAAAAAGGAGAACTATAGACCCATCTCCCTAATGAACACAGATGCCAAAATTCTAAACAGGATACTGGCAAATGGCACACAGACCCACATCAAGAAGATCATTCATCATGACCAAGTTGGATTCATACCAAAGATGCAAGGATGGTTCAACTTATGAAAATCAATAAATATCATCAAGCGCATAAATGGAAAGAAAGACAAAAACCACACCATCATCTCAATTGACACTGAAAAAGCCTTTGACAAAATTCAGCATCCCTTCATGCTTAAAGTCCTAGAGGGAATTGGGTTGGAGGGATCATTCCTCAATGTAATCAAAGGCATGTACAGGAAACCCATAGCCAATATCATCCTAAATGGGGAAATGATAGCAACATTCCCTTTAAAGGTAGGAACTTGGCAAGGCTGCCCCCTGTCACCACTCCTCTTTAATATAGTGCTTGGAACACTTGCTAGAACAATAAGGCAAGAAAAAGGAAATTAAAGGAGTACTAATTGGAAAAGAGGAAGTCAAACTATTCCTATTTGCTGATGATATGATTGTTTACTTAAGGGCTACTAAAAACTCCACCAGAAAACTCTTAGAAACGATTAACAGCTTCAGCAAAGTGGCAGGATACAAAATTAATGCAAAAGAAACCAGTGGCCTTTCTTTACACTGACAATCAGCACCTGGAGAAGGAATTCAAGGAGATCCTCCCACTCACAATAGCCTCAAAAACAATAAAATATCTAGGAACAAACCTAACCAAAGACACCAAAGATCTCTACAACAAAAATTTTTTAAACCCTTAAAGAAAGAAATTGAAGAAAACATCAGAAGATGGAAAAAACTCCCATGCTCATGGATTGGGAAAAGAAACATTGTAAAAATATCCATTCAACTGAAACTTTTGTATAGATTTAATGCAATCCCAATTAAAATTCCCAAGAGTTTCTTCACAGGCTTGGAAAAAAAGTCCTTTAATTTATCTGGAAAAACAAAAGACCCCGAATAGCCAAAACAACCCTGAGTGAAAGGAGCAACACAGGGGAGATCCCTATACCAAACTTCAAACTATACTGCAGGGCTAAAGTCATAAAAACAGCCTGGTACTGGCACAAAACAGACCTGTTGACCAATGGAACAAAACTGAAGATCCAAACTTGAGCACATACAATTTCAGCCATCTCATATTTGACAAGGGGGCCAAGAAGACACAGTGGACAAAAGACAGCATCTTCAGCAAATGGTGTTGGCAAAACTGGATCACCACATGTAGAAGAATGAAATTAAACCCCTACCTCCCTCCCTGTACAAAAGTCAACTCCAGATGGATTAAAGACCTCAACATGAAACCCCAAACTCTGAAGGTGATAGAAGAAAAAGTTGGCAGCAGACTACAAGACATAGGAGTAGGAAAAGACTTCCTAAATCAGACAGCAGCTGAGCAAGAATTAAGGTTGACAATTGACAAATGGGACCTCATTAAACTCAAAAGCTTCTGTACATCAAAAGAAACAATCAAGGAAGTGAAGAGAAATCCCACAGAGTGGGAGGAAACCTTAACCGCAGAAACATATGACAAAACATTGATTTCCAGAATATGTAAACTACTCAACAAACAAAGAAGAAAGAAAACAAATGACCCACTCAATAGATGGAGCAAAGAGCTGAACAGAGACCTCACGAGTGAGGAATTAGAGATGGCTGAGAAGTGTTCACCATCACTAATCATTAAGGAAATGCAAATCAAAACCACTTTAAGATATCATCTTACTCCAATAAGACTGGCTAGGATCAAGAAAACAAATGATACCAAGTGCTGGAGAGGTTGTGGGGAAAGGGGAACAATCATCCACTGCTGGTGGGAATGTAAACTCATACAGCAACTATGGAAGGCAGTGTGTAGACCCCTTGGAAGACTTGGAATGAACTTGCCACCTGACCAAGCCATACCACTCCTAGGCATATAACCCCAAAACTCACCCCACCGCAGAGATACATGCACGCCCATGTTTATTTCAGCTCTCTTCACAATAGCAAGGAGCTGGAACCAACCCAAATGCCCCTTAACTGATGAGTGGATAGAGAAAATGTGGTGCATCTACACAATGGAGTTCTATGCAGCAGTAAAGAAAGACAATATCATGAGCTTTGCAGGAAAATGGCTGGAGCTAGAAGACATCATGCTGAGTGAAGCGACACAGTCCCAGAAAAAGGATGAATGGTATCCCTCATCTGTGGATCCTAGTGCCAATTACCTAGTTGTAAGTATTTCTTGTGCATGGCCCCTTGAGCTTTTGTCCAAGCAGTTGGGAGTGATGCATATTGGAAACAACAACAACAACAACAACAGCAACAACAGAAAGGACTGCATCAAAGAACTGACTGAAACAGTGAACTTCTGCTTAAAACAGTCAACTTCCACATGGAAAATATCAAGAAAGACTGAGAAAGAGATGAAAAGCATGTTTGGCAGAATACATGAGCTCTGGTGGGGTGGGGGATAGAGTGGGACATGGGTCTAGATTTGATAATCTTGTACAAAATATATATTAAAAAAAGAAAATCAAACACAGAATTTACTCAGTTTGTTAATTTACCAATGGATTGATTCTTATGGGTAGAGTATATGTTTTCAGAAAACCTGATTTGATTAAAAGAGAATCTTACTGAGACACATCATGATGTGATGCAAAAACAATTTCCTATCCAAAAGTAGGACTATGCTTTAGGAGTAATTTCTGATGCTGATCTAAGCTTAGCTGGAAAATATCCAAGATCTGGAAAATGTTTTTTTTTTTTTTTAATAATTTTTTAATTTAATTTTATTTATTTCTGTATGTGTATGAATGTACTGTCTGCATGCAAGTTTGTGCACCCGTGTCGTGCAACGCCGCAGAGGTCAGAAAAGCGTGTCGGATTCCCCTGGAACTGGAGTTCTCCTGGAATTGGAGTTTCAGACGGTTCTCGGCCGCCATGTGGGTGCTGGGGATCGAACCCGGTTCCTCTGCAAGAGCGGTCGGCGCTCTTAACCACTAGGCCATCTCTCCAGCCCCCTGGAAATTGGTTTTAACAATCACAATTAATGTCCTTTTAATATGACTTGGATAAAGAGAGGATGCGTGTAACAGACCAAAAAATACAAATATAAAAGTGTTGGGTGGGGATTAGTTGGAGGTTGGTGTTGGGGTTAAGATTACTAAATAAAGAAGAAAGAATATCTGAATCCAACAGATTATGAGCCACATCCAAATAGACTTTGTACCACTAAATCTCCCTTGTTTCCCTTAACAAAGCCTGGTGTTTTCCAACACGTCTTCTGATTGCCACAAAATAGAGAATATTCTGGAAAAAAATAATCTTCTCTAGAAATTGTGAAGTCAGGGAAATAGGATAGCTCAGAAAGAAGGGAGGTTTGTTGGCTAAGGACAGTTTGAATAAATGTGAGAAACTCTTATGTATATAATCCAAATAAAATACTGTGTGTGAATAATAAATCTTTATCTTAAGTAAACTGTGGTGTCTATACCTGGTTGTTTCCACAATCCTTTGTAGGATGGAGTCATGTACTTAAGACCAGTCAGTTTATAGAAATGTAAGAGAACAAATTCCATTTGAATTGATACTTAGTGAGTTCTATCTCATGGATGGTAAACAGTGCAGTATTTTCATATCTATTGGTAAATAGCTGCATCTTGACCCTCCATGATTCTGATGCCTGAAGCATCATCTAGGATAGGGATGATGTCTCCTATAGCTGAAGGTCAGAGTCAGGTTCCTTCTCCATGGCCAGTGTCTTTTCAGATGATCTTTGTGTCCCCACTCTACTTGGGATGAGCACTTTGAATGCTGCTCTTTCTTTAGTTTTTAATAAAATCAAACTGTGATTTTCAAATATTTGTAACTGAAGGTGGATTTACGTGTGGACTCATATGAAGCAAAGAAACAGTTATCTGTTAATAAATTGGGATTTTTCTACTAATGTATTTAAAATTGTTTTTTTAAAAATATTTTATCACTTTTTCTTTTATGTGTATGAATGTAATGCCTTCATGTAGGGAGGTGAACCCATTCCATTGTCTGCAGTACCTGCAGTGGGCCAGAAGAGAGCATCAGATACCCTGGGACTAGAGATGGTAGGTAGCTGCCATGTGGGTGCTGTTAACCCAACTGTCAGAGCAGCCAATGGCCTTAACCCCCTGAGCCATCTTTCCAACACCACTAAAAGTTTTCTTTTAAAGCTTATTAACGACCACAGTGGGTTTTCTGAAGATAAATTCAGCATATTAAATTTATTTGCTTGCTATTTTATTAGTTTTCTAAGTAACACTAAGACTATATTTTTAAGTAGCATAATATTTATTTTCTCATCTTAGGGTCCTTGGAAGGAAAATACTTTGAAGCAAAAGTAGCTTAGTGGCCAAGTAATAAACATGATAAGGACTAGAAACCTCTTTTAAAAAGAAGGAAATGCAAATAGGAACATCAGGTTTGGATGATGGATGCTCACAAATCAATTACCGAAATATATTTTCCATATCCAAATTTATCGATGAAATTACTTGTAAAATGTTTTCTACTGGGGCTATAACACTCATAGCCAAGAACTTTGGATTGATCCTAATTTCCCCTGAAGAAAGAGGTCTGAAGTTGCCTAGTGAATTAGCCTAGATCAGATGGAGGATATGGATACTGACAGGTCTTGAGATCCATCTATTGCATTTCAAAAGACAAGACACAAATGTAGCCTGGCCCAGAAGTTTATAGATCTATCTACTTTGGTTGTTGAATAGTTTCTTCTTCCTCAAAGGAGTAGAAAAATGTAGTTATTGTAATTATTTCCATAAGATAACTCGAGGTTGTATGTTACAGAGCTTGAATGACATTTTGCTGGATCCCATGTAGATATTTGTCCTGAAGAGAGTCAAATTCTGTAATGAGGTTGAGTCATGAAATAGGTTTTCACTATAAAAAACAGACTGTGAGCTTGGCAGAATAAAAATTGGAAATGAATAAAAACCATGGAAAGAATCAAGTGGATTTAGTGATGTATAATTGAATTAAAATAATTTCAATTGTGGGGCTGGAGAGATAGCCTAGCGGTTAAGAGCACCGACTGCTCTGCCAGAGGACCTAGGTTCGATCCCCAGCACCCACATGGTGGCTGAGAACTGACTGTAACTCCAATTCCAGGAGAGCTCCACTTCCAGGGGAATCCAACACCCTCTTCTGACCTCCGTGGCATTGCATGACACGGGTGCATAAACCTACATGCAGACAGTACATTCATACACATACAAAAATAAATAAAATTAAAAAAAATAATTTCAATTGTTTACACTTATAAAAACTAACTTTAAATCATACTTCATATTCATAAGTTCTACACCCATAATTTTCTAGACTCTTCTGATCAAACCTTCACATATGCATAGACATACATATCACCCACTTATTTTCAATAAGAAGGGATGCCAGTATAAAAAATAGATTTTCAAATAATTATTGAAAAATAAGAATCAAGACAATGGCTGTCAAATTAATTTTCTTATTGTGTGTGAATTAGAACACTGCATGAGATAGCTGGAGACTCTGGATTACAGTACTTCACAAGCCTGCAAACTACCCAAAGGACTGTAGACATCTCCAAGTATAAGGAAAATAGGATTCCAACTTCATTCCTGCATTCATGAGTAGATTCAGTTCTTGGTTAGTAGATGGAAGGTCCTTGGTTTCTTGATGGAAAAACACTGTACCCATTCACAGTAATCCATACACAGGGACTTAGAATCTTCCAGCAAAGAAGATATTTTCATTGCATCAAACAAATGGGGATGGAAGGTGAAAGGGTAATAGGAATCAAGGACAAAGTGAGCAAGTGAGCGAGAGAGACAGACAGACACATAAATGAGAAAGAGAGAGAGAGAGAGAGATTCAACCTTTAGTAATTTAACATTGGAAATAACATTCATTATTTTGGTCTGTGTAAAATTTTAATACACACCATTAAATATCAGAACCTTTGTAAAGTTAAATTTTAAAACTTCAAAGAATCTAAAACTTAGAAACTTTATACTGTAATATCTACCTCTCACCAAATTCAAGTAGATCCAGAGCTTCATTTGAGTATTCAGACATTTTCAGATTCCTCTTTAAAAATGCGTCTATTTTCTGAGAATTTCATATATATGTGTATGATATCTTTGGATCATACGCTGCCTTCTGTCCCTCCACATTTTCCCTCCTGTCTCCCTCCCAACTTTATATCTTCGTTATTTTCTTAATCCACTGAATCCAGCTAGAACTGCTTGTATATTCATGTGCATACGGCAATCCACTGGACCACGGGCAACCTATTAGACTTGCCAAAACCCTGAAAGCAAAAACTGACTGACTATCCTTTACCTAGAAGCTTAACCTGTTCACCACTTTCAGCTGGTGGTGGGGACTTGTGAGCCCTTCCTTATCCATGCTAGAGTATTGACTGACTTGATGTCTTGCAGCTTTCTCTCTCTCTCTCTCTCTCTCTCTCTCTCTCTCTCTCTCTTTCTTTCTTTCATCTTCCTTCCTTCCTTCCTTCCTTCCTTCCTTCCTTCCTTCCTTCCTTCCTTCCTTCCTTCCTTCCTTTCTTTCATTCTTTCTTTTTTTCTTAGAGCACTAGTCCACTTTATTTACTTTGCATTAGTTTTAATCCGTGAGGGGTACAGCATCACACAGATTCTGTGTCCAATGGCCTTTGCAGGTAGGTTGCTTCGGAATTTGGCACGAACCATGCCACCGTTCCCACGGGCCCAGGTCACCTTTCCCCAGATTACTCTTCGTTTGCTGCCATAAGTCACTGTGTTGTTTTTGCTTTATATACATAAGCACATCTCTTGCCTACGTAGAATTCAGTTTCATCTCAGCCATAAACACCTTCGATTTTAGGAAACATTGCATGCTCCTCTTGGTTCCGGAGACCTCACTTACAGCCAGCAAATGTGGTCTTGCAACACAGCCTTCCAGACACATTTACCCTTTAGAAGGCCTGTTCCCAGCAGGCCTCCGCCGGTGCCAAGATGGCGGAAAAAAGAAGGTATTTTTCCTTTTCTTTCTTGTTTTATTTCTTTTGAGAATACTTTGATAATTTGACTGGAATTCTATAAGTATTTTATTTCATTATCAATAAAATTGAAATTTTAAACTGGTATATTTTAATTGTTTGAGGATATCATACATACACAAATCAAACAATCATACAAGATGTTTTGGTCAAATCTATAACTCCTCCCTGATTTCTTCATCTTCAATTCCTCTCGCACCACATTTCCCTTCTAACTTCAAATATTATTTTTATTTTTTTAGCTCACTGAATCAATTTAGTGCTAACTGTATATTCATGGGTAGGACAGCTGACTGAAGTATGAAGCTTTCAGATGCTCAGCCACAGTGCTCAGCTATTTCTAAAACAAAAATAACTATACAGATTATGTGTCCAGAAATAATGGTCTAACTTGGACTATTATAACTATTACAGCTAGAAGAATATAGAATTTTGAGAATGACTAGAGAAATAGGTACAATATCAGAGTCACCTCAACCTTCCCCCACAACACACAATTTTTTAAATAAGTCAAACTAAAATCTTAGAGACAAATTTTAAAGCTGTTGATTTGAAAGCCTTTTCAATCAACATCTAAATAGAGAAGATCATGCTTGAGGGCAAGCTCGTGTTTCATATTCTAGGAAAAAAAGTAGATTTACCTATTCTTTGCTAATGGTGAATAAACATTAGATAATCTGCACCAAGAAAAGTCATTCTGTCATGGGGATGTTAAAATCACGTGGAAAGGAAGGCTCAGTGAGAAACTGCATAGATGAATACTTGTGAGGGCAGAAAATTTCACCTAAAGAAGCAAAGTACACATTTGGGATCACATGTCAACTTACAAATCGAAGCTTAAATATCTAACAAGAAAATCATACTACAAATAATTTCCAAGGACAATAAAATGACACAAGAAACTAATAGTGGAAGGGAAACTGGAAAATTGGAAAAGATGTGTAAATTAAATAAGACAATCATAAACAACAAAGGGGACAAAGATAAACTTAAAGTGTCAAGATAAAACATTATAAAGCATAATGTTCCTTAAAGAATCTAAAATGGCAAACAAAACAAGTAATGAGGGAAATCCATAGAACAAAAGATCTCTTATAGAAGAAACAACTCAAATAAATATTTTCTTTATATAGTAAGAAACAAATAAACAAAAATAAACAAGACAGTGGGAGAAAATCAGCATCACTGAGAAAATCAGAAAAATCGCTGAAAAAATTCAATGGGAATAGTTATTATTATTATTATTATTATTATTATTTGGTATTTTTGAGACAGGATCTCCCTTTAATCCCAGCTGGCCTGGAGCTCACTCTATAGACCAGGCTGGCCTTGAACTCACAGAGATCAGCCTGCCTTTGCCTCCCAAGTGCTGGGATTAAAGGAGTGTGCAGTTATTTTTTAACCAGGTCAAACTTCATGAAAGATTTTCTGAATTAAGATAAAATACAAAATGAAACCAGAAAAAAAGATATTAAAACACATCCCACAGAAATTTAGAAAAGAATAAGTGATCATTATAAATAATTTTATGCTAAAAATGATAACAAAATACAGAGATAAATTCCTGGTAACATTCTTTCTAAATTCTTTTTTTTATTATTATTATTTATTTCTGTATGTGTATGAATGTACTGTCTGCATGCAGGTTTGTGCACCCGTTTCGTGCAATACCGCGGAGGTCAGAAGAGGGTCTCGGATTTCCCTGGAACTGGAGTTCTCCTGGAATTGGAGTTTCGGACGGTTCTCAGACGCCATGTGGGTGCTGAGGATCGAACCCGGGTCCTCTGCAAGAGCGGTCGGCTCTCTTAACCGCTAGGCCATCTTTCCAGCCCCGCATTCTTTCTATGAAAGAATAATTACTAAGAAATAAAAGATTCTGGTTCACTATCACTATTTCTGAAACTGAATAATGATTTAAAAATTCTCAGTAAAGAAAATCTCAGGAGCTAATGGATTCACTGGTGAATTTCACTAAATACTTAAAAGAGGAGCTGGTTCTTATCTTTCTCAAACACTTCCAAAAATTGAAAGAAAAAGAATATTTCCAAATTTATTTCATTCGTCCAGTATTAACTTGATGCCAAAGCCAAGAAAAAGCTACAGAAAACAAACAAACAATAACCATTGTCTATATTGATATAAAAGACATTAAAACACTAAAGAATTGAATTCAACAACATATTAAAAGGACCACATAGGAACAAGTAAGGCTTATCCGTAGAATGACAGTCAAACTTGAAAATCAGTCAGTATGATACAGCATATTAACAGAATTAAGGCTAAAATAACAGCATGATGGCATCAATAAATTCAGAAAAAAATGGACAAGTAATTTACAATGAAAATACTAAAGATGCTAATATAAGAAAAGTACCTCCGGGCTGGAGTGACCGCCTAGCACTTAAGAGGGCCGACTGCTCTTGCAGAGGATCCAGATTTGATCCCCAGCACTCACATGGCAGCTGAGAACCGTCTTTAACTCCAGTTCCAGGGGAATCCGACACCCTCTTCTGACCTTCGCAGCATGGCGTTGCACGACAGGGGTGCACAAATCTACATGCAGACATGGGTGCACAAACCTAGATGCAGACAGTACATTCATACACATAAAAAATAAATACAAAAAGGAAAGGTACCTCAACATTTTAAAGCCCACAAATTAAATTCTAACAGCTAAAGTGAAAAACTCAAATGGTTTACTCTAAGATCAAGGAACAAGGGCAGATTGTCAATTCTCACCACTTCTATTAACTATACTATTAGATATAATAAGCCAAATTTCTGAAATAAGAGAAAAGAAAAAAGAGAAACTGGATATTGGAAATAAACAAACATCATAATTCACAGATAATATGATCTTATATATTAAAAGTCCCAAATACTATGCCACACAGGGTCCACAGCTGGGTTAAATCGTTGATGAATTTTCTCCTGCAACAGCTTGCTTTTGGTTCTAGTAAGCAAGGAAGGAAGCTTCTAGCTCAGTTCCAGCTTGAATTCTGTGTCACGTATATAGGCTACGTGTGGTATTCAGCAATAGGATGTTACCATCTCATTCTGGTTGGCAACCAATACCAGTGGCAATAGCTATACTGTTTTGGAGGTTTCACTGGGGACTTCCTGCTCAAAGACTCAAAGGAAATTATCCAACATGTGGCACTGGGATTTTGATTTAAAACCTGTAACTTCTGAAACCAGCATTTGTGGTGGACACAATAATGAGGTGGTCCCTGAACAAAAAAGTCTAACTCCTGGAGTTGCTTAAGCCAAAAGAGAGTCTGATCTGTTTCCCAAACTATTCCTTCAGATTTGTCACAGCCCTGTTCCTCCAAGAAATGGCCATATTCTCCTTATTTAAACAGCACATCCAACAGGATATGGGAAAGAAATGAAGAAGTTTCTCATATGTGGGAAGGATTAGTTTTGTCTGACTCCTACAGACCCAGAACAACACATGAGATCACAAACAGGTTTCCCCCACTCTGTGGGTTTTCTCTTTGCCTCTTTAATTCTTTCTTTCACTGTACAGAAGTTTTTTAGTTTAATGAAGTTCCACTTGCTGATTGTTGATCTTATTTTCTGTGCAACTGCTGTCTGATTTAGAGTCTTTCCCTACACCTATGTGCTGTAAGTTGCTGCCAAAATTTTCTTCTATCATTTTCAGAGTTTCAGGTTTCACATCATCCATTTGGATTTGACTTTTGTACAGAGTAAAAGGTAGAGGTTTAGTTTTCTTCTTCTGCAAGTGGTGATCTGATCCAGTTTTGCCAGCACCATTTGCTGAACATGCTGTCTTTCCTCCATTGAATCTTTTTGGCCATTTTGTCAAATTTGAGGGGCTGGAATTGCATGTACTCAAGTCTGGATCTTCAATTTTGTTCCATTGATTTATGGGTCTGTTTTGTGCCAGTAACATGCTGATTTTATGACTATAGCCCTCTAATATAGTTTGAAGTTTGGTATAGTAATCCCCACTGTATTACTCTTTTTGCTCAGGGTTACTATGGCTGTCTAAGGTCTTTGTTTTTCCATATGAATTTTAGTATGTTTTTCTAAATCTGTGAAAAAAGTCAAGGTGCTTTTAATTGGGATTGCATTGAATCTATATATTACTTTGGGTTAAATGGATTTTTTTACTCTATTAATTCTTCCAATCCTTGAGCATGGGAAGTCCTTCCATTTTCTGGTGTCTTCTTCAATCTCTTTCTTCAAGGATTTAAATTTTCATTGTAGAAATTTTTGTGTCTTTGGTCAGGTTTATTCTATTTTAAATTTTTTGGAGGCTATTGTGAATAGGAAGGTCTCCCTGTATTCCTTCACCAATTGGTTGTTGTTTATAGATT
The DNA here is from genome assembly GCA_009823505.1 of Rhizomys pruinosus. Taxonomy (NCBI): domain Eukaryota; kingdom Metazoa; phylum Chordata; class Mammalia; order Rodentia; family Spalacidae; genus Rhizomys; species Rhizomys pruinosus. The sequence continues at coordinate 255,654 of VZQC01012117.1, forward strand.
AATTTTATAACCTGCCACTTTACTAGGAGTTTTCTGGTAGAATTTTTGGTGTCCCTTAGGTATAATATCATGATCGTCTGCAAGCAGTACTCTAAACAGCTAAGCCATTTATCCACCCTCCCTAAGCTATCTTCTGAAATATAGGTGTATTTATATTCATAGCCTGGTATAGCCATCAGTCTTAGCCACAGATGCCTATTTTACCACCAGGTAATGGTCAAAGTGATGATACATAAATCATCAAAGTGTTTAAGGATAAAGGACTGCTGCGTGCTCAGACCTAAATAGGGCATGTATCACACTGACTGGAAGGTGGAAGAGGTTGTGGGGAAACAGTAAGAGCTGCAGGATCAGGAAGAACACTACGAAATGCTCTACTAGATTTGACATGACCATTGTAACTGAGAACATGGTAGCTTGAACACCTTGCACAAGACCTGTACAAATAAAAAGACAGGAAGGAAAAGTTGGAAAGAATGAGGTCAGCACTAATGAGAACAGGATAAGAAAAGGTTAAATTTGCAAGTAAATCAGCTCCAAAACTATTAGAAGTCCCAAATATTCGACACAAAACCAGCCAGGTGACAGCACACAAAATCACCACATGAAAAGCCAAATGGCAATTGCGCACTCCACAAGTGCAGGCTTATTTCCAGGTCTTCTGTTTATCCCATTGTCCATATTCCCACTTTGTGCCAGTGCCATTGTGTTTGTGTTACTATGATGCCATCATATATTTTGAAGCTGGTGTCATGGTACCTTCACCATTGTGCTTTATGCTCAGGATTGATTTGGCTATTTAGGGTCTTTCATACTTAATATGAATTCTAGGATTGGTTATTCTACTTTTGAGAAGAATGTTATTGGTTTTCAATGGTGATAACACTTAATTGGTAGATTACTTTTGCTAATATGGGCATTTTCATGATTAGTTCTATAGATCTATGAACACAGGTATGTTTCCCCTCTTCTAGTATCCTCTGTGAATCCATTCCTCAGCATTTTAAGTCTTCCTTTGTATTATCTAAATCTCCTGAATTAGGTTTATTCCAAGATATTTTTAGGCTATTGTGAATTGGATGGTGTCCTGACCTTTCTTCAACATATTTATTATTGGTATATATAAATCTTATGTTTTGCAAGCTTTCTAATACATTTCTACTTAGATAAGTATCATTTCTAAAAATTTTCTGGTGGATTCAGTAGGACGAAGTAAGTTTGTGACCATATGATCTATGAAAGGGGAAAATTTGACTTTCTCCTTCACGATTTGCATCACTTTTATTTCTTTCCCATTGCTGTTTAGCACAGAAACCTACAACTGGCCATGATGCAGAGAATAAGAGGCTGCAGAGCTCTTATCCCTGAAGACGACCCCTATATCCAACTTCTGCTCCCCAAAGCTAAGAGACCATTTCAGATGGGGGGGGAGGGTAGAAAGACTGTAAGATCCAGAAAGTGATGGATGACCACCAGGAAATAGTTTTCAGATAGCTGGTCAATTACTCATATGCACTCATAGCAATTGGATGATAGCATGGACAAGTCCCATGCAAGCTCAAACCAGAAAGTCTTTCCAGCACAGACACGAGGAAGTGGGTAGGAAGCTCCAACTCCACCTAGGAAACTGTGGCAACAGATGGCTACTAGAAAGGACAGAGACAGTCTCTTTCAGGCACTGACTCTTGGAAGTTTAACTAGGCTCTAGTAGATGGACCACAGTGAAGGGCATTTGGCGGAAACAAATTAGATTGTATGGGCCTTATTACGTATGTATATAATACATCATCTTGGTCAGGAAACAGTAATGGGAGGTGAGGGTTGGAGAGGTGATCTAAATACCATTAAATTCTATTGTATAAAAATTGCAAAAATTAAGAAAGGAAAAATATAACAAAGGAAAATGCAAGTGTGTAGCTGGAGATATGGTTCAGCACGAAGGAGCACTGACTACTCTTACAGAGGACCTGCTTTGATTCCCAGAACCCACATGGCAGCTAACAACTGTCTGTAACCTGAGTTCCAGGGGAATCCAATGCTCCTTTCTGACCTCTGCAGTCATTATAGAACGCACAGATATACCTACATATGTGCAGACAATACACTCATATACATAAAATGGCAAATAAAATATATTTAATACACTTGTGTTATCAAGGGAAACACCATGAAAAAAAACATAGGGGGCCCCAATATAACATAATGGCAGTTTTTAGTGATTACTTATTACTTCCCATTAATCTATAGTTTCAGATTTAAAGATTGAAAGCAAAGGAGCAAAGACTTACCCTGTGGTAAAGTGAGGAATTTAAACTGAGGCCCTTGCTTAATCTTGCAGCTATTGACTGTGCTTGCAGCTGGCCTGATGCAAATTCTGTATCTCTCACACTGTACATTCAATGAATCAAAACACTAATGCTGCACTTAGTATGAGTCAAATTTATACTTGTCACTTGATTTGAAAACCCCATAACAACAACAAAAATTGTATTTAGATAATTCCTGTGGAAAGCTTAATAGAAATTATTATAGAACTCTTCTGGAATGTATTCAAACATAGTTTTTTTAAAAACCAGTCCAGGTGAGCCTACAGGGAGACCCTTTCTCAAAATGACCAAAAATTATTTTATAAAACTCTCCTTTAAAATTGGAATCATAAACCAGCATACATACATGTGCATAAACAATTTGCTAGCAGCAGATTCTAGAAAGCTTTGAGTTCTGAGAACATGAGACTCTGCACCACTGCTTCCAGGCTTTATGCAGCAATGATGCAAATGAAAATTTTAATGCATTTCTCCAGCTCTAAATATAGATGATAAAAATATAATCAATTTCTATATATAAATATTTAAAATTATTGCTAATTCAACGCATCCAGTTAGATATCAATTGGATCTTATACTTAGTGTGTCTAAAATTAATTTCAGTTTTCATTGTTCTTCTGTGATGAACTTTGGAGGAAGGAATGTGGTATTAATGTTCCATTTTGAGCTGAGCATTTAAGTCTCTTATTCTTTGAAAACTGAGAATTGTGGATCTCCATATTAATGATCTACTGTACAAAGAAGCTTCACTGATGAGGATTGACAGATGCACTAATCTGTTCATATAATGATAGGAACTTAGGGTACTTTAACCCTAATTGGCTATTAGCTCTCTCCTTAGAGAAATAACCCATGGCTGATGCCACAAGCTTACATCCTCTAATGGTTAGGAGATGTTATAAGCCACAGTAAGACCCTGTCATATTTTACAGAAAAAAATGTAATTCATGAATTAACATACCATCCAAACATCTGTGTCTATACCAAAGTAACCTACCATAACAATCAGTACTGTTTAAATACCTATATATCTAATTGCTTGTGCTTCATTAGTAAGATCAAAAGGTTATGCCCGGACAAACTGTCAGCCCATGAAAGGAAACAGCCAGAATTGACCAGAGACCAAGACAACAGCTCCAGAGAAAGTAGACTGTTTTGCTTCTCACCCACCTGTGCCCCTTTTCTAAGCCTAGGGAACAATCTGTGGAAGAGGAGGCATGGTAGAATGTAAGGGCTGCGATTGGGGTGAATGGTGAAACTACAACAATATAGTCTGGACACTCATTTGATCAACTTGATTGAACATACAAGCCCCCCTCAGCTGGATGGTGGGACCCATGGGCTGTGTGGGTTTGGGCACAACTGCTTGCAAATTGGTTTTACATGAAGGTTGCTTGTACTCATAAATTATCACTTATTGTTAAAAAAATAAAAAAAAAAACAGAGAAAGATGCAGGACAGTTATGGCAGAATGCATGATCTGTGATGGGTTGGGGTAGGGTGGGGAGAAGGGAAAGGGATATATGCCTCAACTGAATTGGAAAGTGATGTATGAAATACACAAAGCATCAATAAAAATGAAAATTAAAAAAAAAGATAGGAACTTAGGGTACTTTAATGTTATGCTCAACTGCCAGAATAATAATAGTTATAAGTTGTGTCATAGGGCTTAAACCCTAGCTAACCACTGGTTTGAGGCCCAGTTAATAGTAACAGCATAAGTTATCTCTTGTGGAGTGGGAATAAAATACAATAATAAACTATTGGTTACTCTATAACATTGGGACCACTATTGCATCTCTTAGCATATCTGGCCAGACCAATTGTTACTGTAGTTTGAAGGGTTCACAGTGGCTAAGACTGTTGTTTATTTTATTTTATTTTATTTTATTTTATTTTATTTTATTTTTTCTGCCAGGGACAGCATAGAACTTTTAGCATTATAAAAACTGACAAGTAGAGATGAAGTTTCTATGGCAGTAGCAGCTTGATTTCTCCATGTTTATGATTCAAATATGTAGTGTCTTCAGTAATGATTTAAATACGTGGTGTCTTCCGTAATAGGACCTTAGCTATAAAATTATGAAAGATAACCAAAAGCAATGGAAATATCCTATGATGTTTTGGGAGGGACTCTATGAAACCTGACTAATCAACAACTGGAAAAGGACATGCCCCTTTCCTGGAATGGGGGATTTTATTTGATAGAGTATGGTGTTTTTGAAAGGGATCATCACCCCTTATAGAATAGCTTCATTGCGGCTGGAGAGATGGCCTAGCAGTTAAGAGCACCGACTGTTCTTGCAGAGGACCTGGGTTCAATCCCCAGCACCCACATGGTGGCTGAGAACCATCTGCAACTCCAATTCCAGGAGAACTACATTTCCAGGGGAATCCAACACCCTCTTCTGACCTCCCTGGCATTGCAGGAAATGGGCGCACAAACCTACATGCAGACAGTACATTCAAATAAATAAATAAATAAATAAATAATCCAATTAAAAAAGAATAACTTCATTTAAACTCCACATATATATGGAATCTTTTGCAATATTAACAATAGATAATCAATATATAACAAGCCCATAACAAACATCTTGTCAAAACAAGAAAAAGCATTCCCAACAAAATCAGGAACAAAGACATTCACTCCCCCCACTTCTACTCAATATAGAGTGTGAACTCTTAGCTAGAACAGTAAGACAAGAGAAAGAGATAAAATTATATAAATTGGAAAGGAAGAATTCAAAGTAATGTATATTATATGACTCTATTCATAAATGAGCTTAGAGCTAACACTAGAATAAAACTAGGGGTGGAAAACACATTCATCAAAGTAGCAGTATACCCAATCAACACAAAAGTAACAGTATACCCAATCAACACAAAAGTAACAGTATATCCAATCAACACAAAAGTAGCAGTATACCCAATCAACACAAAAGTAACAGTATATCCAATCAACACAAAAGTAGCAGTATACCCAATCAACACAAAAGTAGCAGTATATCCAATCAACACAAAAATGTCTATATACAAGATACAAATACATGGAGAAATGTTAGTGAAACAAAGCCACTCACCATAGCCTAGAAATGTCTTGGATTAGATTTAACCAAGGAAAAAGTTATACAATGAAAAGTTTAGGTTACGTAGGAAGGAAACAGAAGACGACAAAACTCATGCTTATCCATTGGTACTATTAACACTCTGAAAATGGGCATCCAACCAAAAGCAATCCAAATTTCTATGCAATTCCCATCAAAATTTCAATGTAATTCTACCCTGAAATTTCAAAAGTATCTTTGATTGATATGGAAACACAAAAGAAACAGAATAGCCCAATCATGAATCATAAAATTAAGTCCTTGATTTGCATTCCAATGTCTTCTCCCTGCCTTGACCATTTACAGAATGTTAACCTTAACTGGGGATGAAATCTGGAGGACATACAGAGAGAGAGAAGGTGGACCTTTGCGGCATTGCACGACATGGGTGCACAAACCTATGCAGACAGTACATTCATATAAATAAATAAATAAATAAATAAATAAATATAAATAAATAAATAAATAAATAAATGTAGGTGGTAAGAAAAAAAACATTAGGTCAAAAGCCTATACATGAGTCTATATGTATAACTGAAGTCTATACTCCTCTCCCCAAAAAACATCACGGGGCTAGGCAGAGAAAATCTTCCTTCATTTTGTTCAACAGGGTAGTCCAAGAAACTCCCCAAATAGCATTGGCTATCGCTACAGGTTTCGATTGCCTCCCAGAATTTGAAGGTAAGACCCTATTGCTGAAGACAGCACATAGTTCAGACACAAAACTTGGAGCAATTGAGCTGGAGGATCCTCCACACTGATTTCCCTAGTGGCTAAGCAAGTTTGCATTCCCACCAGCAGTGAATAAGTTTTAGCCTTTCTTCAGGCCTTACTGGCATTTGTCATCATTTGTTTCTTGGCTCTTAGTCATTCTGACTAGGGAAACCTGAAATCTCAGAGTAGCTTTAATTTGTATTTTCCTGATACCTGAAAATATTGATCACTAAAAAACAAAGTCAGCCATTAGTCATTTGAGAACTCCTTGTTTAATTTCTTGCTCCAAGTTTTAAATGCTTATATTTTAGCTTTTTTCACATTTTTAGTTATTTGCATATTCTACATACTGGTCCTCCCTCTGAGGCATAGTTGGTGAAGACGTTATTGCCCATTTAGTCCTTAGCTTATTCACTCCAATGATGGTATCCTTTGATGTTCAGAAGCTTTTTATTTTCATGAGATTTTATTTGTCAATTGCTGGTCATAATGACTGTGCCATGGGGGTCCTGTTGAGAAGGTCCTTCATTCTGGTGTATCCCTTACTCCACTGTAAGATTCAAAGTATCACATTTTCTTTTTTGTTTTTTTTTTCCCAAATATTTCTGCAAGACATTACATTTTCTGTTGTGACCCTTCATCCATTAGGGGTTGAATTTTACATAATGCCAGATAGGGAACCAGTTTCATTCTTTGACATGCAGTTATTCAGTTTGACCAGCACTATTTGTTGAACATGATCTCTTTTCTTCACAAATATTTAAATATTATTGGCACTGTTTGAGAATGGCCATGAAACCTGTAGGTGCAGCCTTGCTAGAGGATGCATATCAATGTGGGTGGTCTTTGAGAATTTGTAGACATGCTCCATTAGAGTTCTCTTTCTCTCTGCTTCCTGTGCCTGCTTGAAGATTCAAACACAGCTATCTGCTCTGGCTGACACGGGCCATGCAATCCCACCATGATGGACTAGTCCCTCTGAAACTCTAAGCCAAATGAACTCTTCACTCTGTAAGTTACCTTGGACCATGGTGTTTATCACAGCAACAGGGTGTTTATCTCAGCAACAGAAAAATAAACACTACTCTGAGTTGTATTAGATATGAGCTTTCTTTGTTGACCAATCTTCTTCTTCAACCTTGTCTGTGAGATTGGATATTCCCTGTTCCATTTCACCCAGTTTTTTTTTTTTATTCTTTTCTCTGAGCTTTTGGTTTGAGTTACTGAATTTTTCATTTCAACTTTTATTTCAGTTTTGCTTTTCTTCAGAGAGTCTATCTCTTTATTAAATTCTAACTTCAAGTATTGAATTGGCTTAGTTTTGTTATTCAACCATTTGCTTCACAGTCTTCATTCAGTTTTTTATTAATAACTCTATTGAATTTCTTGAACATATTTATGATTCCTATCTTAAAATCATTGTGCATTGACTATATTAAGAATACAAGAATATAAGATCCTTAGGAAACCATATGGTAGGAGTGCCAATTTCTAGAAGAGACATTGTCTTGGTTATCCATGTTGCTTGTGTCTTTCCGATGAGGCATGGACACATGGATTTCTGTCAGTGGTGGTGTTTCTTGGTATGGGTTAGTGATACCATCTTTGTTGAGTGGATGTTTGAATCTTTGTTGTTTCCTCAACTTGTCAGACTTTTTAGCTTAGTAGTGTGGGTATTCAGTCTTGTGGCCACTTTTTGGTGATGGGTGAATGGGTATAAGAAGTGGTTTCATGGGCTAGAGAGATGGTCTAGCGGTGAAGAGCGCTACTGCTCTTGCAGAAGACCCGGGTTCAATTCCCAGCCCCACATGGTGGCTGAGAACCATCTTTAACTCCAGTTCCAGGGAATCTGACGCCTTCTTCTGACCTCCACGGCATTGCACGACACAGGTGCACCAATCTACATGCAGACAGTACATTCATACACACACATTAAAAAAAAAAAAAAAAAGAAGTGGTTTCAGTTTAGCTAGGAACAGGTGGAATTTTTGAGTCTGAGGATCCAGGACAGATTCCATGGGATCTTGGAGGAGCAGGATGACTCAGCAGAGTGACTTCAAGGTGAGCAGGTTGGAAGATAGATATGTTGAGTTTTGATTGGAGGGAAGGGAGTAAATCCTGTTTGGTGGTAACCAAGAAACTCTGCCCTGTAACGCTTGACTGGGTCTGTCTGGGGTCATGTTCTGGCTGAGCTTGTACAACCTCAGGTGTTCCTTGTAACATGTCGTTAACTGCTTTCTAGACTTGACATGCTATGTCACCAGCTAGGCCTGGGTGAGTAGGGTGACAGAAAGAGAGGTCTGGCTGGACTGCAGGTGAGTGAGACACATGGCTGGGCCCTTTATAGTCGCTTATTTTCTAAATTTTCACCAACTGTGCATCCTAGCTCCAAATCTTTACATTTGAGCACACTGGATTTTTTTTTTCTTGTTTGCTTTCTTGGTATTACTGAGAAAGGATCTCCCTATAGCCTCAGCTGGCCTGGAATTTTCTATGTAAACCAGGCTGTCATTGAGATCTCATAGAGATCCACTGACATCTGCCTACCTCCAGAGTACTTGATTAAAGACCTGACTATGAACACTGTTTTAAAGTACTTAGCACTTTGAACTCAGATTAATATTTTGTTTAACTGTCTCATATTTTGCTTCTGAGTTGAAATGTTCCTCTATCATTTGCTGTCTCACTCAAGATAGTAGAGTACAACTCTACCCTCTCTGAAAATTCCTACAGATGCCAGTCCATTTATTTGTGTAAAGCTTAAGTGCAACATACAATAATATGTAAATATGAATTGGGTAATTATTAAGGTGCCAATTAGAGTAAAATGCAGTGTGTTAGTAATTATCTTAACTAATTTTTAAATGTTTACATTAAGATTTAGCATTTATAAATATTATTCAGGGAGGCAAAATTTAATGATTATGGTATTCAATCTAACCCAACAACAAAAAATAATTGTCTCTTATATAATTATTGATGGTATTTATTTCAACTACCTGTTAATGAAACTATGGATTTCCTAATTGTATTACCTTGTATTACTTTATATGGAAAATATAATTACTCTTTCTTAGATATGTTCCATATTCTGAATGAAAAAAAAAACCCATCCCCTTCATGATCCTTTTATCTCAAATCAGAATTGATGATGGACTTTAAGCTCAAACAAATGGCATCACAGATTTTGGCAAGAAAAGAAAGAATGATCACAGCAATAATGAAATACAAAATACTCAAAAGCATGTCAAGCAGGTGGTGCCACCTGTACCCATCTAATTCCTGTCCTGACAGTCTGCCACCCCCTCATGAAAAGGCTAGAGAACTTGATACTGGTTCAGTCCTCATAAGGAAAGCGTGCCATGGCTCTAGTTCAAGTACTGAGTCAGATATGGAATAGGGGATTATTACTATTAGTGCCAGTGGATAATTTTCTTTTTGTGAAACAACTGTGGGGATCCCCTCAACAAATCCAGCTTTGATACTGGCAAGCTATCAAATGTGGGGGCAGACACCTGTGGGCTACAAATTCCCAGCTGGACTTCTTGACCTACTGTTTCAGCTGGCTGGCATTTCCTGAGAGAAGAGGGTACAGAAAAGTGTCTTGATGGGGCAGAGGGGAGATAATGCATTAGAAAAGTCTGTTCTGCTCTGAAATCAGGAAATACATTAGGAGATCTTTTTTAAGGGTGTCATCTTCAGGGAAGAAACAGAAGAATGAAACTAAGAAAGAACAGCATCTTTTAAGGAACTCCCAGACTGCTCTTTCATTCAATATCATTTGTGAAAGATAGCATGTGATACATTGTGAAAGGTCAGCTTGTGAAGCTTGTTGCATGAACAAGTGATGGAATAGATAAGTAAATGAATTAGAGTCATGTTTTCCCTTCAGTCTGGACACCATAAGCAGGGAAAGCATACATACATTACTTTACCTCATTTATTAAGTATGTTTTTAGAGAAATTACCTTGATTATTCCATGTTAGGAACAATTTCCTTAATTAACTGTGGCTCCATGTATATTAACTAATGTTATAATGAATTTTCAGTTTTTACCCTCCAATGTTTCTCTGCATCACTATACAGGAATTGTAGTAATAAAGGCAATTGCACCATTAAGCTTTTCAATCATGGCATGTGAAGATTTCCTTTTCAAAAAAGCAAAACCATGACAATTGAATAGATTTGACTGTAGATACTGCCCCTCAAAAATCATTGATTATACTAATTTTCTTCAACTCGTATTTCTGGAGTAAGATCAGGGTGATGGGCTGGTCTTAGTATGGCCGGTCCTTTCTGGTTATTGTGAGCTCTTTGACCACTGCCAGCAAGGGAAATGAGATGTAATGACTGTAATATCTTTAGTTCTAATTTAGTCACAAACGTATCCATCTTCAAACATAGTCATTTATTGACATGGGGTATTTACGTCATATTTTCTAGCTACCTACGACATGTTGATCCCGCTATCCATTATGGTTTGTGTGGCCATAATTATCTAACAAAGGCAGTTAGCTAATCCATGGAATTACCCCATCACCTCTACTATGGAGAAGTAACAGGCCAAAGATGTCTCTTGAAGCAACCAAAGAAGCTCTCCATATAACAGTAATTATCAAAAATGAACACAAGTTATACAGATTTGAAATAGTTAAAATTGTCTTTTGCAAGGTAATGCAATTTTCTGCTATTAAGTCATTTTGTTATTACATGTATTCCCATCTTAGAGATGGAAAAGCTTGCGAGTTCTGGTGGTGTGAGGTCTGTAGTCAGATCCTGTTACTAAATTCCTTTCAGAAAGCCAAAGTTTCTTCAATAAAATGAATACTTATGCTGTGGTATCTTTATGGATCAAAGAGGCCTGTAATTTGTATAGAACATCTATGTATAAGGCAGCATCTCAGCGTTCCATGGTAAAAAAGAAAGCTTTCTAGTAGAGAAACAAAGATAGAAAATCCTAAGAAAAGTAGTGATAGGAACCTTCTACACTTTTTCTCAGATGGTCTGCTGCAAAACAGCATTCAGCACCACACTTAAAACTTCCCAAGAAAAGTAACTAATCTCAGCACATTGGTGACAGGTGTAAGCCTTATGGCCTTTTACTGTAGGTTCACAGGAAATGGCACTTAATAAAGCAGCTCATGTTTATATTGATTCAGAGAATTAGCTTTTTGATACCTTCAAGCCAGTTTACTAATTGTTTGCAGTAATATCAATTTTCTATCAGTTATCATTCTCCCAAATGGTCACTAATAGTGGCAGACCTCCTTGCATTTCCTAATTATAGCACACCATTTAATAGATAACATATATTTTATCTTATACTTAAAGCTAAAACAGCTTAAGTGAATGTATGAAAATTCTTATCCAAACTACTCTGAACTATCAAAATATTTAGAATTTCTCTGAAATCATATTGCTGTCTAAAGCAAATGTTTGTGTTGCACTTGAATGTTAAATGTTGGACTTTAATATTAAAACTTAACCATGTATCAAAAGATCAGGTGTATACTCTATGGAGTATATCAAAAGAATCTAGATGTGTTCCTTGGGAATAATTATTTATGATATCTACAGCATAGTGAAGATGACATCATCATTTATATTAAAATAATTTTAATATAATCATAATTTACTTGTATCTTTAATAATGTTAGAAATATAAAGGAGGCTGTTCTTTGGCTATAAGGAAAAATAGGACTCATTTAAATAATACATATTCCCTAACATTATTCTACTTTGAAGAAAAGGAAATATTACTTATAAAATCTTTTTACTTTATAATCTAAACAAATTAATATTCCCCCTATAACTATTCAAAAAATGTGGCAGGAACTCTTTTTATTTCATTGGCAATGCCTAGTTTAACATAAATTTACCTATCCATGGCAGGGTTTGATGGAGGGATTTGCAGAGGATTTAGGGATGCTTAGCTATCAGGATTATCTCTGGTTCACCATGGAATGTTCTCTTGAGACCGCACACTTAGTTTAAATTCTCAGAGAAATACTCCTCCTGAATTCATCTTTGAGTAACTGTACAAATTCATCTAACTGTCAGGCAACCTAGCCCACAGGCCTACATGTTATATACAACCTTAAAAATAACACTTTAATTGACAATTTGACAGTTATATATTTCTTAATTTAATGGACATTTTAGAATTATCAGGGATATTTTAACAAGTTTTAATATTTGGAACACACACTAGTCAGGCCTTAGTATTTTTTTTTTTAATCATCTTCAAGTTATTCTACATTGAAGAGGGTGGAAAGCCAAGCTTTAAAATTAGGCAACTATACAGAACATAAATGACCCTTAATGACTCAGTTTTGCTGATATGTTAATCCAGAAGAGTAGAGAACCAGGAAAAAGTGGCTTTGTTTAAACACTATGCTAACCATTGGGAGGTTTTCCTGCTTGGTAATTGCAAATCTGAAAGATTCTAAGCCAAATTGAAAAGACTCAGAAGGGGATACAGGACATGTATGGCAGACTGCATGAATTCAGGAGGTATGAGGGGCATGGTGGGGGAGATTAATCTGGATTGAACTGAGAAGTGATGCTTGAAATGCACAAAACTTCAATAAAAATATTTTAAAAAGCTATAAGAGACAATGTAATGTACTTGTATTTCTCAGTCTGGGACAAATATTGTTTCCAGGTCCATTACTTTTCTTGCCTTTCATAAAAAACATTGTTTTCTTGTGGATGAATAACATTATCTTGTGTACATATACTAAAAATTTGGCTACATTCAGAGATACATGAACTTTTAACTGTCATTCTAAAGAACAAGGTATTGAATGGATTTCAGACCAATAGTTAAAACAGTTTTTATTGACAGACATATAGATATTTTTGCAGACATATATACAGATATGTATATAGTTTACCTTGAAAATTATTTTGGTATTATATTCTCAAAGGAATAGATAATTTAAAATAGTTTAAAAGCACAATTTTTTTTCTCTATTGGTCAGAGCCTGAAGTTAGATAAATAAACTGAACCTGTTGCAATTCCACACAGATTTTTCTGATTTTTCTATAGCTAACGTAAAGAATCTTTCATTTCTTCAGAGGTTCTGCCCACAAGATATATCTCTGTGTACCTGTGACATGCCTAAGTGGATAAAAGTGCTTTCCTGAGAACCTGATGCCTTGAGGTCAATCTCACGTGACTCCAGCAAGTTTTCCTCTGACTTTCACATAAAGGCCCACACATAACACACAGTAATAATCCTACTAACATAAAAGTTTAAAACAGCATGGTTGATACCAAATAACCTGTTCTCATACTATATATCTATATATAGTGCTTAACATGATGTATCAAATACATAGCATATGTAGGGTTGTAAAGCTACCAAATGAGGAATATCACAAGTCATAAAGAAGTTAGAGGACTTCATTTAGAAATAGAGTTCCCTTCATTGACATGTGATCTGCTGTTTTATAGAGATACATACCCTAAATATTCTATGTTTGTGTTCATTGTCATGATTTCTAAAGAAGAAATTCTGATTTCCATTTTGTGTGATCAATTCCATATCTGGTCCTATGTAGGATACATAGTGAGTAAATATAAATTAGATACAATAGCCCTACAACATGATTGGAACCCAGGTTGTTAAGATGCTATATGTATTGCTTGTTGTTAGGTTAGTATGGGTTGCATAGGTCAGAAAGCATACGGGTGCTTTTATTTGATCAAGTAATAAGAAGTTCAAGTGCAGTATATGGGTTACAGGGCTGGTTAATTCAATAACTCAATGACTTCATCAGTTCACAGATGACTGCTAACCATTTCTTCTGGATTTAGGGTCTCATTCTCCCATGCCACTAATTCTATAGAAAATTGTGAGTTTCCATGTTTACTGACAAGAAAGAGAAAATGGGTACAGTTCTTAAAGTTCTTCACTGAAAAACTAAGCAAACATCTTTCCAGAAGCTCATAATGAAACTATCTTTATGTCCCATTGACTACAATTAGCTCCATTTACCTGGGACCGTCTCAGTAGAACTCAAATTTTTACTTTTGAAAATACCAACATCTTTTGAGACATATGGACATAAAGTGACAAATTTGATTGCTCAGCAACAGCATAGTCTATTGAATGAATCGGGATATAAGAATAATTGTATAATTCATATGGAAGGGTAGAAGAATGAATAGCCAAAGTCATCCTGAGAAGGGAACATGACCTGTAATATTACCCAATTTCAAATTATATTAAAAAGCCATGGTGGCCAGGTGTGGTGGCTCATGCCTTTAATCCTAGCACTTGGGAGGCAGAGGCAGGTGGATCTTTGTGAGTTCAAGGCCAGCCTGGTCTACAGAGCAAATTCCAGGACAGCTGGGACTACAAGGGAGACCCTGTCTTGAAAAGACAAAAAAATAAATAAATAAATAAAAAATAAAAACAGAATGGTACTGGAAACAAAACTAAACATCAGATACGTAGACCAATGCAATATAGTAGGAGATCCAGAAAAATAGAGCCCACAAATCTAGAACCACTTAATTTTTTGACAAAAAGATTGCAAAAAAGACAGCCTCTTCAACAAATGTTTCTGAGGAAACTGCATATCCATGTGTACAAAAATGTGAAGACATAGATAAAAATAAGCAAGAAATTTGTGAAAAGGACTCCAAGAGCAAAGAAAGTAAACCAAAATACACACCAGTGGGATTATATACAATTACAAAACTTCCGCACAGCAACAGAAACCACCTGAGTAGAGCCTGGCCACAGAAAATTTTGGCAACTACACATCAGACAGGAGGGTAATATCTAGTCTATATCAAAACTGGAAACATTTAAACATCAAGGAAACAGGCTCTAGAGAGAGAGAATTCCATTGGAAAGTGACTGCTGCACAAGCACAAAGACCTGAGTTTGATCTTCAGATTCTACTCTAAAAGCAGAGCACTGAAGCATGTGCTTATAATCCAGTAAAAGGAGGCAGAAAGAATGTAAAAGCTAAAGGATTGGGAGTTGTGCTGTGAAGGACTATTTTCTGGACATGAACTTGACATGGCCATTATCCTCATGAACTCATGTCATGAACTCACAGAATCTGTGGTTATTGCACAATACTTGAACAGGATAGGGCTTGTCTACATTCCATGATGGAAGTCATCACTCTCTAAAATGCTATTGGTAGTTAATAGTATCTGGGGAAGATGAAGTCAATTTCTTCAGTAGAGTAATCCCTGGTAAGCTTCCCATTTTTCAGCAAGTAGCAGTATGCCTTGGCCCAGGCAATTATCCCTAAATGAATGTAGTAGATCACACACACACACACACACACACACACACACATCTTTTGAAAAAGAATATACATTTTTCTAAATATCTCTTCAAAATTTCATGTTTCATCGCTATTCCTTTTTAGAAATGATAATAGAAAACAAAAATTTACTTAGAAAATCATTTAATGGTAATTTTTTTTTTCTTTTTGGTCTTTTTGAGACAGGATCTCCCTTTAGTCCCTAGCTGGCCTGGAACTCGCTCTGTAGACCAGGTTATCATTGAAGTCACCGAGATCTACCTGCCTCTGTCTCCCAAGTGCTAGGATTTAAGGCATGCACCACCACGTCCAGATTTAATGGTAATTCTTAATAATTCAAGTTCTACTTAAAAACTCAAGAGTTAAAATTATTTAATTTATTATTATTACTACTATTTTGTTTACACATGTGTTTGTGGTGTGTGTGTGTATGTGTGTGTGTGTGTGTGTGTAGCTATGTGAAGCATGACTCATGTGTGGAGGTCAGAAGCCAACTCTGTGGAGAATCTTTTCTCTTTCCATTTTTATGTGGGTTCTGGAAATGGAAGTTTGAGCATCTTTCTTGTAAGTCAGAATCTTGATGGGCAACGTGAGGATGTTCAAAGGAAATTAAGGCCTAGTGTGGCTTTCTTATCATACAAGTTAGTACAATTAAATACCATAAATTGTAATAGATAACTTTATAGGAAGTCAGCATACAATGTTATCAATGGTATAAAGTGGGTTAGCTTATGAGAGAAAAAGATTTCATCATTCTGTGTATTTCCAATAGAGTGAATTTAAAGAAGGAAGTGATTATACTTTTCATGTCACAGCCAAGAAAGCAACAAAGGGAAAAGTAATGAAAAATAGATAGGAAAATGGATGGTGATCTTATCACAAAGCTCTTATTAGGAACATTGGCTATAAGAGGCTAATAAAGGAGGTAAATAAAATTCAGATTAAATCATCCTAGAGGAATTGTAGTCAGTCAGGTGGCTATACATAAAAATCATGGAGGTTATGTGTTTATAGCTGCAGTAGATCTATAGAGAGGAGAGCAGTGAAATAACTTAGCTACCTTTTTTTTTTCTCCTAACCTTCAGTTTGCATCTGTGTTTCTCCTGAGCTAAATCTAGAGAAGGCAGGTATCTAAGCAGATGTAAGGCCCAAGAAATTTGTCATCATACCAGCTAGAACAGAGCATTCATGTATATAACTTTAGAATATTTACATGTAAATATAATCTTTCTTCAAGAACTTTAATTCTTTTTCCTTTCAAAACAAATTCTTATTATTGCATATCACTATGATGAGATAAAACTAAAAATTTTATAACTGAAAAATCACAGTGTTCATTTATATTTCTGTTCAAGTTTCTCTTCAATTGCTATGACAAAACACTCTGTCCAGTACCACCTTGGGGAGGAAAGGGTTTATTCATCTTAAATCTCCTGGGTCATTCAAGGAACCCAAGGTAGGAACTCAGGGCAGGAACCTGGAGGCAGGAGCTGAAGCACAGGCCATGGAGGAATGCTGCTTACTCTCTTGCTTCCCTGGCCCATACTCAGCCTGCTTTCTCATACAGTACAGCACAACCTGCCCAGGGGTGGCACCACTCACAATGGGCTGGGCCCTCCTACGTTGCTCAAGGATAGAAGACAATACTCCACATATGTGGCCACAGGCCAGTCTAATGAAGGCAATTCCCCAGTTGAGGCTCCTTCGTCCCAGGTGTGTCAAGTTGGCACTAAAGCTATCCTTCACAATAATTGCTATACCAGCAGATATTGTGTAGATTTTTCTCTTTAAATCTACTTGTTGAAATGCAGATACAAGTACAGTTAGCGATTTATTGAGAAGATATATTTAAGTATTGCTTCTGTAAAGTGACCTACATTTTGGCAGGCGTCAGTGTTCTGAAGAGCATCTCTCTATCTCTAAACCATGGCACCACATGTACATTGTTTACACAGCTGTCATTTTTCCTTACAATTACTGAAATATTACTTTGTGAAATAATGTTTTCTTTTTTTTTAATTTATCAATGACTATATGATATTTTCTCTGTATATTAAATCCCAAATGTTTAAGATTTTTGTTTCTCAAACTCAAGGACCTCATTTTCAAATTGGAAATTTTTTGCTGTTTCCAACTCAGTTCAAATAGAGTTTGTAACATAACATCCCTTTATGTGAAACTTCTCATAAAGCAGGGAATCTGGAAGATAATTCTAAAATGTACTATAGGATTTTTTAAATGTATACAAATAATAGTCTGTAAAATGTAACTATCATACACATATATATTACATATATAAAATATATATTCCATGTTTCTTTTTAGGTTTTCACTGCTTTGAGCTTGCATGGGACTTGTGTATACTGTTACCATTGCTGTGAATTCATATGAGTAATTTCACAGCTGTCTGGAAAAATCTATTTCCCTGTGGTTATTCACAACCTCTGGCTCTTAACAATCTTTCTTCCCTCCCTTCCGACATGATCCCTGAGCCTTGCAAGGCAGAGGTTTGATAAAGGTGTCCAATTTGAGGATAAGCAGTCTCAAATGTCCTATTCTCTGCACACAGGCCAATTCTGGATTTCTACCATCTACTGCATAAGGAAATTTCTCTAGTGAGAATGGGAGATTCATTAAATTATGGATATAACAGTAAGTAATTAGAAGTCAGTTTAATGCTTTATTTAGTAGAAAACTAGTAGTAGGCTCTTGTCTATGTCCTGTGAGCTGTCTGGCTTCAGGTTCTTAAATTTGATATCAATGTCTGATATGGGCTCCATTAAAAAGTGATTCAGATTCTTGAAACATCATCTTAACTGATGATTATCTTAGTTATCATTATTAAAAAAGTTTAGCCAACTTTCATTTGTTTCAAATGAAAATGAAAACGATTCCTGGGACTGGACAGTGGCTCGTTTACTGATGTGTTTGATGAAAAAGAATTAAGACTTGAACGCCGGATGTGGTGGTGCACGCCTTTAATCCTAGCACTTGGGAGGCAGAGGCAGGTGGATCTTTGTGAGTTCAAGGCCAGCCTGGTCTACAGAGTGTGTTCCAGGATAGCTGGTGCTACAGGGAGACCCTGTCTCGAAAAGACAAAAAAAGAATTAAGAGTTGAATTCAGATGTCCCAGTACCCTCATAACATGCCTTGTGATAGCATGGGCCTGTAATCCTAGAACTAGGGAGGCAGAAGCAGAGTGTTTTCTGGGGGCAGCCAGTTTAGCTGATCTAGAAGCTACAAGTTGGGTGAGAAATTCAAAGTCTATTGTTGGCCTCCACACTGATGCACACTAGAGTGCACATGTGCCTCCCATACATATACACATGAACTTACACACACACACACACACACACACATTCACACACAAGTTTCCTCACATTTGATATCACACATTGTTATGGGCATCCCATAGCAGCACAGCTTAGTCATAGACTATGGGAGCTTATTTTCATGAATTATGTCTGATATATGAAACAAGAGCTTTTTCATTCTGGGGTGGCTGTATTAGTGAGTCATGACTTTCATACTTCATTTCTCAGTCTCCTCATTTGGTTTGCTATCATCTTAATTTTGTTATGTGTCTGCTCATTTTTTTTAACGTAAGCTTGTTCTCACTATGTATGCCAAGCTGACCCTAATTTTGTCATCTTCCTGCTTCAGCCTCCTCTATGCTGGAATTGCAGCCACCTTCCACTATGGCCAGCTTTGGTCTTATTTTAATATTATATTTTCTCTGAGAGTCATTGATTCCCTCATAGCAGTTTCTATCATAATGCTCCCACATCCTTTTTATAAATTAGGTTTTAATCAGTGCTCAAATGGTAAACAGTTACATCTTTCTATCTAGGAGAATCCATACAAGGGAAAGAAGGAAATAGTATTGTAAGGTAGTTAGCTAGTATCCAGTACATTGGTGTAGGCACTATATAAGTAATTGTTATGGAATTCTTGCCTCTAAAATTGAATGAATGAATTAACCAGTGAATGCATTATTTTCCCCAAATAGCATGTAACCACAATACTTAAATGCTTGCATATTTTCACTTAATTAAAAATAATTATTTTTTACTGAAACAACCTAGTTTAAATTCGATACATAATTAAAAGCTTCAGGTTTTTTTTTTTTTTTTTTTTTTCCAACCCAGAGTCTCTGATTGAGTTTATGACATCTGCAACTCTCCTGGGATAGAGTTTAATGTCGTCCCAGTTGGTTAAAGCATGATGCAGTTTCATAGTAAATTTAGTCATTTCCAGAAATACCCCACAATCCTTAAGTAGTAGATCCCATTTTTTTTTTTATTTTTTATTTTTTTATTTTATTTATTTTGGTATGTATATCAATGTACTGTCTGCATGCAGGTCTGTGCACCCGTGTCGTGCAACGCCGCGGAGGTCAGAAGAGGGTCTCGGATTCCCCTGGAACTGGAGTTCTCCTGGAACTGGAGTTTCAGACGGCTCTCGGCCGCCATGTGGGTGCTGGGGATCGAACCCGGGTCCTCTGCAAGAGCGGTCGGCGCTCTTAACCGCTAGGCCATCTCTCCAGCCCCCGTAGATCCCATTTTTTATGAATATGTCTGATTAGCTAAAAACATTATAAATGCTTATTTGGGAGAGGGAGGGACTGGGTTTTTTATGAATATGTCTGATTAGCTAAAAACATTATAAATGCTTATTTGGGAGAGGGAGGGACTGGGTGGTTTCCACCTCCTCACTATGAATACTTTTCACAATGGTTTGTACATGTGTTGTATTTAATAAAACACTGACAAGATAAGGAATGATCCAATGTTTTCAATATAAAAATACTTTTATAGAAAACTACTCCTGGGATTCTACTTTATATTTGTATATTTAAATTCTCAGAAGATTTAGTAGTGAGGAAGTACACAGATCTGGTGACATTTGGAAGTTATAACAAATACTATTTTCTTTTGAAAAATCTTTAATTATATATTATTATCAGGTCTTTACAAAGATACATGATAATAGTTGCCATTTAACAATAGAAAAACTTGAATATATTCTAAATTTTGGTGATAAAGATGCTTCTATTCAAATGTAATAAACTTCTTACTTGTATGTGTAAATCCACAGTATTAAGCCATTTTTTTTTAACAAAAAAGAATCACCTTGAGTTTTTAGGAAATAAAAAGAGAGTTTGCCCTCATAAAAATGAGTTTGTAGCCCTGCTTAATGTCCATGTCATCAGCTAAATTAAAACTGACAGGACTTGCAAGTCTGGAGATTTTCACTAGTAGTGCGACTGTCTTGAAGTATTTTGTCTCCTTCAAATCGTTTTGGCTCCATTTCCCAAGGAAGTTGATTCCACGTTAATCCCGTTGACTCATTCACACAGGTTTTAAATAGTCTACATGTAGCCCTAGGGATAGAATGCCTCTCTAAGACTACTAGGCCATTAGGTACACAGCCGCCATCCTTCCCTTAGGAAAGAATGCTAATTACAACAAGAGATTGCTCATATCTTAACATAGCACTGAGTTGAAAGAGTCAATTACTTATTTAGGGATTGTGTATGAGGTTAAAGAGTATGCCCTCTCACGGGTTTTTTTTAAATTAAGAATTACACATTCACAGAAGAAATGGCTTGGAATGGTGATGAACCAAGACAATCAGCTTTCATTACCCATAACACAATTCTACTTTACAGGGAGGCTGATATTTGGTTGACTAACAGAGACCTTGGATATGAACCTTTCTTTATCATAGTATATTTGGTGCTAAGAATTTGGTTGGTTAAACTTGAAAACAACTTTTCATTTTTAATCTCTCTGTATACCATTTAAATGACATGCTACTGAACTATGTACAGATGATGATTTTAAACTTTTCTTTGTGTTTGCCCCAAAGGCGAAAGATTGATGTTGTCCGGTGTGCACACTTTACCTTACATTTGTGTAACTTTTAATGTTAATATTAAATTTAAATATTAAATGCTATTTAAATTATCCTGGTTGATTAACTAAAGAACTAAAAATCTACTACTATTAAGAAAGAATCAAATATTCTTAATTACTAGGATCCAAAAGTTCAGATGATAAATTTCAAGGGACTAAAATTTAATAGTAATGATTTGGCTTTGAAAGGCAGAGAGGTTTCTTGAAATCTTCAGCTCCCCATCAAAACATACACTTTGAAGCAAAGCATTTATATTCCTTAGGCTTTCAATAAATTTAATTTTATATTATTACTATAATCACGATTCAATGATCTGATTTCTGTAATTATACTTCACTGTGAATTTGAAATAATTGTTAAGATAAAAAGATTACTAGTAAAACATTATTCTGTGCTCATCAGTTTTACAGATCACTAATAGTGTCTGCTTTCTAACACACTTCTACTTGTGATTATTATATTTCTCATCAGTAATTGTTCTGTTTTTTGACCTCATGAACCAAAATTGAAAAATAAAATCTCATGGGAAATATCCATAAGAAGCTTTTAGTAAACAATAATATAGCAACTTGACTAAAGTATTTCTAAGGAAGGTAAAAGCTGATATTCCTTCTTAGAAGCTAGTTTTGAGTTAGAGAGCAATTTGAGATGCTGTTGGTACATTCCAGAACTCCCCTTGGTCCCAATTAGAACAATTGAAAGAAACTGTTAATTTTGATCAGCTGCTGAAAAGCCCTGCTGTTGCCATCAGTCATTTCTATAGAGTTCAACTTTCAAGTTCATAAGCAAAAGGGTTAGATTAAAGGATTTTTCCTCCCAGTAAATCATTAGCACAAATGCATCATTTCAAAATTAATACTTTAAGATTGAGCTGTATTTTAAGGTTATAAAGTTGTTAGTTTAAAATGTGACACACAATGTATGAGTAATTCATTTCCCAGTGGGTTGTATATTTCTAGTTTCCATATTTAGAGCTAAATAGAATATTTTAATTTGTTGAAAAGCCATCTTTTTGAACATATAGTGGTTGGTATTCATATATATATATATATATATATATATAATGATCAAAATAGTTTGGGACATTTAATATATGGAGGTTAGACAATATGCTAGAGAGGGCTACAGGAAAAGTGGGAAATAAACTTGAAATGTGGTGGGTGGGGGACTTTCAACAACTTTTCTCTTTGTAATACAAAACCAGACCATGAGGCACTGAAGCAAGATAAAACATTACACAAATCACCAACAACCAAAGAGAATAGCACAGGGTTTCTCATGAGGCAGAGAGGGTGGGAATGCGCTCTCCTGGGATACTGTCATGGATGACTTTCATGGCCTGAATAGATGATTTACATTTCCATCCATTTTGGAGGTTGATTTCATTGTGCATGCTGTCTTCTGCGAAACTGATCTCCAAATGTGTATGCTTTGATACCACTTAGCAGACAATCTATTGGAATATGAAACAAAGACTTTGCAAATTCTAGATATAATTATTTGCTTTTCCTTAGTTTTTAAAATTAGTTTTTAGCTTACTTTACAAGAGTTGGAGAGTATCTCTCTATAAAATAATATTTTAATAATTATCAAGTTCCTTACAAACAAAGCTTTTTTATTCTAAGCTATGGGATCCTTTACATTCATATTCCGAATATTACTTAATTTTATATTAGTATCTTGTGAAATGAAGGAAAAGCTTTTTAGTATTTTATTTATTTCTTATCTATATGAGTGTATTGTTTGTATGTATGTAAGTGAATCTTTGACATGAAATGCCCTCAGAGGGCTTCAGATTCCTCTGGAACTGGAGTTATGGATGGTTGTTAGAGTTTTGAGCTCTGAGAATTGAACCCAGGTCCTCTGCAAGAGCAACCAGTGCTCTCACTGCTGAGCCATCTCTCCAGCCTCAGGAAAACTTTTTTTTAAATTTATGTTATTTATTTAAGCCATAAGTACACTTAGGCAACAAATGCGGCAAATGTCCACACCACCCCAATTACATCAGCGTCTAGTTTTCTGTACAACCCAGGGTCCCCAAGCCTAACTGAAGAGGTCCGCTTACACAAAGAATAAAATCCAGTCTGTTTTCCCTGTAGTTTCACAATTCATCCCCACACCTTGTCCCTTACAATCTGTCACACCAGCCTCTTCTTGGAGAGTCCCTGGGCTTTGGAGGGGAGGGTTAGGGAGAATGAGAGATAGAAGATCCAGTTTTTCTTCTTCTTTCCCCTCTCTTTCCCCTTTTTCCCTCTCTCTTCCCTTTCTGAGGTGACATGTCAAATTCTCAGGACTGTCCATGTACTGTTTATGACAGACTGGTGAGTCATCTAGCAGTCTCCTTTTAATTCTAGTAATAAAAGACATATTAAAAATTGTAACACATTATTCTATGGGTACAGACACATATGCTTCTGAGATATCTTGGTTGGGACACGATAACTCTTTGAACAAGGGATGCTAATAACTTTCCAATATGGTAGACAGAGTCCCCTGACATTAGGAGGCACTAAGGCTACAGTGTCATTCGTGTGTCACTGTCTGCCAGAAAGTAGCCCATAGATCAAATTGGGATTTTTAAAATTTTTCTTTCGGGGTGCACATCAGGCTGGCACTATTGCACTACATCTTCTTTGGCATTTAAAAGTGTAGCAGGAAAAGTCCGTTGTGAAGCTTCATAGACCATTTATTTGTAGTGGGTTTTGGATAATTATTTCTAGCACCATGGAGGCCAGCTGTTGATTCACAGTGCAGGATCTCAACATATTTTTTTTCGTGCTCATATCATGTCATACCTTCAGTAGTAATGTCTTACTCTCCATTTTTTATGTGCTGCCAAAGTTGTAGGAAAATACCTTTGTTTTGGAGGCTTTTAGAGCCTCTCTGGCCAACAGCTCCTGACAGGGTGGCCCAGAATTGGCACTGAAGCCTTCATTCACCAATGCTTTTTATTTGGCTGTAAGGCAAAATCACATCCTTGAGGGAGGAGTTATATTCCTTCCCCCTCTGTTTTTGTAAATTGTTACTGTACTTATTAGCCTCTCTAGTTTCTCAGACTCCTAATTCATGATTTATAGTTTCCAGAAGGGAGGAGTTGTATCGCATATCTATAAACAGGAACCAAGCCCTTCAGACTGTCTCACTCTGGACTGAATGAATACCTCAAGGAGGTAGAACCCAGCTTTTCCTGAGGCAAATTATCTAAGTTATATAAAAAAGAAATGTCAGAATTATCACTTGTATAATACAAGGAAACATGAAAAACATTTGTGTCCCTTTAGTCTAATAGCTGTGACTGGGACTTCAGTAAAGGGTTAAAATTTAATAACAATTCTTTATCATTAATTAGCTTAAGCATATTAATGTTTTTTATTCTGGATTCATTTTAATCGTATACAGGGGGCTATTAGATGATACCGTGCTAAATAACATGCCCCGAGAGATTTTCCCCTAGTTATAATTTATGATATGTTCAGTAATTATACCAATAGATAGGTAGGTAGATAGATAGATAAATAGATAGATAGATAGATAGATAGATAGATAGATAGATAGATAGATAGACTATAGATGGAACACTTATTTTAAATATACCACTATGAGGGATAAACTTTGAAATACACTTGCAAGTCTTGGGGTAGGTTCTACATGACCAAATCCCTCCAGATTTTCAGAGATAATTTTTACATGGCTATGGGAAAAACCGTGTCTGTTCACTCCAAAGGTGATCTACTTAGTGATCAAATGTCTTACATATACATAGAGAATATTTGTATCCATTTAGTCTAATAGCTGTAATGGGGACTCTAGTACAAGTCAGGGGTGGGAAATGTCTACATACAAAACATGGGTAAATTCCAAAGTGTGGAGCTTCTGGGGGCAGAAATAATCATTATTTTGAGTTAACTACTATCATTGAGGATCGAGAACCCTATTGTGGTTTATCAATCTTAATATAGATGGTCACTTATTTGTCAGCTAGTAGGTTACCAAAAACATTGCCTCAAGTTCCAAAGAGGTGTAACCAATAAGCAGGGAGAGAGCATATGTGGTTGGTAGTTAGTGGATTGAAATGATGATATATCTTTGTGACTCCATTATTTGACATATCATATTGTTGAGGTCATATGTTTCTCTGTCTATTTTTTTATCCAGTTGACCTATGTAAAGGACAGAGGGGGCTATTAAGATCCCCTACTACTAGTGTGCTAGAGTCAATCTATGCCTTAAAGTCCTGTAGAATTACATTTATAAACTTTGGTGCACCTGCATTTGGTGTGTATAAAATTAAGGATTGAGGTAGAGGCAGGTGGATTCTTTGTGAGTTCAAGGCCAGCGTGGTCTACAAAGTGAGTTCCAGGACAGCTGGTGCTACAGGGAGACCCTGTCTCGAAAAGACCAAAAAAAAATTAAGGATTATGATGTCATCTTGGTTAATTGTTTCTTTGATAATACCACAATGAGTTTCTTCATTATGGTGGGTTTCTTGCAGATAACAACAAAAAATGGGTTTTATTTCTTCATCCATTCTACCAGTCAATGCCTTTTGATTGGAGAATTCAATCCATTAATACTTAGAGTGAGAGGAGAGAATTATATTTGTTGAACTCATTTTGATTTCTGGTGCATTTTGTCCTATTTTTATATTTTCATAGTTGTGCTGGATAGCTTTAGTGTCAACTTGACACACCTGGGTTGAGGGAGCCTCAGTTGGGGAATTGGCTCCATTGGATTGGCCTGTGGCCACATCTGTGGAGTATTGTCTTGATGGTGGAGCAGTGTGGGAGGGCCCAGCCCACAAGAGTGGTGCCACCCTGGGAAGGTTGTTGTGTACTTAAGAAAGCGGGCTGGGCATGAGCCAGAGAGCAAGCCAGAGAACAGCACTCCTCCATGGCCTGTGCTTCAGCTCCTGCCTCCAGGTTCCTGCCCTGAGTTCTTGCCTTGGGCTCCCTGAGTGAGAACTGTGACCCAGGAGATGTAAGCTGAAAAAACCCTTTCCTCCCCAAGTTGGTGTCGGTCAGAGTGTTTTGTCACAGCAGTGGAAGACAAACTAGAACAGATATTGGTACCAGGAGTGGGGTATTGCTGTGACAGACCTGACCTTGGTATTTGGGGGAAGGATTGTGGAAGTGTTTGGAAATTTGGGCTGGGAAGATCATTGAATGCCTAAAGATTGTTGCTGTGGAGCTTGGAGCAGTTTTGCTGAAGGAGTTGTAGAAGATGGAGGCCTGGCTTGTGAAGTTTCTAGTTTCAAAGGGGAGCAGAGATTATCAGGACTGTGTAATCTGTGGGTTCTGGTCAGCTGGGGCTGGGGAATCAGCTGTAAGTAACAAGAGACCAGAACCTGAAGTGAAATTGTTGTGGTACTGGGGCAATTGATGCTGGTTAGCTGGGGCTGAAAAATCAGCTGTAAGCAACAAGAGACCAGCGTCACTGAGGTGAAATCTTCTGGGGAGAATTTCTTCAAGGTCAGCACACAGAAGCTGTGACCCAGAAAGGGCCTGAACCTCCATCTCGAGCCAGAAGCCGGACTTGGTAACATGTAAGAGTCTCCTATATGGTTCCGGTGTTGAAATTTGAGGGGGTCACAGAGAGCAGCTGAGGCTTGGCACTGTGAGAGGTCAGGAAAGACCATTGGTGGAAGTACACCTCGGTTGCTGTGAAGACCCCAGGATTTCAGGGGTCATGGAGAGAAGCTGAGGCTTTGCACCAGGAGAGGTCAGAAGAGACCATTGGTGAGGTGCTGCCTCAGTTTCAGTAGTGACCCCACCTTTTTGGAGATGCTGGTACCCTGGGACAACCACCAAGAGCAGCGGTAGGTGTAGAATGGAGTCGGCCTGGGCCTGCGAGATGAGTGTGCCACGGATGGCAGAATCAGAGAGGGGGAGCTGCTGAGACCCTTTGGAGCCCAGAAGATCGTGAGTGAATCCCGGTTGCCAGCCCTTGGCTAACTTTCTGGACTTAGGTTTTGTTTGAGAGTGCCTGATTCTTCCCTTTGAAATAAGACAGTACTTGTTTTGGATTTTACAGCAGCCCACAGTTAAGAGACTTTTAATGGACTGTGAACTTTTAAGTGTTTGAACATTTTAAGGACTGTGGGGTTTTCAAGGTTGTACTGTCTTAGGTTGTGATTAGTGTTAACATCATACTTTGGGGATAAGAACTGGAAAGATGGTGGTTTAATAGTGATGTGCTTGTGTGTCAAGTTGACAAGGGGTCAATTGTGCTGGATAGCTTTAGTGTCAACTTGACACACCTGGGTTGAGGGAGCCTCATTTGGGGAATTGGCTCCATTGGATTGGCCTGTGGCCACATCTGTGGAGTATTTTCTTGATGGTTGAGCAGTGTGGGAGGGCCCAGCCCACAAGAGTGGTGCCACCCTGGGCAGGTTGTTGTGTACTTAAGAAGGCGGGCTGGGCATGAGCCAGAGAGCAAGCCAGAGAACAGCACACCTCCATGGCCTGTGCTTTAGCTCCTGCCTCCAGGTTCCTGCCCTGAGTTCTTGCCTTGGGCTCCCTGAGTGAGAACTGTGACCCAGGAGATGTAAGCTGAATAAACCCTTTCCTCCCCAAGTTGGTGTCGGTCAGAGTGTTTTGTCACAGCAGTGGAAGACAAAAGACCAAAAAAAATTTAAGGATTATGATGTCATCTTGGTTAATTGTTTCTTTGATAATACCACATGATGAGTTTCTTCATCATGGTGGGTTTCTTGCAGATAACAAAAAATGGGTTTTGTTTCTTCATCCATTCTACCAGTCTATGCCTTTTGATTGAAGAATTCAATCCATTAATACTTAGAGTGAGAGGAGAAAATTATATTTGTTGAACTCATTTTGATTTATGGTGCATTTCGTCCTATTTTTATTATTATTTCCATAGTATTAGTGTCATTTATTATCTGGTGCTGGTTGATTACAGTCATCCCTACCCTTGACTTTTTGTATTGCTTTGAATATTCTCTGAAAGGATGGCTTTCTAGACAAGAATTCTTTCAACTTATGTCATTTCCTTCTCTCCTTCAATAATAATAGACATTTTTGCTGGATATAGTATTCTAGATTGACATCTATAGTCCTTTAGTACTGGGACTACTTTAGACCAAGCTCATCTGGCTTTCTTTGTTTGCAATGAAAAATCATCTGTAATTCTAGTAGGTTTTCCCTTATAAGTAACTTGTTTTTCTTTTGCTGCCCTCAGTGTCTTCTCTTTGCTTTGAATATCTAGTGTCTTGACTATGATATGGCAAGGGGAATCTCTTTTCTGGCTCTGTCTACTTGGTGTTCTACACACTTCTTGTATTAGTAAATGTAGCTCTTTCTTTAAATTGGCAACATTTTCCTCTAAAATTCTGTTGAAATTCAGGGCAGTACCACTAACCTGTGAATTTTCTTCCTTTTCTATCCCTATGATTCACAAATTTGATCTTTTCATAGTGCCACAGATTTCCTGGTTATTCCATTTTTGGTGTATTTTTCATCTTTCCGTAATCTTCACTTGATCTATCTAATTCTTCCCTATTGTCTTTTATTCTTGATATTCTATTTTCTACTTCATACATTCTGTTATTGAGAGTTTCTCCCATCCTTTCCAAGTGGTTTGTTGATTGTTGCATTTCTTTTTTAATTTCAACTTGAATTTTCTTCAATGTTTCTATAGCTTTTGTAATTTTGCTGTACAGTTATCCTTGCACTCTTTTTTTAAAATTTTTTTATTGATGCTTTGTGTATTTCATACATCATTTTCCAATTCAGTTCAGGCACAGATCCCCTTTCCCGCTTGCCTTTCAATTAGGGATTTGACGCTAGCATCCACAAGTGAGGGATACCACTTGTCCTTTGTTTTTCTGGGACTGTGTTACTTCACTTAGCATAATGGCTTCAAGTTCCATCCATTTACCTGCAAAGTTCATGATGTCATCCTTCTTGACCACTGAATAGAATTCTATTGTGTAGATGTACCACATTTTCTCTATCCACACATCAGTTGGGGGTACTTGGGTTGCTTCCAGCTCTTTGCTATTGTGAAGAGAACTGCAATAAACATAGATGTGTATGTATCTCTGTGATAGGATGAGTCTTGTGGGTATATACCCAGGAACGGTATGACTGGATCAGGTGGTAGGCTCATTTTCAGTTTCTTGAGAGTCCTCCACACTGCTTTCCATAGAGGTTGCACGAATTTGTATTACCACCAGCAGTAGTTGAGTGTTCCGTTTTCCCTACAACCTCTCTAGCATTTGGTATCCTTTGTTTTCTGGATCATAGATAGTCTTGCTGGAGTAAGATGAAATCTTAAGTTGGTTTTGCATTTCCTTAACTATTAGTGATGTTGAGCACTTTTTAAGATGTTTCTCAGCCATCTTTACTTCCTCATTTGTGAAGTCTCTGTTCAGCTCTTTTCTCTATCTTTTGATTATGACATTTGTTTTCTTCCTCCTTTGTTTTTTATGTAGTTTATACACTTTAGATGTTAATGCTCTATCAGATGTATCACTGGTGAAGGTTTACTCCCACTCTGTGGGTTTTCTCTTCACTTCTTTGATTGTTTCTTTTGCTGTAGAGAAGCTCTTGAGTTTAATAAGGTCCCATTTGTCAATTGTTGACTTTACTCTTTGTGCAGCTGCTGTCTGATTTAGAAAGTCTTTTCCTTTTTTATATATATATATTTTTTATTGATGTTTTGTGTATTTCATACATCATTTTCCAATTCAGTTCAGGCATATATCCCCTTCCCTTCCCCCCACCCCACCCCTTGTAGGATTGAAAGGCTATATATTATACTGTTTAAGTACCTATATATCTAATTGCTTGCGCTTCATAGTAGGATTGAAAGGTTATGCCTGGACAAGCTGGCAGCCCATGAAAGAAAACAACCAGAATTGACTAGAGACCAAGACAACAGCTCCAGAGAAAGTAGACTGTTTTGCTTCTCATCCACCTGTGCCCCTTTTCTAAGCCTAGGGAACAATCTGCGGAAGAGGGGGCATGGTAGAATGTAAGGGCTATGATTGGGGTGAATGGTGAAACTACAACAATATAGACTGGACACTCATTTGATCAACTTGGTTGAACATACAAGCCCCCCCCCCCCTGCTGGATGGTGAGACCCATGAGCTGTGTGGGTTTGGGCACAACTGCTCGTAGAAAGTCTTTTCCTATGACCATGTAGGTTACTACCAATGTTTTCTTCTATCATTTTCAGAGTTTCAGGTTTCACACTGAGGTCTTTGATCCCTTTGGAGTTGATTTTAGTACATGGCTAGAGGTAGAGGTTTAGATTTATTCTTCTACAAATGGTGATCCAGTTATGACAACACTATTTGCTGAGGATGATCTCTTTCTTCTATTGAGCCTTCTTGGCCCCTTTGTCAAATATGAGGTGGCTGAAATTGGATGTGCTCAGCTTTGGATCCTCAGTTTTGTTCCACTGGTCTGTAGGTCTGTTTTTGTGCCAATCCCAGGCTGTTGCCTTCTTTTAATTTGTCCCTCTCTTCTTAAGTCCCTGACTTCTATATTTATGTGTTCTTTAAATCCCTTAAATTCCTTAATTTCTTTAATCATGTTTATATGTTTATAATTGTTCTTTTAAGATCTTTTTTTTCTGAGTTATAGCTAAGGAGCCTTCACTATAGGGTTCTTTAATAGGGTTACTAATATTTGTCGGGGGTTCATTAGGGTTTTTAATGTTATTTTTTCTTTGCGCTTTAGGCATTTTGGCTTTTGTAGGATGTGGTTCTAATGTGAAGCTTAGGTGTTTCATTGTTTAGCTAAGACTGATCTTGGTTATGTTTTTCAGGTATTTGTGTTGCCTTCTTAACTGGTGTACAGGTGTGGATAGTTTAAGATCCAAAATCTGACCTCTATCTTAACACTGTACAGAGCAGCACCGGTCATCCAACCAGGAAAGAGCTCACCCAATGGCCAAAGCCTCACAACACCCATACTGGCCCAAGCCCCACAGGGCTGTGGAACAGGCACCCTGAGGGCCCCAGGCACTCCTGGTCTTGTGGGCTTGAAGGTCTCAACACCGCCTCTGTTATGCTGTCAGAGTCCCCCACGCCAAAGTGGGGCGAGCCTTAATCACCCACCTGGTGGGATGTTCTCAGATAACTACCTCATGACACCCGTGGTCTACCCACATGTTCCCCCAGGGTCAGCGGTCAAGGTCTGTACCTAGGTCCAGTGGGAGGGAGGCTCAGTGGACACCAGAGTTACCTCTGCCATCTCTCTGCACCCTAAGGTGACTTATTTAGCACGATTTCCAGTCATTAAGGATCCAGGTACCCTTGGACCACCTTCCATGCTTCCCAATGCTCCTGGGGGCCCCTAAGTCCCCATCCCCCCCCCTTGTTTTAGCTGCTCAGAATGTATCTGTTTCCCCTGAGCTGCCATCTTGCTCTCTCAGGAAAACCTTTTAATGAGTTTTTTAGGGATATCAGTTAAGAGGTTTTTCTTTCTTTCTTTCTTTTTTTTACCATCTTTACTGATAATTTGGTTGCATATCTCATTTCAACCCTCGAGCACCACACACACACACAAAAAATCATTGCTATCACTACTGAGTGTTTTTCTTAAGGATTATGAGTATATTTTAAGCTTTATTTGCATGTACAGCTGAAAACATGTAGGCTCCTGGAGCAGCTGTTGAAAATACATGATTATCTCAATGATCCTCCGCAACTAATACTAAGGAAGGATTAACACTAAGTGCGAAGACTGAGAGAAGACAGAGACAACATATAAGAAGTGGTGGAAAACCGCACAACTCTTAACCAGACCTCACCAGTTGGTTATCCCAAGATCTGGTATATTAGAAGCCAGCCTCAAACATCATAATTTCCTGAATAAAAATTCTTCTCAGACAATTAAACCTAGTTGTATCTGCTATTTTGCTTCTCAGAGTCCAGAGATGTGAGAAAATAAGTCTACTCTTAATAGATATGCTGGTGACAATTATTTGCTAGAGCTGTGCCAATGGACTAAAATGATGCCAATGCCTTAAAATACTCCATTGTACCTATCAAATTTGCTAAATATATTGAGGGAGAACTTAGAGAAGACTAGAAAAAGACCAGGTATTCAAAATTTGTAAGAAAGTTTCCATGAGCCAACTGTTTTTGACTGTATTCATGCTTAGGTTGATTTGAATATCCTCCAATTCATTATGAAAGAATTACCATTCCTGTTCATATATCTCATCATCTTGCCATAACCTACTTTCTCCAACAGAATACTGAGGTCCAGACAACAGCTAGAGAAGGGCAGATAATTAGAGTACAAGAGATAATGTTTATTTTCATGTTTGAAATAAAGTCATCAAAATATTGTTTAGATTTTCTGAAATCTGCTAAACTTTAAATGTTCCTTAAGCTATTCAAAATTTGAAAAGTTATTATATTATTGAACAAATAAAATTTCTCTTGTGTTTACTAATTTGTGCGTGCTCTTTTCATTTCTTTGTTTGAAGTCAGAGTATCTCTGTAGCCCTAACTGGCTTGGAACAAACTATGTACAACAGGTTGGCCTTATTCTTAAGAAGATCCATCTGCCTCTAACTTGTAGGAGGTGGAATTAAAGGCATTTTATGGTTCTTCAGAAAGAGAAGAATGGTAAAATAATAAATATAAAAGCAGCCATGATGCTGTTTTAAAATTCTTAGCAGCAGCATTCATATGTGTTTAAATCAAAGAAACATTTGAATTAAAATGGCATGTGATGATTAATACTCTCAACTGAACAGGATCTACAAATCACCTAAGGAGACAAATCCATGGGCCTACCTGTGAGGAATTATCTAGGTAATGTTAGCCCCTAGGTATACTGTGAAGGATTACCTGTGTTATGTTAGTCCTTGGGTATACCTGTGAGGGATTATCTTGGTTATGTTAGTCCAGGGTATATCAGTGAGGGATTATCTACATTATGTTAGTCCCTGTGAGGGACTATCTAGGTTATTGTTAGCCCCTGGGTATAACTGTGAGGGACTATCTAGGTTATGTTAGCCCCTGGGTATATCTGTGAGGGACTATCTAGGTTATGTTAGCCCCTGGATATACCTGTGAGGGACTATCTAGGTTATGTTAGCCCCTGAGTATGTCTGTGAGGGACTATCTAAGTTATGTTAGCCCCTGGGTATGCCTGTGAGGGACTATCCAGGTTAGATTAATGGAAGAGATAAGAGTCACTTTAACTGTAGTGGGACAAAAGCATGGGCTAAGAAGCTAGACTGACAAAAATGAGAATTCTGTGCTTCCTGACAGTGAACATAAGGTCAGCTGCTGCACAGTCCTGCTGCATGACTACCTCATTGGGATGAACTGTAGCTGCAAAATATGAGTCCAAATAAACCCTTTCTCCCTGAGGTTTTTTTTCTCAAGGCTTTTTCAGCATAGCAACTATAAAAGTAACTAACGCAATATGAAAAACTACATATTAAAATGATTTTTATGTACTATCTTTTTCTTTTTGTCTTTTTGAGACAGAGTCTCCCTGGAACTCTGGCTGTTCTGGAACTCACTCTGTAGACCAGGCTGGCCTTGAACTCACAAAAATCCACCTGCCTCTGCCTCCCAAGTGCTAGGAATAAAGGCTTGTGCTACCATGCCTGGCAATGTATTATCTCTTTTGATTTAGAGGTACAATTACCTGATTATTTGTATGAGGAAGGAAATGTCCCACTGCCCTTTTACTCAGTGATGATCAGCTTTTATCTGTAAGTGCTGAACACAGCAAGAAATGAGGAACTGTGTCACTCTTCCTCAAGGTCATTCTCTACCTCTTTTATACTGTCCCATCCTTATGAAAAGTAAGAAGGGAAGTGGAGGAGTAGGAAGAGCTTTTTCCCCCTTACTTTCTTACTATTTATTTAATGCTAACATAAACAAATGCAAATGCTTCCCATATTAAATGCCCAACAAAAGGAGGGTAGAGCACACACTTTCACAACAGGAATGATTCTTTTCTTTGTTAGAGAACATAATTTAATATTTCATTAAAGTGAATCTGTTGTCTATGCTTAGAGTGGCATTCTCCATTTTTTCAGTACTATTTGCAACAAGACAGTCACATAAAACTTGGGTTATATGTATTGAAATTTATTCAACTTTAGGTAGAGCAGTGCTTGCTACTTACAGGTACAATCTCTCCTGAACTTAAATGTGGAAAGAATGATGTCTATCTTCTCGTTTCTTAGCTTTGTTTTAAACTATTAGTAAGTGTATCATCTATTATTGATAATTTCATTTGCATCAAGCATCTAAGTTTATTTAGTTTTCTTTATTTTTTTTGTTTTTGTTTATGATTTTTTTTTCCTTACTGGAGAGCACCAGCCATTTCTTTGACCTCTCTCTTTTTGTGCACACCTATTTCTGAAGTAGATTGTTTCCTATAATGTGAGTAAAAATTGAAAAAAAAATTGGATAGCACAGAAAGTACATAGAATTAAGTGAGGAATCATTGAAGAACACTCAATATTGATAAATTTCATAAATTTCATGATAAGCTTTAAATGCTTACTGAATCACTTTTAATTTTATTACATTACTCACCATGTGTCTTAGAATTTCTTGTTAAAACATTCTATATTTATCTTCCAAATATCACATGTTTTATTTTATATGTAAAAATCTAGATTTAATAAACAAGTAAGACATGAAAGTAGGAGATTATTTGGGTAGAAGTAAAATAAATGGGAGGAAGGGAGAAAAGAGGGAAATGCATGGAAAGAGTGAATCAAAGTGCACTATGTACAAGCACGAACATCTCATAACTACGCCCATAATTTTGTATAATGAATATCTGTTACTAATAAAAAGTTGGGCTGGATAAATAGCTCAGGGGTTAAGAGTGAATACTGTTCTTGCAGACGACCCAATTCAATTCTCAGCACCCATGTCTGGAAGCTCGTAACAGTCTGTAACTCCAGTTCCAGGGCATCTGACACCTTCTGGTGTCTATCAGCACCTAAGTACACACATGAAATACATCCACACAAGCACACATGTACATAAGTGAAAAATTAAATATGCATCTTAACAAATACTATAGATTTGACCTTGTAGGAAAGCTATAACAGAGTTTTGAAGTAGGTAGATTAGATGCCACTGATGAAAGGAAAAGATGGACATTATTAGGTTTTCTTCTGTCATTGATTTATATGCAGCAACACTTCATAGAAAATAAAATATTTTATTGTAACTAACTGGATAATCTTTCAAGAAGTATCAAATGAGTTCATTTTTTTACCAGTAAAAGTGAAAAACAACATATATTGGCTACAATCCTTTGTACTTCTCAAAATTAAACATACTTGAGTCACGGTAAGAGTGCATTTCCCCAAATATCCTCTGGAGCTACATTGAAACCTATCCTCTGTGAATTGCAGTAGTAATTTGAATTTAATTTCTTTTCCAAGCAGAATAATTTTATATAAAACCAGCCCTGAGATCTCTAGGAATTAATGATCTGCTCATAATTAAACAATAAATGTTTCTGATCAGCATGAGAATATAGGGTTATACAAAGTAAATTATATGAAGCTTTGATCATTAAGTGGCAACATTGGGGAGACTCTCCAAGATGAGTTTACATGGAACTGACTGGAAACTGTGAAAACTATCACTACACATGGATTTGGTATGTGTTTTCAGTATTAAAATATTTATAGACCAAGAGATAGTGAGAGAAAAGTTTTCACACATGCAGTACAATTTAGGAGATTAGGAAAATACTGGCATTAGCATTTAATAATTCCTTATCCTTAACCTTAAGTCAAGATCATTACATATCTCTCATTTAAGAGAAATAAAATTATAATAAACAAAAAGCGAATGTTTTATTAGTTTTTCTCAAATGGTTATTTAAACAGAGAATATTCCATTTTGCTTTAGGAAAACTGTTTTGGGTATTATTTTATCCATCAAAAACAATAGCTTATTTGCCAAGCTACTTCAAACTACCAAATTAAGTGAATAAATCCATAGGCTAACTGTGCAATATTTATTCACCAGAATCTCTTCAAAAGGTGTACATAAGTAACTTCCTGTAAGCATATTGGGACATAAAGGACAGTGAAGGAAAGACTGGAATCTTATACATGGTCTGAAAGGCATTTCCATTTCCCACTTTTACCCCTAGTAAACGAAGACAGGATGAACAGCTAAAATTACTAGTTGGTTTACTGATCAGTTGTACTTTGTTCGATTGATTTGCAATTAATTCTGGTTTGTGGTAAACTGAAGGAGAAGGTTGGCGCCAACCTTTGAAACAGCTGACACTTAATACCCTGCTGGAGAATAAAGGACAGAGTATCAATACTTGGTGTAGAGAGAGTCTTCTGTGAAGAAATATTTGTTGTATAATTATTGTAGGGAGAGAAAAGTCCCATTTAAAAGAAAAAGTTCCATTTCACTTTTAGTCTTGCATAATTTGGTACAAAAATATCACATGCAAACTAAAAATTGGGACTCTCAGTCTTCCCAGGTTTGAATTGCTCATTTACTTTTCTCCTATTTGCAACACAGATTCCACATATTGTTATTCACATAGTAATCAATGCCTACAAATGCTCATATTTGTACAGACACCTATGCACACATACAAATCACATGCACACCTATGCACACATACAAGCCTATGTACATACACACACATACACACCTATGTATGCACACAAACACCCACTTATGCATACAAACTCAACTTCTGAAGAGAATTTGATGTACTTCTCTTTAAGGGAAACACCATTCTTTAAAACTAAAGTATTAACCTTTATCGTTAATTTCAACTCAAATTTCTATCTTAACTATCATGATAAGAGGCTGAGATAAAAAGCTATAATCTGGACGTTATCATTTTTGTAAAATTAAATCCTTAAAGTATAGAAGGTGAAGCTAATTTACTAGTCTTTATATGATTGTGTTTCCTGACTCTGCTAACATTAATTTCTACTTCCATTGAGGAATCATGCTTTTTAAAAAGGGTTTTATTACAACTCTGTCCAATCCTTAATAAAAAGCTTTTTGGACTACTCTTCATTTTGTCATATTTGATGTAATCAGGAAGAAATAGATGCTTATATTGTGAAAATATATGACTGTGTGTAAGAATTATGATATCTATTTTTCTAATCGAAAAAACCCCTCTCATACATGTAAAATTTCCACAAACATTTTCTACATTTTCACTAGGGTATGTATTATCCCACACTCACGACTCTCTGAAAGACAGTAGCAGAGATTTTCCCAATGGTATCTGAAAAATCATGTCATCAGGTCTTACTGACTCTGTCAATCTAAGAATAATAAGCAATAAATTAATAGATTTAGAACATTCTCAGTAATTCTGGGGAAGGGACTAGGTTAGAAAATTTACTTGGAGGAACTGGGAGACTCAATATTTTCCGTCTACATGGTACTAACACAGCATTTTATGGGCAGCCACAGTGATCACTCCATTGTATGTCACCTGGACATCAGCAGAACTCCCAGCTTCAATTAATTAACAGATTCATTAATTTCCATCTTTTGTTCAGATCGAGATACATTTCTTATCCCTTTTCAAATTCTAGACTTATAAAGTAACATAGACTATTGCCACAGCCCTTGATTTCTTCCTAGAACTTGAAGGCAAGACCTTATTGCTGAAGATAGGACAGACACAGGAGTTGCTCTCATAATTTCAGAGGATACTATGCAAGCTGTTAAGGGAGAAAACCAATCAAAGATCCAACTCAGCTGTAAAGCTTAACAACTACAACAATGAACAGTGCAACAAACTATCTCTATTGCTGCAGTTGGCACTTTTATCTTGGTGGTAATCAATAACTGTCTGATTGGACTTAAGGCTGACTCAATGGGAGGGAATTCATATGTGTGACTGTAAATACAGTCAAATACACATGGCTTGAGTGGTCATAGATCCTAGAGAGAATCTGTCTATGACATCTGTCACATCCTTTGGTGGAAAGACTGTAAAAGCCAGAGGTGGTAGATGACCCCAAGGAAACAGAAATTCCAGGTGACTAGAAACTTGGTCATAGCCTAGAGCAATGGAGACAACACACACAAGACCCATGCAAACTCAAACCACACCAAGACCCAGGATTGGAGTGGGTAAATGGCTAAGAATACCCATGTTTAGCTGAGGAACTATTGCCAAATGTTCACTGCTGGGTGAGGAAGAGTTGATCTTCTTTAGGGGGCAATTCTAGGCTGACCAAGCTCCAGTGGATGAACTCCCACGGAGGGAAATCTATGGGGACAAACTGGACTCAATGGCCCTTAATATGCATGAAAGAATGCATGAAATCCAGTGGGCAGACTCTGGGGGAATGCAGGCACGGGAAAGGGCTTAAATAGGATTAAGATCGATTGTATGAAATGTACAAAGATGCAATAAGAAACAGAAAAAAAAAGAAAAGAGAAGTGGGATGCATGGAAAAAGTATTTTATTTTGGAGACAGGGTCTCTATATTTCCCCATCTGCTTGAAACTCACTGTAGAGACAGGCTGGCCTCAAACAGAACTTTGCTTC
This sequence comes from Rhizomys pruinosus, assembly GCA_009823505.1. Taxonomy (NCBI): domain Eukaryota; kingdom Metazoa; phylum Chordata; class Mammalia; order Rodentia; family Spalacidae; genus Rhizomys; species Rhizomys pruinosus. The sequence continues at coordinate 294,547 of VZQC01012117.1, forward strand.
CTGGGATAAGGCACCACATCCAGCTTAGGATATTTCTTTTCTTTTTAAATGAGGTCTCCTTGTAGCCCCAGCTGGCCTGGAACTCACTCTGTAGACCAGGCTGGTTTTGAACTCAAAGAGATCCACCTGCCTCTGCCTCCTAAGTGCTGGGATTAAACATGTGTGCCACCACACCTGGCTATCTTATTTCTTTTTTTTTCTATTTTTTTCTTTTTTTGAAAATAAGTAATGATTTATGAGTACAAGCATTCTTCATGTAAAACCAATTTGCAAGCAGTCGTGCCCAAACCCATGCAGCCCATGGGTCCCACCATCCAACTGGGGGGGGGTTGTATGTTCAATCAAGTTGATCAGATAAGTGTCCAGACTACTGTAGTTTCGTCATTCACCCCAATTGCAGCCCTTACATTATACAATGCCCCCTCTTCCACAGATTGTTCCCTAGGCTTAGAAAAGGGGCACAGGTGGATGAGAGGCAAAGCAGTCTAATTTCTCTGGAGCTGTCGTTTTGGACTCTGGTCAATTCTGGCTGTTTCCTTTCATGGACTGACAGTTTGTCCAGGAATAACCTTTAAATCCTACTAATGAAGCACAAGCAATTAGATATATATGTATTTAAACAGTACTAATTGTTATGGTAGGTTACTTTGGTGTAGACAGATGTTTGGATGGTATGTTAATCCACGAATTACGTTTTTTTTTTTTCTGTAAAATATGACAGGCTCTTACTGTGGCTTATATCATCTCCTAACAACTAGAGGATGTATGCTTGTGGCATCAGCCATGGGTTATTCCTCCAAGGAGAGAGCTACTAGCCAATTCGATTTGGGATATACGGGCATATGGCTGCCACTGCTGCACAGTATTTCCAGGCAGGAGAGGTGTAGCTGGTGCTGACAGGGGAGTCTTGCTTGACTCAAGGAGACTTCTATTTGCTTTATTGGTTTAATGGCCTTTGGTAACACTCTCTGGTATTCCAGAGACCAACTGTACACTTGCACGTGTGGTCTTAATACATCTTTCCCATGCTTACATCAGGTCTTCGACAGCAAGGCCTTATCACCTCTCTTCTTGCAGGCATCCCAGTTTACAGGCAAGAAGCCTTTACCTTTTGGGGGGGTCTTGGATCCGCTGGCCAACATCTCCTTGGTAGAATAATCTACTGCTGATATCAGAGCTCTCCTGTATTAATATATTTTGCTTAAATGCACAACTTAAGGAGAATTTAGTATTATATTTGGTTCTGAATAGAGAATAATCCTTCTCACAGTTCCTATGTCTATTAGTCAATTAAAGAAGGCTAGTTTACTCTTTTTATTTTTTTTTTTTTTTTTTTTTGGTCTTTTCGAGACAGGGTCTCCCTGTAGACCCAGAACTCACTCTGTAAACCAAAACCAGGAACTCGCTCTGTAGACCAGGCTGGCCTTGAACTCACAAAGATCCACCTGCCTCTGCCTCCCAAGTGCTAGGATTAAAGGCGTGCACCACCACGCCTGGCTCAGTTTTACCATTTTTATAAGAGATTACCTCTATAACAGTTGGCTCCAATTTACAGTTAGAGAATGACCTCATCATCATCATTCTGTGAACAAGGAGGAATTAAAACTGTGCAGCACCTAAAATGTAAGTTTCGCTAGGACTCATTATAAACAGCTGTTACAAGTAGGATCCACAGAGGGGTTTGATGCCTGTAGCAGTCTGATGCTTTTCTTCCTTTCAATGTTCAGACGGGCCAACCTTTCAGCTGGCGCCTCCCAATACATCCTACACAATGCAAAACTGTGTCTTTTCTTTCTCAGCCATTAAGTTGGTGACATTTTGACCTGTGGGAACTTACAAATCCTTTCTGGTAGTTAGTTTTAAATTTTAAATTGTAAAGTTTTTGACAAAAAATGTTTCTTATATATCTGTATCCCCCCTTTTTATTTTAGGTTTTTATTTTTTGACCCATGAGTCTCAAAAAGGCAGTTGTAGTACACATACCTATAGGCAGGAATCAAGGTGCAGAATTCATCAAATTCACCCAAGCTGCTTTGGGTGACTGTATGTCATTAACTTGGGAAGCAAACTTAATTCTTTAAGTTAAATCACCCTACAGGAAAAAGAGAATGCTACAACATGATACTATACAACAGAAAAAATTATAGATAACATTTGTATGTGCCAATCCCAAAGTTATTGTTATACAGATTTTAAGTAAAACAAAAGTGGACAACAACAATTTATATTTCCAATTAATTCAGATGCATTACCGTTTCTTTACACCAACAACAAGCAACTGAAGAAGGAATACAAGGAGACCTTCCCACTCACAATAGCCTCAAAAACAATGCTCATGGATTGGGAAAATAAATATAGTAAAAAATGTTCAGCCTACCCAAACTCGTATACAGATTTAATGTGATCCCAATCAAAATCCCCAAGAGCTTCCTCACAGCCTTGGAAAAAAAATCCTTAATTTCATTTGGAAAAACAAAAGACCCTGAATAGCCAAAGCAACCCTGAGTGAAAAGAGCAATACAGGGCGATCGCTATAGCAGACATCAAACTATATACAGGGCTATAGTCATAAAAACAGCTTGGTACTGGCACAAAAACAGACCAGTTGACCAATGGAATAAAACTGAAGATCCAAACATGAGCACATACAATTTCGGCCACCTCATATCTGACAAGGGGGCCAAGAAGACACAATGAAATTGAGGATTTTTTTCCAAGCCTGTGAAGAAGCTCTTGGGGATTTTGATTGGTATTGCATTAAATCTGTACATGAGTTTGGGTAGCTTATAGCTCTAATTGCCTACATTAAAAAAAAAAAAAAAAGAAAGAGCACAAGTGAATGATCTAACACTGCAGCTAAAAATACTTGAGAGACAACAACAAATGAACCCTAAACGCAGAAGACAAGGAGAAATAACAAAAATCAGAGCAGAGATCAATGAAATAGAAACAAAGAAAACCATACAAAAAAATCAATGAATCCAAAAGTTGGTTCTTTGAGAGAATAAGCAAGATAGAGAGACCTCTAGCCCAGTTAACCAAAAGAAAGAAGGAGCAACTCCAAATCAATAGAATCTGTGATGAAAGGGGAACTATCACAACTGAGAATGAAAAGATCCAGACAATCATACGGGAATACTTCAAAAACCTATACTTTACCAAGTTTGAAAACCTAGAAGAAATGGATGAATATCTGAAATCCTGGGAATCACCAAAGCTCAACCAAGAAGAGATCGACAGCCCAAATAGACCAATAATACAGGAAGAAATTGAAGATGTAATAAGTAGCCTCCCAACCAAAAAATGCCCAGGCTCAGGCCCAGTTTCACGGCAGAATTCTATAAAATATTTCAAAAAGACTTACAACCATTACTACTCAATTGTTTAGAAGGATACAAATGGAGGGAGTTCTCCCAGATTCCTTCTTTTTTTTTTTTAAATTTATTTATGTGTATGAATGTACTGTTTGCATGTAGGTCTGTGCACCCGTGTCGTGCAATGCCGCGGAGGTCAGAAGAGGGTCTCAGATTCCCCTGGAACTGGGGTTCTCCTGGAATTGGAGTTACAGACGGTTCTCAGCCACCTTGTGGGTGCTGGGGATCGAACCCGGGTCCTCTGCAAGAGCGGTCAGCACTCTTAACCGCTAGGCCATCTCTCCAGCCCCCAGATTCCTTCTATGAAGTCAGCATCTCACTATTACCAAAACCAGGTAAAGATACAACCAAAAAGGAGAACTATAGACCCATCTCCCTAATGAACACAGATGCCAAAATTCTAAACAGGATACTGGCAAATCGCATACAGACCCACATCAAGAAGATCATCCATCATGACCAAGTTGGATTCATACCAGAGATGCAGGGATTGTTCAACATATGAAAATCAATAAATATCATAAGCATATAAATGGACTGAAAGACAAAAACCACACCATCATCTTAATGGATGTGGAGAAAGCCTTTGACAAAATCCAGCATCCCTTCATGTTTAAAGTCCTAGAGGGAATTGGACTGGAAGGATCTTTCCTCAATGTAATCAAAGCCATATACAGGAAACCCACAGCCAATATCATCCTAAATGGGGAAACAACAGAAGCATTCCCCTTAAAGGTAGGAACTCGGCAAGGCTGTCCCCTGTCAACACTCCTTTTCAATATAGTGCTTGAAACCCTTGCTAGGGCAATAAGACAAGAAAAGGAAATTAAATAGTTCTAATTGGAAAAGAGGAAGTCAAGCTGTCCCTTTTTGCTGATGATATGGTTGTCTACCTAAGGGATGCTAAGAACTCTACCAGAAAACTCCTAGAAACAATTAAAGACTTCAGTAAAGTTGCAGGATACAAAATAAATCTAGAAAAATCAGTAGCCTTTCTTTACACCAACAACAAGCAACTGAAGAAGGACTGCAAGGAGACCTTCCCACTTACAATAGCCTCAAAAACATTAAAATACCTAGGAACAAACCTAACCAAAGACACCAAGGATCTAAGTTTATTTTGTATCCTGCCACTTTACTGAAACTTTTAATCATTTCTAGGAGTTTTGTGGAGGAGTTTTTTTAGCACCCCTTAGGTAAACTATCATATCATCTGCAAAAAGGGATAGTTTGACTCCCTATTTTCCAACTTTAATTTCCCTTTCTTGCCTTATTGCCCTAGCAAGCATTTCAAGACCTATATTGAAGAGAAGTGGTGATAGGGGGCAGCCTTGATGGGTTCCTGCTTTTGTGGGGAATGCTTCTAATTTTTCTCCTTTTAGGATGATGTTGGCAGTGTGTTTGTTTATATGGCTTTGATTATATTGAGGAATCTTTCCAGTCCAGTTCCCTCTAGAACTTTAAGCATGAACGGTTGCTGGATTTTTGTTGAAGGATTTTTCTGCACCAATTGAGATGATCGTGTGGTTTTTTTTTTTTTTTTTTTTAAGCCAGAATTAGAAATTTGGCAAGCTAACTTTCAGAACCTATGCAATTAACTTTGACATTTTCAATTCAATGACTCTCTATTGAATGCTAATTAAATACTGTGAAGTATATGACATGTAAAGTCTTTTATTTTCATCCTTTTGAGACAGGGTCTCACTGAAACCTCAGCTGGCTGAGAACCTACCATGTAGACCAGGCTGGCCATGATCTCTCAGATATCCAGCTGCTTCTGTTTCCTGAGAGCTAGGATTAAATTCATGGGCCTCTATGTTTGGCAGTATTCTCTTTTTTTTTTTTTTTTAAGTAGAGAGACAAAGCATTACACCAATAAAATTATAAAATAAATAGTGGATAGGAGCTCCAGTTGTGACTCAGCTGGTACAGTGCTTAGGTAAAGTGAACAAAATCATAGATTTGATCCTCAACTCTATGTAATCAGGTTTTGTCCCACATACCTGTATTTGCAACACTCAGGAGGCAGAGACAGGGGCATCATATGGCCAAATTTCTTTAGATATATAGCAACATTAGGCCAGCCTGGTCTAGAAATCCTGTGTGAATGAATGAATGAATGAATGAGTCATTCAATCAATCAATAAACCAAATGGGTATTTAAACCTTGAAAATTTTCACTCTGACATTACATTGTTATAACCCATACTCTGATCATACTCTGATAAACCTAATCACATATCTGATTACAGTTTTGCATAGGGAAATGAGAAGTCAAATGAAGAGCGGTATAAGTTAGGCTGCTGAGGATGTCTATTTCTTCCTGAATTAACTTCTGTTGTTTATATCTTATAAGATGCATGTCCATTTAATCTAACATCTTATTTACTGGCAAAATTGTGCTTATTATGTTCTTATTTCCCTTTCCAAGTCAGTAGTATCTTCATTGACATTGCCTCTCCTTCCCAGATTAGGAGGCAATATCCTATTTAACTTAGTGTACAGTCTCATAAGCTTTGCTTTGATTTATTTTATTTAGTTGTTGGCTGTTTCTGCTAGAAGCAAAACGGGTTAATTTTAAATCATCTTGGTAGAAAGCAGAATTGCAGAATATAAACTAAATATTGAAAATATGTAGAAATGATCAGTTAAATAATTTAGCTGTTAATAAGAAAAAAAATCCAAGAAACACAAGCAAAGTCAGATAAATATAGTTAATTCTTGATCATACCAGCAGACTATCCTCCAAATCTATGAACTTATAAGGCAAACACAGTTACTGTCTTACCTATACAATTATGGAATGTTTTTTAGGCAGTAATTGCTGATTACCCATCTAAAAAATCATTTATCAGGGCTGGAGAGATGGCTCAGCGGTTAAGAGCACCGACTGCTCTTGCAGACGACTTGGGTTCGATTCCCAGCACCCACATGGAGGCTAAGAAACACAGAGGTCAGAAGAGGACATCGGATTCCCCTGGAACTGGAGTTAAAGACAGTTCTTAGCCGCCTAACAAAACATTCCATAACTGTATAGGTAAGACAGTAACTGTGTTTGCCTTATAAGTTCTTATCAGCTAAGAACTGTCTTTAACTCCAGTTCCAGGGGAATCTGATGTCCTTTTCTGACCTCTGTGGCATTGCATGACACGGGTGCACCAATCTACATGCAGGCAGTACACTCATACACATAAAAAAATAATAAATAAATTTTAAAAATCATTGTAAAAAATTTAAAAATCATTTATCATATTTTATCTAAAGTTCTTCACATTTTTCTTCTTGCTAGCACTAAACAATTGAAATGACTTTAAGATAATGAATTTTCCATAAGTAACCAGATACACTGGTGAGCCATCATCCTGTAGACATTACCTATACTCTTACCCATGTTTATCATTATATATCTCTAGTCTGAGCTGAATACTTCTAAAGCACATGAAAGAAACCAGCTAAACATATTCCTGACTCTTAACTCACATTTGATTCTTAGCAGCAATTCAGTTTTTTCTTAAATAACTAGAAATTTTTGGCAGAACCCTGATGAATACTAAGTAATAACCCATTGTGAATGAAAATGGCATGGTAACCTGTTTTAGATGTGTAAATATGAGCACTCTGCTGAGAGATTGGAACCCTCTTCTATATTTGATTACACTACATGTCAGCTTCTTGGGGGTAGATGATACCTCTTTTGTTTAAATTCTGCATCATATAACTGATTCTTTGAAGACATTTGAGGAACAATTAAGAATCCATTTTAAGGTCAATCAATTGTAGACTACTAGTAGATATTTCTCAACTGAGATGACAAAAATAAGATAAATAGCTACCTTTGAAGCCGTGCTAAATTCACACATGAACAGACAATGATGGCCACAGTATAACCTAATATTTGGGCTGACAGATGGTGCATTTCTTTGGCATGGATCATAAAAGCATTCTTATCTGAGAAGATAACATGTGACAAAATGTATGTGACAAATTGAACAAAGTCAACAGCTACCACTTTTGAGGGTATTTTCTATGCAAGGTCTTTTTAGTTTCAAGATTTTGAGTAGGCATTTGTGTATTATACCACTTAATCTTCATAAAATACCTTCTGAGAAATAGGGGATTATAACTTTTGTTCTTATGATGACACTGCAATTAATAACCAAGAAACCTAGCCTGTGTATCCTATAATCTGTCATGGGTTAGGTCTAGGCCTTGTGAATTGTGGCAGCCCCTCTCTATGAGATCCTGCCAATCACAGAAGCTATGCATTGATTGATTCCCCAATGAATTTAGGCAGCTTGTAACATGAATTTAGGCATCTCGTAATTTCATGGTTTCATTTGTATAAATCTATAAGTTTTTTCCACATCATATTATAACTATCCGGTCCTCTGTCAATGCACATGGATTCTGAAACTAATAAAAGCAGGAACTGTGCTTGTTTTACTCATTTAACTGCTGAAATAGAACAAAGGTTTCCAGTATCAAATGAGACAATAAAACATAAATAGCCTCTTTGTTCTTGCTGAAATATGTTGCTATTTCTGTACATGATGCATACAATTTCATCATCCACCTTGGCATCAGAAAAATGTTAGATTAAAAAAACCATGCATAGAATGGCAGACAGGACAAGTGAGTAATCATTGTTTGAAAGGCCCTGAGGTCTCCCACTGAGTGGAAGCTGTGGCCATGGGTTTTCCTACCTCCTTACATGGAGAAAGTTAACATCATTGTTTAAGCTGTTCTCCTTACATGGAGAAAGTTAGCATCACTGTTTAAGCTATTCTCCTTATATGGAGAAAGTTAACATCACTGTTTAAGCAATTTAAGCTGGTTCTTTTGTAATATATGTATGCATATTTTACCAAGTTTTTGTGCATCTCATATAATAGAGCTTAATAGAATTTAGATCCATAGCCCCCCCCACCATATTTCATGGATTTTGCCATATATGTTAAGGCCTATCTTGTCAAGCTTTAGTACCTAGATGTCCTTCGGTTCAAATTTATCCACTGGAATCTAGGAGGTCTATCTACCTATCTAGAGACACTTCTTTAAAGAAGATCAAAAGACGACATTATGAAATTTGGAGGTAAATGAATGGAACTAGAAGCTGATATGTTAAGTGAAGTGACACTGTAGCAGAGACTTTCCTGGGGCGGGGGGGGGGCACTAAACATATGTAGTGCCCCGCCAGCCTCTGCCTCAGGTTCCCTGGTTACTAGGCAAAGCAATGAACAGACTCTCCAATCTTAATTTTGAGAAGACAAGAGGGTTTATTAGGCTTGCCTATAAGCAGTTCTCCCTTTCCAACATGGCCACCCAGAATCCTGGCATGAATTATGTGTCTTATGCCCATGATGACAAAATGACAAGTGACCTCCAGCCCTGTGTGGCAAACTTTTTGTATGCCCCTGCCCCAACATGGTGCCAGGAGCTTCCCAGAGTTCCATGAGCATTCTCTTGAGTGTTGGGAACTCCAAAATTTCAGGAAACTCCCTGCAGCTCCGCTTTGCCCTTGGCCCCTCCCTCTAAATAAACCAGACTCCATTTTTGTAGTTCTCAGTTTGTCTGATGATAAATACATTTAAAAGAAGATATATTTTATCCCTCAGACACAGACTCAGAAAAACAAACTACATATGTTGTCCCTCATTTGTGTATCCTAGCAACAAATCCTTGTAAGTATATATTGTGATGTAACTGAGGGAACCAGGTAAATGAAAAGGAACCAGGAAGGTAAAGGGAAAAGAAGGAACCTGAGACAGAAGGCTAGTTGGTGACAGCCATTACTAAGGGAGGAATGGATAAAACCAGTATATCTATATAAGAAGGGAGTGCAAGGGTTATAGAAGGAAAGGGAGGGGGACAAAGGGGGAAGAAAGGAGCCCAAGAGAAGTGGAAACATAGGAGGCTTGCAGTATATAGGGAGAAATGGGGATACATTAAATGGAGACAGCATGGAAAGGCATGGAAGGAGGGCTAGATAGGTAAAGGGAAAGGGAAAAATGAGAGGTAACTAATGCTTTGTAGGGAAAAAAAAAAACAAAAACAAAACAAAACTTAGAGAATCATATTAGTCTAAGAATCTATTGACAATTTATACATATAATACCTCTACATAAGTCCACATGCAAAGATGAGGGCTGCATATCAAGAAACAGTACTAGACAGGAGACACATTCCTTTGAGTCATTGGCCAGGGTAGTCTAAGAGACTCCCAAAATTACACAGGCTATTGCCACAGGACTTGATTGCTTCCCAGAACCTGAAGGAAAGACTCTTATTGCTGAAGACAGGATATACTTCAGAGATTGGATCTTGATTAATGGAGCTGAATATAAGCTGGAAGCCACCACAGGCTAGCTCTCACAGCTAGCCATTATGGGAGATCATCAATCTATGGTCCAATATCAGCCTCAAGACCAAGTATCCATGTCATTGACCAGCACAGCATATGACATTGGTATAACAATGACATTTATATCTTGGGGGAAATCAGTGGCTAGCCAATTACACCTAAAGCCCACTCGGTGGGAGGAAACTCGTGTGGTATTATGAACATAGTCAGAAGCACACAACTGGAGAGGTCATAGATCTTAGACAGTTCCACAAAACAGACACATCCCTAGGCTAAGGTAACATTTTAATAACTACAAAAGAAGTATCCTTATATTTACAGACAAATATCCCAGACACCACTGATAAAAGTAGTTTCTTTTGTAGCAAGTGAGAATAGTACAGAGTTCCACAACTGGACACACACAGACATGATTTATGAATGGCTCATGCCTAGGCGACACATCTACAGCACAACCTCTACAATAAGACCTGAGCAGTGTAGAACAAGAACTTAAGAAGTCACTTACTGGGCTGGAGAGATGGCCTAGCGGTTAAGAGCGCCGACCGCTCTTACAGAGGATCCGGGTTCAATCCCCAGCACCCACATGGCGGCCGAGAACCGTTTGAAACTCCAATTCCAGGAGAACTCCGGTTCCAGGGGAATTTGAGACCCTCTTCTGACCTCCGTGGCATTGCACGACATGGGTGCACAGACCTGCATGCAGACAGTACATTCATACACATACAGAAATAAATAAAATTTAAAAATTAAAAAAAAAGAAGTCACTTATTACCTCTTAACTCCAATTAAAGAAGCTCCTCCATGCAATAAGAGACCAGGAACCCAAAAGGGCCTGAATGGCCAAACCTCGAAGATTAGGACTCCACTGAGTTTGGCTTCATGGATAGGCTGCCTTTGTATAGCTTCACCCTCCCAGGGCCCAGAGAACATTGTGGAAGAGGGGGCAGAAAGATTGTAAGAGCCAGGGAGGTGATGCAAGACCAAACTGAAATGAATCCTTCAAGGTCCTGGGACCCTACTCATATGAACCTGCAACATTGGTATATGGATGCACAAGACCCATGCAAGCTCACCTGGAAAAAACTCAACACAGAACTGTAGAAATCAATAGCAGGGCCCAACCTTGGCTGAGAAAGTACTGGCAGCAGATGGTGGTTGGGTGAGAAAGACCTGGCCTTATTTAGAAAAGAGACCCCGAATAGGCTGGCTAGAGCTCAGGGGATAAGCTGCCATTGAGGAGGGGAGTAGAGAGAGTATGTTAGCACAATGGACAGGAGGTGTATGCCATGGGGATGGTAGAGGGTCCCAATGGAGAAATGGGTATAATGGTGATAAAGATTGAACCATTATGTATGGAACACATAAAAAATGAATAAAAAAATTAAAAAGTCAACTCTGCCTCACCCCCAGCAATCATTTGCCAATAGTTCCTTGGCTAATATTGGGATCTATTGCCCTTTTTTTGTCTGATTGAATCAACATGGCTCTTGTGCATGCTATCTGCATTGTAGCAAGTTCATATTTGCAAGTTCTCAGTGGCTTGGATGCCTGTTTCTGTATGTTTATGTATTGACCCTGGACCTTATAATCTTTTCCTCCCTCATTTGCAATGATCCCTGAACCATGAGTGGGTGAGATTTAATACAGCTGTTCTATCCAGAGAAATAAATGGATAATGAAAATGTAATTTTACATCATAGATTTCTACTAAGCTGTTTTTTTTAACTTGCTGCCATATGCCTTGTTAATGATTTGCATACACTTGTTCTTTTCAAGTAACCTTGACATAAGAAAGATGAATATCAATAGTTTCTATTAAAATATCATTCCTAAATGTATGAAATGCACAAATCTTCAATAAAAATTGGCTTTGAAAAAAAGAAATATTAAAAAAAATATTATTCCTGTAGTTAAGGTTTTAGGTTTTGAGGAATTTCCATACTGATAACCATGGTGGATGTACAGTTTATGTTCCCCAATGATGAATGGTGTACTCTTTCTATTTTTTTCTAATGCAGACTCTTAGAGTTATAAATTTCCTTCTTATGGGGCTGGAGAAATGGCCTAGCAGTTAAGAGTGCTGACCTGACCCATCCAGCGGGTCAGTCAATGGGGGTCTGGAAGAGAAGGAGTGAGGGGAAGGGACAAGAGATGCAAGGAATGGAGACAAGACAGGTTCTCATCAAGTCTCATTTACTGCAGGTTCATACACAGAATATGAAGGGTAGGCGTAAGGCGTAAGAGGAAGTGTTTGCAACGATGTTGCTATCCAACTCTGCTCATGGTGAGGAAGTTGATGGTCTAGAGCACTCAGAGGAAAAATCCTCCATAGCCAGTTGTTGATAATGGATCTGCAAAGGCTTCATTTGGATGGCTTCGATTTAAGATCACACAAAAGCCATTCGTTTATTAAGTAGTATTGGACCTAGAGAGATTAATAAAATCAGCCCAAGTAGAGGGCCCAAGATAGAAGGTAAAAGAGTCATCAGCCAAGGGGAAATACTAAACCAATTGTTGAACTAGCTCTGTTCCTTTTCCCTTTGCAAACTTCTATGCTTCTAACCTTCTCTTACTTTTTGTAGAGAATCTTTAATCACACCAGAATGATCAGCATAGAAGCAATATTCCTTTTTTAGGGCAGCACACAAACCTCCTTGTCGTAGTTGCAACAAATCTAGGCCCCTATGGTTTTGCAGGACAATCTCAGCTAATCAGGATAGTTAGATGAAGACACCCACCCCTCAGCAGAGGTCTCACATCCCCAGTAAGCACAATAATAATCACTGTGTCCCCACATCCCCTCCCCCAGCTGTTTACGGCCAGGCAGGCATAAAAAACAGTATTTTTTTTTTATTGATGCTTTGTGCATTTCGTACATCATTTTCCAATTCAGATCAGGCATTTTTCCCTTTCCCTTCCCCCCCACCCCCACCCCATCCCAGATCATGTATTCTGCCATAACTGTCTTGCATCTTTCTCTGTTTTTTTTTTTTTTTCCTTTTTTAGCTATAAGTGATAATCCATGAGTACAAGCATCCTTCGTGCAAAACCAATCTACAGGCTGTTGTGTCCAAACCCCCACAGCCCCACCATCCAGTGGGGGGTGACATGTTGTTTGTTCAATCAAGTTGATCAAATGAGTGTCCAGACTACATCGCTGTAGTTTCACCATTCACCCCAATCGGAGCCTTTACATTCTACCATGCCCCTTTTTTAACACTTCTATTGTCGAATTTGTATGGCATCCGGGATTGCCGCGCAGGGGGTCTTGTCCTTAGTAAACTTGCTTGATTCAGGATCCTGGGAGAGCAGGTCACATATATCTACTTTCCGTGAAAGCCACCAGGTACCTCGAGGGTGAGTTCCGCTGACTTGGGCCACCACGGATTGAGAGCTGGATGTGATGATTTGCCAGGTTATATTCCAAGGTTCATGAATGTTGGAGGTCGAGAATACCCAAGGTGTGTAAATGCTGAATAGGAGGTTCACGATCAGGAAATGCAACATCTTGTACTGCCTGTGAACGAAAAGGGTTAGATTTAACTCAGGAATGGGAGTCATACCTGGATGTTTGGTTAGTCTGTCTTATTAATCTTTCAGGCAGCCATCTAGCTGAATCAGCTTCTTTTGAGTAAATATACTGATCCTCTTCCACAAATAAGGACTGGATCAGGTCCATTCCATTTATTAGTAAGAGGATCTTTCCACATGACTGAGGCATAATGTTATTTTGTTGTGGACTTCCAAAATCTTTCTGCAGCTGTGTGTCCATCATGGTCCAAGGTTAAAAAATTTAAAATTAGGAGTGAATGATTAAGAATGTTACATGGGGACCCTTTGGTAGGGTACCATTCCCCCTTTTTTACTTTATCAAGGTAAGAGTTGAGTGTTTGATGAGCTCTCTCAGCTATACCTTGTCCTTGGGGGTTATAAGGAATGCCTGTTTTTAAATTAATAGCTAATTTTTTACAGAAAGTTTTGAAAGAGGCACTAGTGTATCTTGGGCCATTGTCAGTTTTGATGGTGGTAGGAATGCTCAGGGCAGAGAAAGTCTGTAAGAGATGTGTAATGACATTTTTTGTAGCTTCTCCTGGTTGGAGAGTAGCAAACATGAAGCCTCTAAATGTATCAATACAGACATGAACATATTTTAATTTGCCAAATTTAGGATAATGAGTGACATCCATCTGCCATAAGGCATTGGGTACAAGACTTCTGGGGTTCACACCTAGGTGCTAAACAGGCAAATGGGTGACACAAGTCGAACAATTTTTAACAATGTCTCTAGCTTGTTCTTTGGTTATTTTGAATAATAGACAGAGAGTGTGAGCATTAAGATGATGTAGAGAATGAGCTTGAACAGCAGGTTGGCACCCAGGAAGGTGAGCAGGCTGTGCAGTGGCCTCTTCCAGCTCAGCAGCTCATTGGTGCGGCCCTCAGCCACACCACCGGCTCCCCAAGCAGCCAGGTCATGGCGGCGGCCACCCAGCCTGCAGCCTCTTCCCTGTGAGGCCCGGTGCCCACCACCCCTTTCTTGGGTGCTGCCTCGGCCACCTGCCCCTGTCTGGGAGCTGTGGGCCACCCCGCCTGCTCATCTGCAGCCATGGCCAGGTATCCTTGCTTCCTGTGGGTTAATACCAACCCCTTGCAAGACTAAATATGGCAATCAATGAAGCATGACACTTTACAAGTAAGCCTATGTCTACAACTGCAGAAACAGTGGGCAAACAGTTCAGCCTATCGATAGTACTTAAGTATATTTTTAAAGTTTTTCCTAGGAAATTAGTTTGCATAATATTTCCCAAATCCTTCTGACAAACACACTTCAAGAATTGCTCTTTTTAACGTTAAAATCTACCAGGTTTCTAAAACCTGTTTCCAAGGATGAGGAATAATGGACTCACAATTATTTCCAGTGAGTTACCATAAAGTTCTGCAGTGCAAATGGAGGAATAATACCACACTGATATGGGTTTGAGGCACTCTAACTTTTCATCATGATATAAATGATCAACTGTGGTGGAATGGGAACCCAAGACATCATTAATTAAGTTCCAGTAAGAAAAGGCAGTTACAGGGATCTTACTGGGCCCAAAGGTTTGATAATAGCCGTGAAAAGCATCTCCCACTTGCTTCCATATTTTAACATCTATAGCTCCTTCTTGAGGGAGCCAAGGACGGATTTCCTTAACGAAGTAAAAAAAAAAAAATTTAAGAGATGCTGGATCTTAACCTTTACTCCTTGCACCTTGAGGGTCTGTTTTAATTGTTCAACATACAACTGATGCTGACTTAATTCTTGCCCATTTTAACACAGCACTTACCTCAGTTTATGCAGCGGCAGGCTCCTGCAATGCGAACTGAAAATAAGAATCCTCTCACACCGGCCTTTCACTGCGTCCCCTTCACCGGGTCCTCCGTGCTTCGAGCCCCACATTGGGCACCACTTGACCCATACAGCAGATCAGTCAACAGGGGTCTGGAAGAGAAGGAGTGAGGGGAAGGGACAAGAGACGCAAGGAATGGAGACAAGACAGATTCTGATCAAGTCTCGTTTACTGCAGGTTCATACACAGAATATAAAGGATAGGCATAAGGTGTAAGAGGAAGTGTTTGCAATGATGTTGTGTAAAGGAACAAACATGCTGATACAGATCATTGGGATTAGTCAACTGGGATTCAAGGAATATCCTGTTTACGGAACGTTACATTGTTAAAGTTAAACTGACTTCCTACGGCTGACCGACTGACCTTGAGGGGGGCCCCATGGAAAATTACTACTTTGGCTGAGTAGAAGAAGCCAGATACCTGACATGGTCTAGGGACTCCCACACTGACCGCTCTTACAGAGGACCTGGGTTCGATCCCCAGCACCCACATGGTGGCCGAGAACCATCTGAAACTCCAATTCCAGGAGAACTCCAGTTCTAGAGGAATCCGTCACCCTCTTCTGACCTCCATAGCATTGCATGACACGGGTGCACAAACCTACCTGCAGACAGTACATTCATACACATACAGAAATAACTAAAATTAAAAAAAAATATAAAAAAATAAATTTCCCTCTTAGGACTGCTTTAATATGTCCCAGAATTTTTGTTGTGTTGTGTTATAATTTTAATTTAGTTCAAGAAATAATTTTATTTTTCTTGATTTCTTTTTTGATGTATTCATCATTCAAAAGTATTTAGTTTAATATCCATGTGTTAAACAGTTCTGGAACTCTGTTGTAGTCTCCATCTGTTACAAGAGAAGCTTCATTGATGATGAATAAAATGTCTGTATATATAAATATTTATATTTAGTATAAAATAAGCAAGAACAGTGATCCAGGGATGTGAAATGTAGTTTTTTTCCCCTCTGGGATCTATGATGTCTCCAACCATGTGTATTTGGCTGTTTACCATACCACACATGATTTCCCTCCCATTGAGTGGGCTTTAATCTCAACCAGGCAGCTGTTGATTACACACAAGATAAAAGTGCACTATGGCAACAGTAGTTGTGATGGTTAATCCTGGGTGTCAACTTGACTGGACTAAGGAACAAATAAGAGAAAAAGGATCTTCAGATTGGACTGCCTCAACCCGGATGGCCCACCCCAAATGTGGGCATTACCTTCTGCCGGCAGGCAGTATAAAAGGCCATGGCAGAGGGAGCTGGTCCCTTTTTTTTCCCTGCAGCTTGCCTCTCTCTCACTGGTGAGTTTGTCTTGCCACTGTGATCAATCCTTTGGATCCCAGCGTGTACTGAGACAGGCAGATCTCCTAGAATCCACCGGGCCTTCAGCACCAGATTGGGACTACTGAGACATCCAGCCTTGCGGACTGAGCAGTTTCCTGGATTCTCAGCCTCTCCAGTGCAGTGCAGCTACTATTGGACTACTTGGGCTCTGTCACGTGAGCAGATCAATAAATTGTATATAGCTATATATTCGTCCTGTTGCTTCTGTTTCTTTAGAGAACCCTGACTAATACAGTAGTGATAGTTTGCTCTGCCAGTCATTGATGTTGGCATGTATGGCTAACTGGCAGAGGAATTGATTGGTTTTCTCCCTTGGAAATTGAACAGTACACCTTGAAATCCTTGATATCATGATATCTTATAATCTTCAGCAAGTAGTCTTTCAGGTAAGTTCACACCCAATTGCTATAACTCTTACATCCCAAAGTATGTCTTGACTTCAGCAATAGGTTCTTACCCTCAAGCCATCAAAGTTTGTGTGACAAATAGTCTTTGTTACTTTTTGAGACTTTTGGCCCTTTCACAGTATAGTGGCATCTATCTTTGGAGGTAAGATAACTTTCTTGTAGACAACAAGGTGGATTTTCTGTCTTAATTTGTTCAATTAGCCAGTGACTGTTGACTAGGTAGTTGAGGTCATTGATACTAGAGTTATTATTGAAAGGTGTATATTGTTTATTCTATTTTTTGTTTTTGTTCTTGGTCTTATTTTTGTTCCTGTACTTTATAGTTCATTTTCTTTCTGTAACCTCTTGGAATATGGTCATTTCTTTCTTCGGTTCTTTGTTTTGCTTTGAATATTTTCTTTACATCTTGTTTAGTGGAAATGAATTGTTTTGGCCTTTGGTTCTAGTAGGGAAAACTTTTCTTTCCCCTCTGGCTCTGATAAGCAGTTTCCCTGGGTGAAACGTTCTAAGCTGGCATGTATGGCCATTTAGAACATGGAATACTTTGTTCAGGCTTTTCTGCCTTTTAGAATTTGCATTGAAGAGTAAATTGTAATTCTGGTGGGTTTTCATATCTGTTTGTTGTTTTTCTTTTGCTGCTTTCAGTAGCTTCTCTTTGTTCTGGACATTTTGTGTTTACTATTTTATGTTCTGCAAGTTTCTGTTTTGGTCCTAACTGGTATTCTGTGTGTTTTTTATATCTTTCCTTAATTTAGGTAAATTTTATTCTATAATCTTGTTGAATATTTTCTTCTACAATCCTTCTTATATCTTTCCTTTTTAGGTAAATTTTTTCTACAGTCCTGTTGAATACCATTGACTTAATATTCTTCTCCTTCTTCTATGCCTATAATGCATAGCTTTGGGCTTCTCATGCTTCCCACATTTCCTGTATATTCCTTGTGTTTTGAAAAATGTTTCCATTTTCTTTGCTTTACTGGTCAAATACTTAAACTTTGTCATCCAGTCTTGATATTCTCTTTTTCATTTCATTCATTCTGCTTTTAAAGCTTTCTTTTATTATTTCATATCAGTTTACTGAGTTCTTAATTCCTTCTTCATTTCAGCCTGAGTTTTCTTTGATATTTCTATGTCATGAATTCACTTTTCAAGACCTTAATTTTCTTTTTGGCATTTAATTCAGCTTTGTGGTCATATTTTCTTGATCTTCAGTCTGAAGTTTATTCCTGTCCTATTTGTATTTTTTTGTGTTATCTGTGTGTTCTTTACAGTCATTGAATTCTTTGACAATGTTCATGATTATTCTCTTAAAGTCTTCATACCAGGTTTCCTCTGGGTAGTTCTCATTATAATATGCTTCTGTAAGACTGGTAGATTTTGGTGGGGATATATTAGCTTAATTTTTCATATCATTTGTGCTTTTTGTTGTGGCCTGGAAATTTGGATTTTTTTTTTGGTTGTGTCTTTATTATGAAATTCTAGCCTGCTTCTATTTTGGGTAAGCTTGGTTCTTTTTATATTGTGGATGTTGTTTGATCAGATGTGAGTAGTTAGTTTGTACTTCATGTTCTGACTTTTGATGTTTTATTGTATGGCCAGCATGGTTTCAGGCTAGCAGTCATGAGCTCTCCAGCAGGGTGAAAGTGCTCAGGCTTTATTCAAGACTACGGGGATTCAGTGTTCTGAAATGCAACTTTGTGTGTGGGGACAAGCAGGGATTTTATACCCAAGTTGGGGATGGGGACAATCTCAGAGTAAATGTAAATCCTGGTCTGTGCAGAGGTGGGGTTTGACTCTTCAGGCTTGTTAGGAGGTCTCAGGCTGGAAGAGCAGAAAGGGGCCTAGGCTCAAGGCAGGTATAGGAACAGTGTGGAGAGGAGCTAACCAGCTAAGCAGAGTTGATATAATTCCTGGAGCATCAAGGATGGAGGTGGTCCTGTAGGAAGAGGGTGAAGGAGACCCACTGGATAGTATTTTGCTTACAAGGCTAGCCTGGAGATCTCAAGTGGGGCTGTGGTGTATTTTGGCATCAGGTACTGTGATACCTTCTGCATTGATTTCTACTTATGTCTTTTCTAGTCAGGGTCTTTTTTCCTCCTATAAATATTTTAGGATAGTTTCCTCTAGTTCTGTGAAGAATGCCATTAGAATTTTGATGGTTATAGTATTAAATATGTAAAGTACTTTCAGTAGTAGAAACATTTTATTATATTTATTCTTTTCATCTTTGCTGTCTACAATTCTTTACTTAGTGTGTTGAAGAGGGTTTTTAAATTTTTATGGTTGTTTCATCTCCTTGGTTCATTTTTTCCATACATGTTTTAAAAAATTGCACTTTGAATGGGATTTTTTTTAAATTTCTGTATATGTATGAATGTACTGTCTGCATGCAAGTTTGTGCACCCGTGTCGTGCAATGCCGCGGAGGTCAGAAGAGGGTGTCGGATTCCCTTGGAACTGGAGTTGTCCTGGAATTGGAGTTTCAGACGGTTCTCGGCCGCCATGTGGGCGCTGGGGATCGAACCCATGTCCTCTGCAAGAGCGGTTGGCGCTCTTAACCGCTAGGCCATCTCTCCAGCCCGGGATTTTTTAATATAAGTTTAAGTTTAATTCATTTCAGGAAGGTAGATGAAGCCATAAACACATTAATCGTGTTATATAGTTTGGTACATTTATTTAAAAGCTGGATAATTTCTCCAGTGGTACATTTTAAATAACGCATAGTGCCAAGTGATTATACATCATGAGTAGAATAGAGTTTAAAGAGTAATGTGTGGTGAATTTTGCCTTTAGTCCCAACCCTGGGAAGACAGAAGCAGGCAGGTCTCTGTGAGATCAAGGCCAGCCTGGTCCATATAGTAACTTCCAAATGGGCTGGGACTAGGGAGACACCTTATTTTCTTTCATGCAGGTGCAAAACTCTAGTCATGGCTGTGTATAATTTTGGTTCTTTCTCCAAGCATGATGTTATTGGAGAGTACAAAGTTTCCATAAACAATGGATTTTGGCCATGTAACCAAGTATTGGCATGATCTGCAGAGTGACATAAGGATTTGGTGCTAGGATCCACAAATGAGGGACACCATATGCTGATTTTTTTTCCTGAGGCTGTGTTACTTCACTTAACATAACAGCTTCTAGTTCCCTTCAATTACTTGCAAAGTTCATGATGTCATTTTTCTTTACCATTGCATAGAACTCCATTGTGTAGATGTACCACATTTTTATTATCCACTCATCAGTTCATGGACACTTGGGTTGCTTCCAGCTTTTTGGTATTGTGAAAAGAGCTAAAATAAACATGGTGGTGTACATATCTCTGCAATAGGATGAATCTTTTGGATATATAAAACCAGGCAAAGATACAACCCCAAAAGTAAACTATAGACTCATTTATATAATGAAGTACATGCAAAAAATTGCAATAAAATACTTGCAAACCGCATACAGGCACACATCAAAAAGGTCATCCACCATGACCGCTTCAGATTTATTCCCGAGATGCAGGGATGGTTCAACAAATGTAAATCAATATATGTCATAAAGCACATAAACAGACAGAAAGACATGAACCACATGGTTCTTTTAACTGACATGGAAAAGGCCTTTGATAAAATTCAACATGCCTTCATTATTAAAGTCCTTGCATCAGTCACTTTTCTGTTGCTGTGATAAAACCACCATGACCAAGGGAACTTACGAAAGGAAGAATTTATTTGAGTTTATGATTGACAGTTCCAAGGAATTGGTCACATTTTCTAAGACCTCCTAAAACAGCACCACACTAGGGACAAAATGTCTGAATACATGAAGCCTATGGTAAACATTCTCATTCAAACCACCACATTCCACTCCCTGGCCCCCATAGGCTCATGAACATATAGAATACATGTAAAATATATAAAATATATAAAATACATTTGGTCCATCCTTAAAGGTCCCCATAGTCTTTACCAGTCTCAATTCTATTCAAAAGTCTACAGTTCAGAGTCTCCTCTGAGACCCAGGGCAACCTCTTAACTGTAAGCTCCTGTAAAATCAAAAGACAAATTACATATTCCCAAAATACAGTGAAATTGAATATGCATTCCCATTCCAAATTGAGGCATAGTGAGTAAATATAGGAACAAATCAAGACTGAAAACCAGCAGGGCAAACAATCCTGTAGCTCGATGTGAGACTTCTGGGACTTTACTTCCAAAGGGCTTAGATGGCTCAGATCTTCCATCTTTGTGTGCAACATACATCTCTTAGGCTGGTACCACTCCCTGTATGCAGCTCTCCTTGGAAAATATCTCACAGCTCTGGCATCTAGTATGTCTTCTTGGGGTCTCCACTGCCAAGCAAGCTTCACCTTCAGAGCTTCACACAATGGCCTATCAGGGTCTTCTTTATGCAAAGATGCCCCTGCTGTACTCTGCCTGGCCTCTGCAGCTCTTGAAACCTGGGAGGAAGAACTGATGACCCCTTCACTCTTGCAAATTTCATGCCTCTAAAGTTAGCACCATGTGAATGAAACTGCTTAGTTTGGTTGCAAGTTTGGGATGGATCTTGGCCTACTTCAACCACATTTGCAGCTTTTCTCTGTCCTGGACTTGTTGGAGTAGAAAACCCATTCAGTATTTTCCTTTCAAAAGTTGGAGGCTTAGCTGGGTGTGCTCTTGCCCTGAAGGTACTGTTTCTATTTTTTACTTATAAATCTCTAGGCCTCTCCTTAATCAGTTTTATCACCTTATAAAAGAAATCCTCTCCTTCATGTGCCTTGGCTTCAACATTAATCTTCCTAGTGCACTTTTCCAATCCAAACTGTACATTCTGCATTTCTTTCTGCCCCATTTGCTCTTTTTCACTGTAGATCTGTATAATATTCTTCATTAATAGCCATGCCACAATTTCTATGTTAGTCTGTCTTGAAATATTCTCTGCCAAACAAATTAGTCCACTGCTTTTCAACTTAGCCTCAGGCAAACATTTGGGCTGTGGGAAAACTCCAACCAGACTCTTTGCCAAAATATTCCAGTTGCTGCTTAAGTCCTTATGTTCCTCTGGAACTACATTTTTCTCAGCACTGGTTTCTTCCAGGCTTTTACAAGAATGGCCCATTAATCTCTCCTTACAGCAGTCAGCAGTTTTTCTAGCCCAAAGTTCCAAAGTCTTCCACAATTCTCCACACATCCACATGGTTAGGTTCTTCAAAGACAACACCCCACTCCTGGTACCAATTACTGTATTAGTCACTTTTCTGTTGCTGTGATAAAACCACCATGACCAAGAGAACTTATAAAAGGAAGAGTTTATTTGAGCTTATGATTGATGGTTCCAGGGAATTAGAGTCCCTTGTGGCAGGGAGGCATGGTGGCAGGAACTGGAGCAGAAAGGTGAGATTCACATCTTCCAGTGAATACATGAAGGAGAGAGAGAGAGAGAGAGAGAGAGAGAGAGAGAGAGAGAGAGAGAGAGAAACCGGAGACTGGAAAGGCTTGTTGAACTCTCTAAGCCTGCCCCCAGTGACTTAGTTCCTCCAGCATGGCCACATCATCTAAGACCTCCCAAAACAGCACCATCATCTGGGGACAAAATATCTCAATACTTGAAACCTATGGAGGACAGTCTCATTCAAACCACCAAAGTCCTAGAGGGAATTGGGCTGGAGGGTACGTTCCTCAACATAAAGTCATATACAGCAAACCCAGAACTAGCATCATTGTAAATGGAGAAAAATTAGAAGCATTCCCCTTAAAGTCAAGAACCCAGCAAGTCTGTCCCCTATTTCCATTCCTTTTTAATACAGTGCTTAAAACTATTGCTAGAGCAATAAGAAAAGAGAAGGAAATTGTAGGAGTACTAATTGGAAAAGAAGAGGTCAAACTATCCATTTTTGCAGATGGCATGATTGTAGGAAGATCCAGTTTGAATTGAGGGCTAGTTCTCAGCTAGCATGTCTCAGGGCCGAGGGTCTGACCCTACCCCAAGGAGGAACAAACAACGTGGCCAGGTGTGTGATGTTGGGTGGGACAAGGGTGTGCAGTGTCGCAGAGTTGGGGGGCTTATGATTGGTCCTGGGAACTGACGTCATTTGCTTTATAAAAACAGGCTGTAGCAAGGAGTAAATTTGAATTTCCAAGTAACATCATCACGGGATTCCCAGCTGTCATTTTTATTAATTATTGCACACATACAGGCCAAAGTAGGGCTGCATTTTGTTCAGGTGGCCAGTGGGTTGGAAAGAGGTCCCCTTGTGGACCACCAATCTGTGTAGCTGGTGTTGTGAGTGGACATAGGCTGAAGATAGGCCAACAGCCATCAGCCTGGAAATTCCTGTCCAGGGTTCAGCAGTCTCTGGGCAGGTGGGAAATCACGGCCAAGAGTGGAACATGTGTCTCGTGGGTCCAGGCTAAGGGCCCGAGTTGGAAGTATCTCTCAGGTTGGGTTATAGAAGAAACCAACTGACCTCTGCCCTGAGGGCTCAGTTCCCCACAGTGTCTGCAAAGTGGGCACTGTGTTCCTCTTCCACTTAGCAGGGCTGTGTGGTCCCTGTTTGGCACAAAAAGAAAGCTTCCTACACATGATTATATAACAAAGGGTTATCAAAATTCTACCTGAAAACTCGGAAATGATTAACAGTTTCAGTAAAGTGGCAGGTTACAAAGTCAATCTAGAAAAATCATTAGCCTTTCTTTATGCCAAAAACAAGCATTCACAATAGACTCATAAATAAATAAATATCTTGGAATAAATCTGACCAAAGACACTAAAGATATGTACATTGACAATTTTAAATCATTGAAAAAGGAGATTGAAGAAGAAACCAGAAGATGGAAGGATCTCCCATGTTCATGGGTTGGAATGACTATCCTACCCAAACCAATATATAGATTAAATGCAATCCCAATTAAAATCCCATGACTTTATTCACAATTAAAATAAATTCTGAAATTCATCTGGAAAAACAAAAGACCCCAGAAAGCCAAAGGACCCCTGAGCAAAAAGGGATTCTTTTTTTTTTTCTTCTGTTTTTGTTCATTTTCAAGTTTGTTATTAGAATATAGATTCTATTGATTATTTGTTGATTTTTGCAACCTGTTACATTGCTGGAAATATTTATGGAACATAAGATGTTTTTGGAGTTTTTAAGAGTCTTTTAATTTTAAAGTCAAGTAGTTTGCAAATACAAATTATTATTTTCTATTTTCATCTCTTATTTCTTTCTCTTTTCTT
Source organism: Rhizomys pruinosus (assembly GCA_009823505.1). NCBI lineage: Eukaryota > Metazoa > Chordata > Mammalia > Rodentia > Spalacidae > Rhizomys > Rhizomys pruinosus. The sequence goes on from VZQC01012117.1 coordinate 318,653, forward strand.
ATCACTCAAATTGACTTTGAGAACTATATTTTATTTTATTTTTTTAAATTTTATTTATTTATTTATGTATATGAGTGTACTGTCTGCATGTAGGTCTGTGCACCCGTGTCGTGCAATGCCACGGAGGTCAGAAGAGGGTGTCGGATTTCCCTGGAACTGGAGTTCTCCTGGAATTGGAGTTACGGATGGTTCTCAGTGACCAAGTGGGTGCTGGGGATTGAACCCGGCTCCTCTGCAAGAGCAGTCGGTGCTCTTAACTGCTAGGCCATCTCTCCAGCCCCAAGAATTATATTTTAAAAAGACAAATAATGTAGCAACCTTAGCTCATCCTTGAATTTAGAGAAAATGTTTTCATTTTCTTTCAGTTATACAACATCTCTTTATACACAAAATGTTCTAAGTCTCTACACCACAGAGGTGGTTGTACATCCATGTTTATTGCAGCATTATATATAGTAGCCATGAAATGGGGCCAGCAGAGATGTCCAGCAACAGATGAATGGATAGTGGGGTACATATGCAAGTTGTAATTTTATACACCTAGAAAGATAAATAAAATTATAATATTTATAGGAATACCAATGGAGAAATAAGTCACTATGTTAAGTAAAATGAGCCAGGCATGATCTGGGGAGATGGCGTAGTATGAAATGCTCACACAAGCATGAGGACGTAAGCTTCAGTGTCCCCCAAATCATGTATAGTGTATATAATTCCAGCATTCTTCATAAGAGATGAGAGGGTCTCTAGCTCTCATTGGCTTACCAGCCTGGACTATGCATCAATGAGAAATAGACATTGCCTCAAACAAGTTGGAAGTTGAAATAACACCAGAGCTTGTCCTCTGACCTCCACAAGCTCTGGACCATGTGCATACCTGCACTGTCACCCATGAACAAATTATACCTCCAACCAGATAAAAATAAGGCAGAGTCAGCAAGACAAATATCATGCTTTCTGTCATGTGTTGCATCTAGAATATTTGGCACCAGGGGTGAGGTATCAACACTTCCTGTGGCAAGCAGCAAGCCAGCCTCTCTACATGTCTTGGAGAGGAAACTTTCACATGGTAGTCATGGTGTAGCTGTCTTTATGTATTTAATTACCTATATACAAGTGACTATATAAGTAATTAAATACAGAAGTTGGTGAGATTTGTAATATGCAATTGTAAGCCAAGATGTATTAAGAGCCTCAGGACTAATGACAGATGGCATCTACTAACAGTTTCCTTCTAGAATGATTTCTGGATTGCAAAGAAGTCTGTATTCATGTGCACTGTTTACTGGCTTTAGGTATTGAGGGTATTCATTATCTTAGTTTTTCCTTTTTTTTTTTTTTTCTTCTTTTGGGGGCTGTATTTTTGAGACAAGGTCTCCCATTAGTCCCAGGAGGCCTGAAGCTCGCTCTGTAGACCAGGCTGGTCTTGAACTCACAGAGACCTGCCTGCCTCCAACTCCCAAGTGCTGGGATTAAAGGCGTGTGCCACCACTGGGAAGGGGGAATTCCATGATGTGGAGTTCATAGAGTTTCATAAAATCATTCTTTGGGATATAGGAATTATTGAATAAATGTTTATTTTTATTCTCATAAATTTTACTAGTATTTTAGAAACCAGAAGGAAGAGTGGATATGAGTCCAGCATTTAAAATGGTGGTTATGGTTTCTCAGAGTTAGATTGAACTATGCATAAAGTTGATTTTGGAAAAGAAAGGCAAAGACTAAATGAAAAAATGAGGACAATTGTCCTCAATTGTGTTTGTGCAAGCCCAAAGAGCATGTGATAATGGATTCTTAATTAATTTTTGCCTTTGGGTAAATAATTAGTGCCTCTGTCCATCTGATCTACATAAATGGCTCACATTTTTAACTTTAAACAATAAATATTTTGTTTAATATATAGATTTTGATTATTGCTCAAAGGCCATCAACTATTTTATATATATATATATATATATATATCAGATGTCATTTGATGTTGCTACTCTAACTATATTAATATTTCATGATGATAACAGTATAATAGAATTAAATGACTGGTCTACTGAGTGCTCTCATTCCTGAGACAAGAGCTTATACCTGGTACTATTTTCAGTGGAATCATTGAGCATAGACTGGTTCATTAAACTCTAGAAAGTACCATAAAAACAATATGAAGAAATACTGTAACCATTCAATTTTATAGCTGAGAAATAAGACTTACAGAGGGCACATGAATTGTTCATTCACTCTACTGGTAAGTGGCTGGACTCTGACACAAGCAGCTGCACCCCAGAATACACAGTTCACTGACATCTAACAGAGAAAACAGTCTGACTGTATATCAAGCAAGGAGATGATTTTTTCCAAGAATGTAATGCATTTTAAGTAAATAAATCTTAGTCACTCATTCATACATTTTTGTGATCAGTCAAGGAATCCTTAATGAGCATATAATTGTAACAGCTTTCCGTGTATTTATTACTAGTGTTCCAGTGACCCATTTCATGACCTGGAAATTTGGTGTCAAAAGTTCTTACTGATATCCAACCATGCATGTCTTAGAGATCCCTACTATTAAAGGGCCTTGATAGATATATGGATTTATTTATTGTAAATTACTCACTAGAGAGAGACATTTCATTGTAAAACACCCCTGGTATTGATTCAGTAAAATGAGGGTGTCATCATTAAACAAATCTTCCCAAATGCCCGTGCTATTAAAACTAATTGACCATGCCCTTTCTTTAGTTCTTGGTTGTATGTTTCATGTTCTCACTGAGGATGGTTTTATCTGCCATTTACACATATTTTTACACTATCTCAGGGGTCTCTTTCTTTAAATATATATCCAATTCTGTACTCTGAAATTATTTTCCTATTATGGTATATTAATAATTCAGCTATTCATACTGGGGATTTTTCCGGACTTTTTGACTAAACTCTTCATTTACCTTTTCTTCATAATTATATTAGGCAGTTTGGTCTATCATTTTAGTCACAATCTTGATTGTTTACCTCATGTTATCAATCTGGCAATCTTCCAATCCTTGAGAAACCAAAAAGAACAAAAACCTACTTACTCTTTGTCTATTATTTTGCAACTAATTAATGTTCAATGAAATTACACATTAGTATAGATTAGTACCACTGATAATTTGTAGATATTGAACTGGAATGCCTATAAATCAGCAGAGAAATTCTATTGTTTCTCCAGTTCACTCATTATCTTTCAATACACTTTACAGATTTTTTTTTCAAATCTTTTTTGTGTATCTAAGATCTGATCTTGCCAGTCCAATTATTTTCGACAAATGAGTTAATTTGTAGAGAAAAAAACAGAAGGATACAAGAACTCCATTGCTCTTTTATTCTTGAACAATGTGTTGGTATCTCTCTTCCTCTTCAGAACCAATTTTCTCATCATGGCTTGGAGCACATTCTAAGTTTCTCAGAAGAGGTTAAGTAGATGGGTGGTTTGGAGCCATTCCTGTCTTGAATTGGTCTACAAAGATATTTGGAAAGACAAAAGGGAATCAGCTTTCTTACTACTATGAGGAGACCTATAATATTTAGGTACATAATGTAACAAGGAAAAAACACAAACATTCCTTTGAGGATCATACTTGTGTTCATAAAATCAAGATTAGAAATGGACAAAAAAGTACATATAAACTTCTTAGATAACATTAGACTCTGTTACAGATTAAATTATTTTCATATTTGCTTTGCCAAGGGGCCCATGGTTTTTAAATAGACAAGTGAATATATTCCTAATTCTCCCTAATGGACATAAATATCTGGTAGGGGGATTGTCACCCTATTGTAGAGTAACTTCACTTGATCTATTTATATATGTACATGTTGATTTAGTTGTTTAAGTCAACTGTTTTCTGACCAATATTTTTCTCAACTTGAAGGTATTAACTTTTTTTAAGTTGGTTAACAATTTTAATAAGTATAGTGAAATTCAAACCTTTAGAAATTTTAGTATTAATAATTATTTTAGCTATAATAGCAAGACATTTATACCTTTAAAAGTGTTTTCTAAATTAAAATGCATATTGAATTTGATCTATGTATGACAAAGAAATATTTTACTGCAAGTATTTAATAACATTCTCTCACTCTTTTCCTAGGTTCTCCATATTACGTTTCACCTCAGAGTGTAGACATTAAATTAACTGTAAGGATTTTTGTCTGTAGACATTTTAAAAATTTACCCTTAAAAATAAGAATAGATGTTTCCTTCATTTTCAATGATTAGAAAATAATAAGGGCTGGAGAGATGGCCTAGCAGTTGAGAGCACCAACTGCTCTTGCAGAGGACCCAAGTTTGATCCCCATCACCCACATGGCGGCTGAGAACCATCTTTAACTCTAGTTCCAGGGGGAGTCCAACACCCTCTTCTGACCTCCATGGTACTGCATGACACGGATGCACAAACCTACATGCAGACAGTACATTCATACACATAAAAAATAAATAAAATTTAAAAAAGAAAATAATAAAGGAGACTGCCAATTTCATTGGTGCTATGGGTACCACTTACCAGTCAAGAGCTTTGTAATTCTTAGGTAAATATGTATAAGAATATTAGCTAACACTAGCAGTAAAATTTTTCATTTTTAAAAAGTGACAAAAATCACTGAAAGGTTTATCAACTGATGAATGAAAAATGATATGTGATATGTCCATGCAATGAAATATTGTTTGGTGGTAAAAAGAATGAAATACTAGTATGTGCTACGTGTTGATAAATCCTGAGGGTGTTATGCTTAGTGAAAGAAAAGAGGCCTCAACACACAGACACAGGGAAAAAAAAGAAAAGAAAAGAGGCCCCAAAGGCCACATACTACAATATTCCATTTCTATGACGTCCTCAGAATAAGCAAAACATAGTTTATATTTCTGCCTCCCATACCACCAATTCTTATTTAATACTTTTTGTTGAAAAACTTCCTTAAAACCCCAGAAAATACTTATTTCTGATAATATGTGCTCGTAGTTATTTGGATTTTATTTAAGTCAACTTTAACTTTGAATATAATAACAGCATCAGCCAAATAGCACTTCGGATGCCATCTACTTGCTCTTCCCTTGTCATAGCCCTTCATGGAAAGATGGACCAGTTATCCCATAAATTTTATGTCTTCTCACTGACTTGACTTTCATTCACCGCATTTGGCTTCTGCACATCCTCACGACTGTCTTGAAATCAACAACTGATCTGTGTGTGAGTTAGTATACCACATGCCTTAGACTCTCATAATGCCTCGCCTTTTGATAGCTTTCAGGTGGGTTTCTACATTTCAATAATGCCTTTCACTTTGTACTGCAGTGACACCTTCTTCACATTTCCTTTCTTTTTGTTGTATTCAAAGTCTCTATTTCTTTTCCTACTTCAGAATCTTCTATCTTGATCAACATTTTGCCTGTCCCCTACCTCCACTTTCCAGTCTCTCATAATCACCTATGCATTCTCTGCTTCTCTATGCTACTGAGCTTTAGATTTTATATTTAATATGATCAGACAATACTTATTTTGATATACTTATTTTTTGTTTAGCATAATGTCCATTGGGTCGTCCTTACTATCATGAATGGCAGAATTTCCTTCTTTTCAAATGTATGTATTTCTTTCCATATATAAAAATGGTTTTCATCTATCTGTCAATTGGTGGATGGATATTTAATTTATTTCTGTATCTTGGATAATTTGAATAATGTTGGAATGAACATGACATGCATATATATTTATGTAATAATTTCAATTTTTGAGATATAAGCTCAAAAGTGAATTTTTATGGCCAATTAACCTCAAACTAAGGTCTCAGAGACACAGTGGAGAAAAGATAGGCTTGTTAATAAATGATATGATAAAAATAGATATTCACAAACAGAAGAATAGAATATATTCTTAACATATAGTACATAAATAAACTCAAAAATCAATATAAAATTTAAATATAAGTCCTGAATCTGTAAGTCTACTAGAAAAAATTACAAGGACAAAGCTCCACACTGTTAGTGTGGTGAATGACTTCTTAGATAAGACAACAAGGCATAGGAAAGAAAAGCAGAAATGGGAAACTGAGGGCTCAGTGTGGATGGGGGAGGTAGTCAGGAAGCTCTACCCTAGCTCAATATTGATTGGCAACTGATGGATATGGGAGACAAAGAGACAATGTTCCCTACTGGTAGTTAACCAGACTCCAAGTCATGACTCACAACTAGGAGCATGTGGCAGGTGCGGAACGGAATTCACAGGCCTTTAAAAATGAATAAATTGGTGAATGAACAAATACATATTTTTAAAAATGAAAAAGAAAAGAACAGATAATCCAGGGCATGAAATTGAGAGAGATGTGGTAAGAAGGGGAAGAAGAGGAGGAAAGTGTCTGAATATGACCAAAATGCAGTGTATAAATATCTGGATCTATAAGAAAAATGGAAAACGATCAGGGGTTCAGATCCTTTCTTTTAATTTTATATTACTCTAAAATATGAATCCATACCTTTGGCTCATGTACATTAATTACCATGACTGAAAGTAGGTGGTAAGTTAATTCAAGGGCTCATTATAATATTCACATTATAACATTACAGTTGCTTTCAGATAGAAAGAAATATAACAATAACATTGCTCAGCTTTTCTTTCAGTTGGAGGATTTGGTGCTAGCATCTACAAATGAGGGAAACCATTCCCCATTTTTTGTTTCTTTTGGGGGGACTGTGTTACTTCACTTAGCATAATGGCTTCAAGTCCCATCCATTTACCCGCAAATCTTATGATCTTTCTTTACCCCTGCATAGAACTCCATTGGGTAGATGTACCCCATTTGTGTTATCCAGTCGTCAGTTGAGGGGCATTTGAGTTGGTTCCAACTCTTCACTATTGTGAAAAGAGCTGCAATAAAGAGATGTGCATATATCTTTGCAGCAGGATATGTCTTGTGAGTATATACCCAGAAGTGGTATGGCTGGGTCAGGTGGTAGGCCCATTTTGAGTCTTTTAAGGTTTCTCCACACTGCTTTCCACAGCGGTTGTATGAGTTTACATTCCCGCCATCAGTGGATGAGTGTTCCCCTTTCCCCACACTTCTCCAGCATTTGGTGTCTTTTGTTTTCTTGATCTTAGTCAGTTTTATCAGAGTGAGAGAAAAAAAGAAGGGATGTGTGGATGAAACTGATCAATGAATAGTTGGTTACATACAGCATGATGTTTCGGTGCACGATTTTACAGTAGGATCAATATAGATGTGATATTGCATGCATTTCAAAGCCTCAAAGAAATAACTATGTAATTTTGTTTAGAACTGTGGAATTTTTAACTGCAAAGAAATTATATGTGTTTAACAACCTAGACATGTTCAGCAGTTTTAAGTTTTAAAAAATGTATATATGCATGAAACATCATGTGACCCTATAAATATATATATATAACTTTATATTTGTATATGCCAGACAAAATAAATTAAATAAAAAACAAAAAATGGAAAATGAAATTGTATCAAACTGAAAAGTTTCTGCACATCGACAGAAGCAAAAACAGAGTGAAATAGCAACATATAGTTTGGAGGAAGTATTTGAAAAATATTCATCTTATAAGGGACTAATACATTAAAAAATGGAATGAAAATAGCTCAATAGCTATTAGCTAGATAACCCATTTTGAATGGACAAGAGTTGAGGCAAATATTTCTTAAAAGAAGATGTATGGATGACAAAAATAAATGTAAAAATTGTATAATTGCTGGGTGTGGTGACACGTGCTTGTAATCCCAGCTCTTGGGAGGCAGAGGCAGGTGGATCTCTGTGAGTTCAAGGCCAGCCTGGTCTACATAATGAGTTCTAGGACAGCTGGGGCTACAGGAAGACCCTGTCTCAAAAAGACCAAAAATGTTCTATAATTATGGAACTGTAAATTAAAGACACAATTAGATATTATCGCAAACCTTTGCAACAGTTATTATCAGAAAGAAGAATGGCAATAAGGGTTGTGATGTTGTAAAGTAATGGTACCTTGTATATTGTGAGTGGGAATGCAGACCTGTATTAGAAGGCACTACAAAGCTTCCTCATAATGCTCTAAACAAATAAAAGAGGAATACACTAACAGACAAAAATGTAAGGAGAAATAAATTTCAGATTCCACAAACATATTTTAATAAGATGGCTTCTCTGCTATTAGGAAGAATGAAATGGAATTTCATTTTGCTCACCATAGATTGTGTGATGTTAATTTAACTTTAATATAGCTTTCTTAAAATCAGAACAGTAATAGTGGTCATCAAGAGACATAATCCTAAGCATTTTTCACTTAAGATAAAATATAATAGAAATTATATAATATATTTTGTATCATGCCATTTAAAAATAATTTTATTAAAAGTAACAGAAATGAAAATTATCATTTTCATGTCATATTTTTTATTTCCTGTGAAGGAACATATTAGTAATAATCTCTACCATTAAGATTAAGGAAGATGCTCCAATAATTTTAATTATGTAAACCTGCCTGTGGATTGCCTTTTGAAAAAAAAGAAGTACTTAAGAATTTTATATTTCCTTTCAAATTACTGACAGCAACCAGAGGTGTGAGGTCACTCCTCAGACATTGTCATCTCACCTAGAGTGAAAGGGAAATGGAAACACGATGAGAATCAGTCTCATTTGCTCACTTTGAACATAATAAGGCACTTTTACACATGTACTTAGGGCTCTCTTGTAGCCACACTGGTCCTAATTAATGTTCACCACCTAACATCTTCTGGGCTGAAGAATGAATCCAAGAGAATCTACTCAGGAGGAGAAAGGTGAATTACAACATGAAATAAATTGAAAGACTTAACAGAAAATGGTTTATAAAAATAACACATAAAAGGAGTGGTTTTCAATAATATGCTCACATTCGCGTTATGTTTGTTGAATAATTAGGAGAAATAAATGAGCAATTTTTTAATGCATGATGCAGACACTATGGACACGACACATTTTGATTTCATACTTGATGCTTCTGCTATGTTTTTGGTTAGTGCTGGCCTATTAAGCTTCTAATTTATCTACTGTCATGAAGGCTTCTGAAAATGCTGTTCCATAAATAATAGAGCAGTGATCCATAACCACCTCCCATGTAACAGCATCAAGCCCACTGCAGCTAATAGGACTGAGCAGCCGTTGCTAGGTGCCGAAATGCTGCTTGCCTATTTAGGAAGTGATATAGTTTTGTCTCCCTGCTAAGATGACAAAACTGTAATTAGAGATTAATCAAGAGCTACATTACGGCCACAGTTTCCTGCAGTCTGACTTTTGTTACCCACCAGCAGTTAAGTGCATCTGCCTGTGTTTACCAGTTCTCTGGAGATTTAGAAATTTATTGTCATATTTACAGGAACAGCTGCCATGCAAGTTGTCAAATCATAACGAACTCAAAAGAATGCATATAATTAACTACTACTTTAGTCATTTTATTTTTTGAAATGAGGCTTCACTGAAAAGGATTAAATGACATATTACAAAACCAGATATTTTGTTCCTAGCTTTTGTTATTTTCATTAAAATATTATATCATCCATATGGAGATTTACAGCAGATGAAGATCAATTAATATATTCAGAGATCAAATACAGGCTGATAACAAAGGGAACCTGGATCATGTGATCAGCCTGGAAAATCATGGATATTAACGCCCTGTGAAGTTTTCTGTTAGCACAACTCTGTTAAGAAAAAAACATGTTGTATGGCATTTTTCATTCTTTGAGGTTGTTACTATTGCTATAGATGTTTGTTTAATCTGCCTTCTTGTTAACTCTTCCTCCTCTTTTTTTATTTACATAGCATATTTTAATATTTAAAATGCATTAGTATAAGGATACATTGTCACACATGTTTTTAAAGTTGTAGAAAAACCGATACTCTTAGAGAATGCCTTCTTTTATTTCACTGGTCACAACAGCAAAAAGAGGGTTATATGATCTTAGACTCCTAAATCTGAATAATTCTAAATATTGAATGAATTGGGACTTCCTCCTTTTATAGCTAATTTATAAGTTCATTAAATGAAGTGAAATTAAATATATGTCTATATTTCTTGTCTTATATAAAGTTGTTCAATAAAAGCTACAAATGAAGCAATTGGGGAAATACATTGTTTTAAATCTTACTATCTTACATACACTGTAGAATCAGATACCAATCACACATAGATACACATACCCATGATTAATTAAAGTATGTATGTTATTTAAAAGAAATAGCATTGATACTATTTTGGTTCTTGTAGTTTGCAGCAGAATTTTAGAGTAACTGCTTTTTATTTCAGTACACATGTCACCATTCGAATTTGTGCTCTTTAACCACATTCCATCATTAAAAGTTAGTTCAAATTAAAAAATGGCATTGTGCTAAGATTTTAAATTATAATATAATTTTTCAAATGTATCATAAGATTAAATATTGATCCACTCATTTATATTAAGCAAACATAATTCACATATATTCAGATAATATATGTATGATGATAATAATAATTCTACTTAAAAAAAAAACTTGTAAAGCCTATCATATTTATTTTGATGTTTGTACTTTTGTTACCTAGTAAACTATTTCTTACTAAAACATATTGCTAATTTAGGAAGAAACAAATAATAGAAAAAATAAAACATAGAAGTTAATCTGGCATTCCCTGCAGGGGTCAGAAGAGGTCATATGATCCCATGGAACCAGAGTTTTCATTTAACAGTTTTCATTAAACAGGCAGTTGTTATTTGCTATGTGGGTGTTGGGAATTGAACAGGCATCTTTTGAAGAAAAGCCAGTATTCTTGACTATTAAGCCATTTCTCCAGGTCCCAGAGCAATTTTTAATATCAGTGGATTTTGTTTCTATTTTCTATGAGGATTCCTACTTGGCAGGCACTGTGAGGATCCCCTTTATTGTTATCTTTTCAAACTGTGTCCTAGCATCATTGGGGGGAGATATACTAATGGTGGTACCAATTTAGAGGGGTTTGCCATACACAGTGCCACAGTCTAGTGAGCACACAAGCCAATTCTATAGAACTCCAAGCTCACAGGCAGTTATTATATCTGTTTCTCTCGGTAATTGTAGGTGGCTATTTTTTTTATTTGATATTGCAAATGTATTTTAAGCTAAATAATGTTTACAGAATTAGTAAGTATAAAAGTTTAATGTCCTCTTCCAATTTTTATTTTATTCCAATAAATTTCTAATAAAATTTAAAATATATATTATTCTAATAAATTTAAAAATTATCTAAAATTTAAAAATTATCTAAAATTTCAAAATTATCTAAACATTTGTTTTGGTGGCTCATTTTATACTTCAGTTTCTTTTCAAATTTAGACTCTGTTAAATGAATGAGAAGCAAATGGACAATCTTACCTTTTTGATCTAAGGAGTTTAGAAAAGGTTAACTTGCAGATGTTATCAGCTCTTGTGCCAAAGATTGCCTGCTGCCCACCATAGCTACAGCAGAGCCCAACACAATCATAGTGGGCTTTAAAGAAAGGAAAATGTGAAGATAGGTAACTGGGGGGGTTGAGAGGAGAAAGAGTGGAGGGGTGGGTAGAAAAGGAGCAAGATACATTGTATGTATTCTTGAAGAATGAATAAAAATCCTAAACGTACTTAAAACAATGGGTTTTCTTTTCCATGTATATTTTTATTGAATTTTTGTGCATTTCATACAAAAATATCTTAATTATCTTTTGAAACTCAATGCATGATTCTCAAGTGTGAACTTTTTTTCATTTGTCTGTTTCCTGTTAAAATACATTTTTATTGTTATTAAAATTTTTTATAATGCTTTTATTGATGTTTTGTGTATTTCAGACATCATTTCTCAGTTCAGTTTAGACATATTCCCTTCCCTTCCCCCCACCCCACCCCACCCCAGATCATGCATTCTGCCGTAACTGTCCTGCATCTTTCATTAAACTTTTTCATACATCATAAATCATTTCTCAATCCAATTTAGAATCATTCCCCTTTCCATGCACCCTACCCCACATGAGTTCATGTACTCTGCCATACATGTTCTGCATGTTTTTCTGGGTCTGTCTTGAGTTTTCTTCAAAGCAGAGGCTTATTGTTTTGGGAGAACTTCACTGTTTCAGTTTTTTTTTAAGTTCTTTTGTTGTTGTTGTTTTTGTTGTTGTTGTCTCCAACTTGTATTGCATATATATTTATTTATATACATGTACATATACACATACATAAATATATACATACATGCATATACATATCACCTGAACTGGAGGATTTCCTTTTCTTTCTTTTTTTTAGGCTAAAGGATGTCATGTTTTCCTTAAGGAAGTATTTGAAGGCTCCTCCTTGGCAAGCCCAAACAACCATCAATCCTGCCCTTGTACTCCACACTGGGGTCTTTCCTTCCCATCGTCATCCAAGTGAGGTCCAGTAAGTACCAAGTCCTGTCTTGATCTTCCTGTAATGGCCTCTGTGATATAGCCTGGGTAGACCAATAATGGCAGTCTATATTCTGAAGAGGCTAAAACTCCAGTGGCTGCTCAGTCCACAAGCTGGATGTCTCAGCAGTCCCCATCTGGCATTTAAGGTTTAGAGGATTCTTGGAGAGACATGAGTCTTCAGTCCATATTGGATTGTTAAAAAAAAAAAAAAAACATTCTCCCAGCAGCCAAGTGTCTATATATATCCCAAATCTATTTGGCTATTAGCTCTCTCCTTGGAGGAATAACTCACAGCAGATGCCACAAGCTTATGTCCTCTAGTGGTTAGGCGATGTTATAAGCCACAATAAGAACTTGTCACCCTTTATAGAGAAACCACAGTTTGCGGATTAGCATACCATCCAAGCATCTGTGTCTATGCTCACAACTTAGCTTGACATAATAAGTGGTACTGCTTAAATGCCTGTACATCCAATAGCTTGTGCTCTGTTAGCATGACTAAAAAGGGTATCACTGGGAAAGCTGTCAATCCATGAAGGGAAACAACCTGAACAGACTGGAGTCCAAAATGACAACTCCAAAGAAATTAGACTGTTTTCTTCTCACCCACTTGTGTCCCTTTCCCAAAGCCCAGGGAACAAACTGCGGAAGAGGAGGAGTGGTAGATTGTAAGGGCTGTGGAGAGATAGGGGTGAATCATGAGACTACAGGAATATAGTCTGGACTCCTGATTGATCAACATGCCTGTGCATACAAGCTTCTTCAACTGGACTATGGGAACTTTGGGTTGTTCAAAATTTGGACATAGATACTTGCAAAATGCACCAATTAGCTAATTGTATGACATACTGAGTAACATCAATGTTATCTGCAAACAACTGTGTCATTATATTGTAGAATCCCTTAAAAATAAAAAAAAAAATTAAAAAAGACCAAAAAAAAAAAAAAACAACAACCGTGTCTCAAGTGTGAACTCTATAGATGAAAAAATTGTGTCATAATATCAAACAGTTGGGAAAAAATAAACTTTCCTATGCCACTCATCAAAAAAAGCTGCTCTATGTAAAAGATGGAGGCCACTGTAGAATCTGACAACTGTTCAAACCAGAACATATATATCTAAAATATCCCCATTCCTAAGAGACACATCTACAATTGAACTCCTACACATAGAATGAAGGGCAGAGAGAAAAGGAGCATGTCCCTCAATTCTCACCAGTAATGCTTCTGTACACAATAGTGAGCCCAAGAGAAGGCCACACATGGTCAGCCTTCAAAGAATGGGAGCCCCCAGAGTGTGTATCCCTGATAGGACCCCTATATTAAACCTCATCTGTCCCTGGCTCAGGGATCATTGCAGAAGAGGGAGCAGAAAGATTGTAAGAGGCAGGTCTGGTGCATAAACCTAGAGAAGCAGTGGCTTAGAATAAACTGTAAGCTTTTACATATAAACCTGTGGCAATGTTGGCATCAGACATGAGATTTATGCCAACGGGAACAAGGTCTCACAGCGGAGCAAGAGAAATGGGTTGGAGAATGACCCTGGATTGAAAACTATGAGACTGAGTACTTTTAGGTGAGAAAGAATATGCCTTACCTAGAATTCCTAGATATGCTGACTAGACTCCAGCAGATCTATTTGCACAGAAGGACATCTGGGTTTGGGCTTGAGTGGATAGGGCTTAGCTTTGATATTCTAATGCCTGAGTTCTGATAGGGGTTGGGGCATGGAAGGGACATGTTTGGGAACCACGGTATGAGTTTTACAAATGATCAATTAAAAAAAACACCTAAAAAGAATAGACTTTTAAATCTCCTGCCACTTTCCAGCTTAAGAACTCCTCACCACAGGCTTGGCAAGTCCATAATGGCTAATAATGCATGTAGTTTGTGACTGTTATTGCTGAACAGGTGAGTTTCAGAATTCAATGAATTCCATCAGTACTTTCATTTTAATTAGGATAATTTTGTTCTTATGCATCTCAAATCTCTGAATATGTACATTTCCTCACATGTTCTTGAATTTATGGATGTTTTTCAGAATAAAATTTAAATGCAGTTTAAAATAACACAATTATGGTAAAACTTAACACACACCAAAAGGATAGCTGATCTTTTTTAGTATTGTATTAAACTGTATTGAGTTTGTGAAATTTGAGCTAAGTTTGTCTGGATCAGGTTTTATAAATTGAATATTAACTATGAATACTATTTGTGAATGGATACAAATGAGTCTAGAAATAATACATAGACTCAGTCACATGGGTGCTTATAGAACAGTTCACTTTTGCATGACTAGTACTCTAGTTTTCAAGTTCTTTTCTTCCCCACCATTGATGTTTTAGAATTTCACTTTGTGTAGCTGAAATCCCAATGAGAAGTGACTCTCTCCTGAGCCTTTGTATATATTTCTGAAGTGGTTTCAATTCTTCATATTTGAATCATGACACCGAGCTGCATCTTTTACTTTTGATCACAAGAGGAAAAGTGGTCTCTATGGCAACAGGAAAGTAGAAGTGTGGTTCCTGACAGGATTTTCATGTGACAGAAATGACAGCCATCTTTGTTAAGTAGTGCTGTGTTAAGATGCTACCTTTTGTGTCAAATTTACTGTGATATCCAAAATTGGGGTATTACAACTTTAAAGAAAAGATAGCTCAGCAATTAAAGTGTGCATTATGGAGTCTTTAGAAAGAACTTCCCATGACCTTCTGTTCAGTTTGATGTCTGATTTATGAAGCAGCATGGATTGGTGTTCCAAAATCACAATTAGTTAATGAGAAGACACCAGCCCTGATTGTGGACCAAATATATTTTCTTATAAATGATAAAAACTATCATATGAAGTGATGTTTTTACTTTTTATCTTAGATAACTTATTAGGAAAAAGAAAATGTCAATGTGCTCCAAATCTGAGCAGTAGAATCTAGCTAATATTTTCAGTGGCCCCTGTTTACTTTCATTTTTATTTAAAACAATGAGTAGTCACTATCTTCATCAAGTCCACCAACATACACAAACACACTCACAAATGTTCATGTTGTATATTTTGTTAAATGTCACTTTGAAATGTTTTTCTTTTAATTGCAATAAATTACAGGTGACATTAATTTCTCCTGTGCTACTGGATGACAACCCATCACACACATGCACATTGCTGTGCAACCATCACTATCTTCCATCTAGAGAAAGCTCTTTTCATCATGTTGAATATTCCTTCCTCAATACCCTTCAGCTTTCTGTCTCTGTGTCTAACTATTGTACGTACCTGAAGTAAGCAAAATCACAGTTTCATTCTGTTGTGATTTCTGTCAACGTAATGTCCTCTGAACTCATAAATTCTGTAGCATATGTCAGAATTTTCTTCCTTTTTAAGGCTTAATAGTTCTTTGTATGTAGATAGCACTTTTTGTTTATTCAATTAATCTTTAGCGTTTTCACCTTTCAGCCACTGTAACTAAACCAACGATGAACATGGTTTACACATATTTTTAGAATTCCTGATTTCAGAAAACAAAAGACATATGGAGTCCCTCATTTGTGGATCCTAGCACCAAATCCTTATATGCAAGTCAAGGTGGGTAACTTTTTAGTAAAAATAATACCACATTGACTAATATTACTATAGATATAGCTTTAAGTTTATGTCTCTATTTTCCTAAGTTCTTAGATTTATGAGAAAGAATAAATATCTTCCTTAAAAGTCATTAAAAGATGCATCAACTTGCTTTGTAATTTAGGAATGTAAAATTATATTTCTTTTCACCTGCATGGAACTTTACTTTTACAATGTAAATATCAAGTGTGTTTTGGAATTAACCTATAATTTATTTTCAGACTTTGTAATTTTGGTATATGTTTGGAGTGTATATATGCATATATTGGAGGAATATAAAATTAAAGGGAGCAACAGCCTGCAGATTGGTTTTGCACGAAGGATGCTTGTACTCATGGATTATCACTTATAGCTAAAAAAGGAAAAAAAACAACTGAGCGAAAGATGCAGGACAGTTATGGCAGAATACAAGATCTAGGATGGGGTGGGGGTGGGGGGGAGGGAAAGGGAAATATGCCTGATCTGAATTGGAAAATGATGTACGAAATGCGCAAAGCATCAATAAAAATTAAATAAAAAAAATTAAAGGGAACAACAACAATAACAAAAGTCTTCCTGATTTCAATTTTGATGTACATTTAAATTACTATATCCAATAGAAATTCGATTTAATATTTCAAGGGCTTATAATTTATCATACAGTATTCCATAGAGTCTAGTATTTTTACATTCCTACCACTAGGAATAGAAAGGTACCAATTTTTCTTTTGTGTGTGTGTGTGTGTGTGTGTGTGTGTGTGTGTGTGTGTTTTCGAGACAGGGTCTCCCTGTAGCCCCAGCTGTCCTGGAACTCACTCTGTAGACCAAGCTGGCCTTGAACTCACAAAGATCCTCCTGCCTCTGCTTCCAAGTGCTAGGATTAAAGGCGTGTGCCACCTAGCCCGGCAAAGGTACCAATTTTTCTTTATCTTTGACCACACTTGTTATCTCCATTTTGCATCACACTTTAAATAGTATCTCTATATTTAGGAGGATGTAATCATTGAAAATGTATCCTCTGTTGCCAAAATGCCAGTATTTAAAGCCAGATCTACATTAGGTAAAATTCCTTTACTTTAGGTTCTAAATGAAGAAATAAAAATAGTATTACATATATAGTTGATATAAATTGTGAGGTATAAATGGGATATAGCATTTAAAGTACTGAATAAAATCTTTGATAGATGTTGGCTATGATTACCATTAACTCCTCCACAAGCTATAGAGTGAATATTGTAATTACTTTAAAGATAAATATTAGAGTTAAGTTAGAACCACGATGCTACCAGTTAAGAAAAGATTCAATTTTGCAGCCCAAACTCATATCTTTGGCCCACTTTGCTGACAATTCTGTACTGAAGGTATAGGTGAGAAGAGATTCATAGATTGGAGTTACACATAACAAAAACTACACTAAACATTTATTCATTTATTGATTGTTTCTTATTTTCCATTTAATTCCTTTTAATTCCAATCAGGTAATCACATTTTATATTATTTTGATATGCTTTTATTTATTTTATTATATTCTTAAATATTTCAAAGCAGAAAGGACTGCGTTTCTTTCTTCCTAGGTTTTTCCTTTTTATATTTATTGATCATTCTTACGTGGATAACTTATTGTTAATAATGTTTGACTGATCCTAATAAGATAAATTTAAAAAGACCACTAGGTGTATGGAATGCTTATATTTAGAACATTTTGATGTTTATCCTGTTTTCACAAAATTAAAAATATATGGACAAGTATTTCACTGAAATGTATAAGTCCTATACCTCTGCAGGTTTACTTAATTTAGAGATTTGATTATGTATGAAACAAACTATTCTCCTGGTGCACACCTTTATCCCAGTACTCTGGAGGCAGAGGCAGGAGGATCTCTGTGACTTCTGGTCTACAAAGTGAGTTCCAGGCCAGCTGGGGCTACAGGGAGACACTGTCTCAAAAATACAAAAAGGAAAAAAAACAGAGTTATTCTCATATGAAACTTGCGTATATTGAAATATTAGATTCTAAATATTTTTAGATCTACCTGTGGATGAAGTATCACTCCCTAAAGCTTACTTAGTATACATATATAGTGTGTGTATTATATATAATATGTAATATGTAATTAACATATTATGTCATTATTTTCTTTCAGTAGTATTCCACTATCATACCAGGTGAGTCATGCAATCGGTGAGCCTATAGCTGATTGTCAACAATCTTATTCATAGAATTGTGAAGCTTCAGGATAAAATTAGAACCAATACATGCCTAATTCTCACAAGAGTGACTACCATGGGAAATAAACCACTAACAGTGGTATCGTTTTTCTTATTTCTTTCACATATGATTTTCAATTTGAGAATTCTATCTTTGTTACTTAGACTTTCTTTTATCCTTTAAGCATTGATCATTTAAATCCATGAGGATCATGTTAATGAGGTTAATGTTTATCGTCCTGTAACTGCACTGCTGCTGTTACCTCTATTACTGCCACCATCAAGAGTGCTGCTGTTACTATAAGATTTCTCCATGCTGAAGCAAAGTAAAATGAACCACAAGTAGTACAGGGGGCAAGTGAGGAGAATGGAGAAAAATGGCGTGGGCACTATCGAAGCAAGGAAGTAAGTTTATGGCTTCTGATAACTAAACCACTATGGTTCACTTGCAGGGCCATACACATGCTGAAGTCAGGGCAAACAAACACAGGACACAGAGAAGAGCACTTGTGGTTCAAAATCCAAGATTATTTACTCTAAAAAAATGAATACTGACTCTGAATTTTCTGAAAATATAAATGAATGCTTTGTTATTTATGAATTTTAATATTTTAAACAGTATAAAACATTTATATTATATACATACATCAAACATTTAATGATAAAGACCGAAGTCATAGACCCAAAAGAAACCAGTTTCTCAAGGTATATTTACTATTAAAAGTTGATAACATTTGTATTTGTACCATTGAATGAAAAAAAATTCAGTGTAAAGCAGAAAAACTCCATATATTGACATTTTAAAAAGCTTCTTAAATACTTACTGTTTTAAAGATAATGGCTGAAAAATATCTCTGATAAACATTTTTCAAGAAATATTTGAATAGGTCAGAATGTATAATTTAATTTTAAATAATTGAATTCTACAGATATGCAATATGGATTCAGATAGGTTTTCCAGAATTTTAAATAAGCAGAATAAACATGAGGACAATTGTTTTAATTTTTTGATCTTTTTTAGTCAGGGTCTCCCAGATTGCCTGGAGCTGGCTATGTAGACCAGGCTGGCCTTGAACTCATAGTGATCTGCCTGCCTCTGCCTCCAGAGTGCTGGAATTGAAGACATGCCTTATCACACCTGGCTTGTTTTAAAATTTTAAACCTTCAATCACAGTAGAAAACATAAGACTCAAAGATTCACATTCTATAAATGATATTTATTGTTTTACTGAATGTTAACTTCACAACCAAACCAATTTAATTATCAACATATGTTTTCATAATATGCAAAGATCCTCCTCTAAATGTCAAGAAGAAAGAACATTTAAATCTGTTCTAGAGACACAAAATATACAAAATAGCCATTAGAAACAGCTTAATAAAATCTTGCATCTCATTGAAATGTTATAAAGCTTACCACTTTTCTACTGATTTTTTACCCTCTTAATTTTTATTCTTCTGGGAAGAATAGACTCAAAATTATTTTTTAATTACTTTTAAAATGGAAAATTCCAGTGGAATAGGGAAGAGCATTTATATATTTGTAAGTTTGGCTGTCACTCGGGATCAAATACAAAACTCAAAAGGCAGCTGCACAGCAAAGAGGAACAATTTTGTTCTTGACAATTACCTTGATTGTAGATAATCTGATTTGGACTGCTGTGTGTGTGTGTGTGTGTGTGTGTGTGTGTGTGCATGCATGTGTGCATGTGTGTGTGTGTACACATATATATGACAAATCTTATATTTGAGTTAGTGCCTAGTTGTGGGTTTATTAGGTCAAAATACAAAAGACAACATAGCTAATAAGCATGAAACATTATCAGGATTTAAAATCTAAAATTGTAGTCAATTTTCCCAAACTCAGAGCTTTGATGAAAAATTGTTTATTGCGTGGCTAAGTCCTTATCTTGAAGGTATCTTCTGGGCTTTGAAGATTTTTATCATAGTCTTAGAAATAAAAAAAATCGAGCAAATTGCAGTGCTTTTCTGTAATTTTGCAAAACAGGGTGTTTCAAGATAAATTATACTAGTGGACTGTATCTGTCTTGTACCACAAAACACATGTAAAATACCTGTAATTTAGTCATTTCAAGGCATGCATGAAAAGGTAATAAACACAAACACACATCATAGTTTGCAGACATGCAGACTTCACAACTTAGAAAGATCTCAGGCTTACTAAATATCAATGATGAAATATGAGCAGCACACCAAACTACAGAAAATTGCCTTCAAATTTAAGGTACAATTTATTTCAAATGCGGTAAAGTTATACCTAGAAACACTGCAGCAGAGTGAAATACACCTGGATTTATTCTTTTATAGTTGAGTGCACACACACACATACACACACGCACACACACATGAATACACATATACACAAGGAGTATGTGTGCTACAAATCATGATTTATTCTAGGTTTAAATTAATTGTCTTAATATTTATGCTAAAACTCTTTCCTTCGAAGCCTCTTTGGGCTCTATAATTTTTTGAATTCCAAATTTTCTCAATGCTTATTTTCAAATATCTAGATACTTCCTAGGAATTTTCTTATGACATTTTATAGTCATAAAGTATTTTATGGTATTAAAATAATAAATAAATAAATAAATAACTAATAAAAGTATTTTATTAGTATTTTATAGCTATCTTCTCTCTTCTAATCAATCGAATAATAATATTTTATTAATTTGAAAATACTTTTAAATTCACCTATAGTGACTTTGATTTCAAGGTAAAATAGTATGGTAATATTTAGCTTTTGCTTAATTTTTCATAATAAAACAATAATGTGAAGGAGATAAGAATACTGGCACTTTCCATTTGTTATTTCTCAAGGAACATGTAAACCAATCCCCCCATGTTCATCTTTGTTGATTATAAATCAGAAGTTGAATAGTGTTTGAACTTTTTTCTCCTTAAGATGTATCTAAATAGGTGAAAAAAGTCCCAAACAACAATATGGATGTTTGCAAATGGCCAACTCCACGTGCATAGAACACTGAAGGCAACCTCAGGAAACAAAACTTCTGTCTTTTACTTGTTGAAAAGGCCACCTTAACACCATCATTTAGTTGACTTGTATGAGTGGCCTCTGTTTGAAAATTCTAATAGTTAATTTTTAATAGCCGTTGTCTTACATATACCAATATAGAAACAAGGAAATAAACTTGCTAGAATTCAGACTTCAGCACAAAGTCAGGAGTTGTAATACACATATAGGAATAGATAATTTTATAATTATTTTATTTGCATATAATTTTGTCTTAAAATTTAGTTTTTAATTGACAGTTTTGTATTTCATTCAGAACATATCAGTCAATATTAATTTCCTTTATACCCCCTTCCCCACAGGCACCCTTGCCCAGCCCCTCAACCTCCATAATTCATATAATTTGTCATTTGTGCCAAGGCTCATTGTGTCAAGTTAGCATCCCTAGGTGTTCCTCAGTGAAAGTCCATCCATTAAAGTCTACTTGGCCCATCTAGAGTTCCTTGCTTTGAGATCAGCTCTTCCTCACCCAGCAATAATCAGCTGCTAATATTTCTGCTAAATTTGGGCCTGCTGCCCATTTCCACAGCTCTGTGCTGGGTTTTATTGGTTACATTTGCATCGGTCTTCTCTATCCTGACACAACCTTTCTAGGATCATATGTGTCCCTGGAGCTTTTCTGATTGTATTTCCACATGGTCATGCACCTCCTCCCTGGATCTTACAGTCTTTCTGCCCCTGCTTCAGCAATGGTTCCTGAGCCTTGGGTGAGTGAAGCCGAATATAGGAGTACAAGGACCCATACTTTGTAGACTCATAATCTCTAAGCTTTGGCTATTTGTGCCCCTTTGCTTTCCTGGCCGTCAGCGTCCTCTTTGTCTCTTGAAGTTGTGTGAGCCTTAGTTGTAGAGGATTCGTCAGCGTCCTCTTTGTCTCTTGAAGTTGTGTGAGCCTTAGTTGTAGAGGATTTATTGTAGATATGCCATTTAGGCTTGGGAAATTCACGATGTCTATGTGTGAGCAGTTGTATAACTCTGTAATAGTCTCTGTCTGGTGAAAAAGAGGCTTCCTTACTGAGTGGAGACTGGGCTATTTAGATGTAAATATGAGATTAGGCACATTTTGCATTTAGGAAGAAATTATATTAGTATAGGGATGTGACAGCCTTATGGTTTACTCGATGATCTGTTATCTATCCACCCATGTGTATTTGGCTGTGTTTATAGTATCACACGTCTCTTCCCATTGAGTGGGGTTTAACTCCAATTAGGTAACCATTGATTGGTCCCCAAATAAAAGTGCCAGTATTGTATCAATGCCATGTGCTGTGCCAGTCATTGATGTGGTTATTTGTTCTTACAGCTGGTGTTAGACCATCAATTGGTGTTTTCTCTTAGCAGCTTGTATAGTGCTCTCAAAAGCTATGAGAACTAGCCTCCAGGGAAGTGTCTTCCACATTAGTTACAGCTCCATTGTTCAAAATCCAGTCTACAAATTACATTTTGTCTTCAACCATAGGGTCTTACCTTCAAATTCTGGGAGGCAATCAAGGGCTGTGGCAATAGCCTATGTAATTTTGGGAGTCTTGTGGACCACCCTGGCCAACAACTCAAAGGAAGGTTTCTCCTATCTGGCACTGCTCCTTGTTATGTAGCTGTCAAGTCTACACATGGACTCAGGTAGAGATATTGTAGGTATAATTTGTCATTAGGTTCTTGGACTAATGTGATTCCCTCTACTTTTTTACCCTAGCTAGACATTATTTATCCCTCCTCTTGCTCTTTCCCTGTCTAATCCTTACTCCATGCCTTCCTTATTTAAAATGTCCATATATTTCCCAGTTCTCCCTTGATAATACCATTCCCCTCCAGTTTCACCTTTCTTGAACTCCTTTCTATTTATCCTCAAATTTCCTTATGTAACCCTCCTTACTACTTCCCATGTAAGTAACCCCATTTTATTCATTTTTCCTTTAGTAATACCTGTATGCTACTATTCTTCTCTCTCAGATTTCTTCTTTCCCTTTACCTTCTTTGTTTCTTTCCATTCTCCTGGTTTCTGTGGCTATAATAAGGATATATACTCACATATAAGGATTTGGTACTTGGATCCAGACATGAGGGAGAACATACATCATTCATTTTTTTCTGAGTCTGTGTTACTTTACTTATTTGAATACCATCCATTTACTTCAAGTTTCATGCGTTTTACTTTTCTTCACTACTGTAAATGTGCTGCACTTTCATTATCCACTTGTCAGTGGAGGGACACTTAGGTTGCTGCCATCTCTTAACTATTGTGAAAAAAGCAGCAACAAACATGGATTTATAAGTATTTCTGCAATGGGATGAGTCCTTTGTATATGACAAGGAGTTGTCATATACTTCATCTGAAGTTTATGTTTGGTGGTACTTTAATATGTATCACACGTGTACTGCTGGTAGTTTATAGTCCTTGAGTCATGCGTGACCACATTCCACACACTGTTCTCTCCTTGCAAGCTTCAAGGCCGTCCCCTGCCTGCAGGCAGGCCCTTTCTAGTTTTAGTTCCTGACAAGGAGAGGGGAGACAGGACCATAGGAGATTACCAGTGGAAAATGAAGGGACTCAGTGGGCTAGGTCCAGGAGAATAGAGTCTCACTTTATTCATGCCAGCAGTGTGCTTTTATACCAAAAGTTATTGTGCTCTGGGCAAGGAAGTGTGGGGCAGGTGGAAGGGAGGGGTGAGTAACCTTGGCTCTAATTGGGGTGCTGCAGAGCTCCTGTTTGTGCAAAGGTAAATTAGAGGTGACATTTTTGCTCAATGCCTTAAGGGAAGGGGCTATCTGGTTCTGTAGCTTTGCAGAAATAAGCGAAGCAAGAAAAGATTGTAATATTCCGAATTCTGGAGCTACAGATAACTCACAGAGGCAACTAAATGCCCACAGAGATATCAGATAACTCTAGGAGGTTTTACAGGACAGGTCTTACAAGTTCTTGCCTCAAGCCAGGCAAAGTTTCATTTCTACAGTGTACAGACTTCCACTAGATGTTCTCCCTGGACTAGGCTCACAGCTTCTTGACGCTGCGAGTCTCAGCACTGCCCCCCAGAGGCCAGCTGGTTAACAGTCCCCAGACTTGAGCCGTAAGCAGGGAGGGGAGGGAACAATGGGAGTAAACCCGAGAAAAAAGAAAGAGAACGGACTTCTAGAGACCAGGAGGAAAAGGCTCATTTTATTGATGCCAGTAATGTGTTTATATACTAAAGCTACTGTGCTCTGGGCAAAGAAGTGGGGGCAGGAGGGTGTGAATAAGGGAGCCATCTTGGCTTCTCCTGGGGGCAGCAGGACTGCCTGTTGTGTGTATAGTAAACTGGAGGTGTGACATATGCTCTATACATCAAAGGAGAAAGCCCTTAGGGTCTCGAACTTCGCTGAAGCAGGCAAGGCAGAAATACTACATTATCCCGACCCCATGGAACTACTAGATAACCCAAGGAGGCTACTTACATGCCCACAGTGATTACCAGATAACTCACAGAGGCTACCAGGACAATGTTTTGCAGATTCCCACCTCAAGCCAGACAAAGTCTCAGTCCCACAGAGTTGTATAACCAGATCAGGGAAACATCACAACAGACAGCAAAATGTTCCAGAACACTATAAAGGAATAATTTAAAAACATACTCTAGTAAATTTGAAAACCTAAAAGAAATGATGTATACTTAAAATCATGGACACTTCCAAAGCTAAACCAAGAAGAGATCAATACCCTAAACAGACCCATAACACATAAAGAAATTGAAGCAGTAATATGAATCCTCTCAACTAACAAAAAAGCTTGCATGGAATTACTGCAGAATTATATGACATATTTAAAGAAGATCTACAAACAATATTGTTTAAATTATTATTTAAAAAAATAGAAACAGAGGGAGAACTCCCAAATTCTTTCTATGAATCAGGCCTCACTCTAATACCCAAACAAGATAAAGAAACCACTGTAAAAGAAAACTATGCACCAATATCCTGAATGAACACAGATGTATCTCTGGAATAAAGCTGACTTGATTGTGGTGGATGATCTTTTGGATGTGTGCATTCATGTGGTCTGCAAGTATATGGTTGCAAATTTTTTGCATCTATGTTCATTAAGGATACTGGTAAGACAATAAATGTTATAAATCATAAAAATCACATGGTCATCTCAATTGATACAGAAAATGCCTTTGATAAAATTCAACATGCATATAAGTTAAAAGTCCTAGAGGGAATTGGGCTGGACGAAACATGCCTCAACATAATTAATGCTGTATGAAACAAACCCACAGCCAACAGCATTATAAATGGAGAAAAACCAGAAACATGTCTCCACTCCTTTTTTTGTTTTTTTTTTTTTTTGGTCTTTTCGAGACAGGGTTTCCCTGTAGTCCCAGCTGTCCTGGAACTCACTCTGTAGACCAGGCTGGCCTTGAACTCACAAAGATCTGCCTGCCTCTGCCTCCCAAGTGCTAGGATTAAAGGCATGCACCACCATGCCCGGCTCCACTGCTTTTTAATACAGTGCTTGAAACTCTTGATAGACTAATGAGATACGAGAAGGAAACAAAGGAGTACTATTTACAAAAGAAGAAATAAAATCATCCCTTTTTGTAAATATAATAGTACAACTAAGACATGACAAAATTCCACCAAAAATTCCCCCAAAATGATTAAAATTTTCAGAAAATTGGCAGGTTATAAAATTAGTCTAAAAATCTGTGTCCGTTCTATATACCAATAATAAGTAGGTGGGGAAAGAATATATGGAAACACTCCCATTCACATTAGCCTCAAAAATAAAAATAAAAAATCTTAGAATATACTTGAGTAAAGACATTAAAGACATCTATAATGAAAATTTTAAATCTTCAAAGAAAGAGATTGAGGAAGAAACCAGAAGATGGAAATACCTCACATGTTCATGGATTGGAATTATTAATAATGTGGAAAATGACCACCCTACCAAGAACAATATGTAGATTCAATGCAACCCAATCAAAACCCCCATGACATTCTTTATAGATTTAGAAAAAAAATACTAAAATTCTTATGGAAGCACGAAAGACCCTGGATAGGCAAACAACTCTGAGCATAAAGAGCAATGCAGAGAGATTACTATACTAGATTTCAAAATATGTTACTGAGGTATAGTCATAAAAACAGCATGGTACTGACACAAAAATAGACCCATAGATCAATGGAATATAACTGAAGACCCAACTTGAGTGCATGCAGTTTCAGCCACCAGATATTCAATAAAGGGGACAACAACAGTCAATGAAGGAAAGACAGCATCTTCAGCAAATGGTGCTGGCAAAAGTGGATCTCCACCTGTAGAAGAATGAAACTAGACCCTTATCTTTCTCCTGGCCCCAAAGTCAATTCTAAATGGATCAAAGACCTCGGTGTGAAACCTAAAACTTTGAAATGCTTAGAACATTGGCAGCAATCTATAAGATACAGGTGTAGGAAAGGACTTTCTAATTCAGACTTTGGTTGCACAGGAATTAAGGTTAATGATCAATAAATGGGACTTCATTAAACTAAAAAGCTTCTGTATAGCAAAAGAAAGAATCAAATAAATGAAGAGAAAACCTCCAGAATGGGAGAAAATGTTCACGAGGGACACATCTGTCAGATAGTTAATATCCAGCATATATAAAGAAGTCAAAAAACCAAAGAATTTAGAAACAAATGGCCCAATGAAAAGAAGCATGAAAGATTTGAACAGAGATGGTTAAGAAACATCTTAAAAAAGTGTTCATTGGGGCTAGAGAGATGACTTAGTGGTTAAGAGCACTGTGACTGCTCTTGCAGAGGACCTGGTTTTGCTTGCTAGCACCCACGTGGAGGCTAAGCACCATCCTTAAGTCCAGTTCCAGGGGAAACTGACATCCACTTCTTGCCTCTGCAGTATGGCACGGCATTAGTGTACTCACTTGTATACACTCATACACATAAAATAATAATAAATACTAAAAAATGTCTCCAACATCCTTAGTAATTAGGGGAATGCAAATTGAAGCCACTTTAAAATTCCATGTTATCCCTGTCAGACTGGCTAAGATCAAGTGAAGAAATGATACAAACTGCTTGACAGGATGTGGTGAAAGGAGAATACTCATTCACTCCTGGTGGGATAGCAAGCTCCTGTAATCACTATGGAAATCAGAATGGAGAATTTTATACCTGAGTACTATAATAATCCATATATATCTCAATATATATATATCTCAATATATATATATATCTCAATATATCTCAATATATATATCTCAATATATATATCTCAATATATATATATCTCAATATATATATATCTCAATATATATATATCTCAATATATATATATCTCAATATATATATATCTCAATATATATATATCTCAATATATATATATCTCAATATATATATATCTCAATATATATATATCTCAAGGTAGCAAGGAGATTTTCCTGGAGCTCTATAAAATTATTTCTCTGTGTCCTGCAACCAAAGTATGTACATCTTCAGGAATAGGTTCTTGCCACCTTATTATAGTAGGCAACTATAGCAATGGGAATAGCCTCTTTTCTTTTTTTTGCCTCCTGGGCCTCTGTGACCAATAACTCAGAGAGAAGTAAATCCATGCCAAGAAGTGAGGTTTTCATTTAATAACTCATGTCTCCTTGGTTTGCATTGCTCACTAGTGTGAGCTATTGTTGTTCAAGCTCATTTAAACACACACACACACACACACACACACACACACACACACATCAGGGGCCTCACAACTGCCTGTAAGTCCCATTCCAGGAGACCCAAAACCCTTGGTCTCCATGAGCACCTGCACTCACACACACATAACCACACACAGGTACACATGGGGGGGTCCCTTTCTTTGAAATTTGGCCAGTCGTGGCCTTCTACCTGCATTGAACTCTATTGTATCAGGAAGCTTCATTGATGAAAATTGACAGATGCACTCAATTTCACTCTGCCCCTCATTCCACTATGTTCCTTTGCGTCTTAGGTGTAGAGGTGTCTCCTAGGATTGGGCATCTTTCAAATGTATATTTTCTGGGTCTGAACAGTTATGAGATTCTGCCCCATCTGTTGCAAAGAGAATCATCTTTGATGAGTGGTATACAGTATGCTTGTCTGTAAATATAAGATTTCATATTTAGTGTATAGTAAGAAATTTTGTTTAGGATATATGTCCTCTCCAGCATTGTGCATTCAACCGAGTTTACAGTGCCACCATGTGATGACATGGAGAGGGTTTTAAATCCAATTAGATAGATGTTGGTTATCCCCCGGATCAGATCACAGTGCCCCTAGGTACGAACAGAGGTAGTTTTCTGCAAAGAGTAAGACTGACTTTTTCCAAGTTTTTATCCCTTTTATATTCTTCTCTCAGTGTTCTAGCTAAGACTTCAAGAATAATATTGACTAGAAGTGAAGAGATTGCATATCCTGTATACTTCCTGATATTGGTGGGAATGGTTAGAGTTTTATTTTCCTTTTAGCATGATGTTGGTTGTAGGTTTGTTTTCTATAACCTTTATGATATTAAAGTGTAGTGTTTCCGTCCTTAGCCTCTCTGTAACCTTTGTAATGAAGGGATGATGGATTTTGCTGAAGTCTTTTCTTTTTATGAAGTTGGGTACTCTTATGTTTGGTGTGTATATGTTTAGGATTGTAATATCTTTTGCTGGTTTTCCTTTAAGCAGTATGAAGTCACCTTTATCTGTTCTAAGTAGCTTTTGCTTGAAGTCCATTTTGTCAGATAACAGAATACTAATACTTCCTTGCTTCTTGTTCCATGCACTTAGAAAACCATTTTCCATCCTTATACCATAAGGCTACTTTTATTGTTGAAAGTAAATTGTGTTTCTTAGAGACTACAAAAAGATGGATCATGTTTTCCAATCTGATCTGCTAGTCTTATGTCTTTTATTGGGAAATTAATAACATTACTATCAAAAGTTATTATTTAAAGACATATAAATTCCCATCATTTTGTTGATTTTTGCTGTATTTTCTTTGTTCTCTTTGATTAGCTGTCCTTGAATTGTTTATTTATTCCCTATGATTGTGTGTGTGTGTGTGTGTGTGTGTGTGTGTTTATCCTTCTGTTAGGAAATAAACATGTCTTTTCCAATGTTGCCTTGGTGGTGATGAATTCCTTTAAGCTCTTTTAATAATGGAAAGTTTTTATTTCTCCTCCAATTTTAATGAATAGCTTTGTTGGATGTAATAGTTTGTGGTTGACAATTGTGGTCTTTCAGAAGTTGAAATACATCTTTCCTAGCACTTCTGTCTTTAAAAATTTCTGTCAAATAATCAGATATTATTCTGATGGGTCTGCGTTTATAATTGACTTGTTATTTCTATTTTCTAGCTTTCAATTCCCTTTCTTTATTTGGTATTTTTGATGTTTTAACTAAAATAGGGAATGGGGGAGTTTCTTTTCTTTGCTGTTGTATAGGTCTCTTGTACCTGAATGAGCATTTCTATCTCTAAGTTTGGAAAATTTCTAAGATTTTAGTGGAAATATTTTCTATGCACTTGATATGCTATTCTTCTTCTTCCATGCTCATAATTTTTCATTGCAACCCAGAACTCTATCATGTTCCTTTAATGTACTGTTTTAAAATATTTCATTGATATTTACTGAGTGCTTCAGACTCTCTATCTTGCCTTCCAGCCCTGATTCTCCTCTGTTTTCTATCTGATCCATTCTGTTGGTTAGGCTTTCCACTGATGCTTTTCGTTTTGTTTTATTTGACTGATTTAGTTTCCATTTTCAACATCATTTTAGTTTTGTTTTTCTTCATTAATCCCACCTCTCTTTATGGGATCCCCCTGTAATACCAGCTGGACTAGAACTTGCTATGTAGACCAGGCTGGCCTCAATCTAACAAAGCTTTGCCTGCCTCTCTGTAACCCATGCCAAACATGCAATTCTCTCTCTTTATTTAATTCTGCATTCATATCTTGAATTTTATTCATTTTATGCAGCTTTTTGTTTTGTTATCTTGGAGTATGTATAGCTTCCTGGAGAGATGGCTCAGTGTTTCAAAACACTGGCTACTCTTGCAGAGGGCCTGGGTTCAGTTCCCAACACCCACAGAGCAGATAACTCCACTTCCAGGGTGGACTCTTCTAGCTTCTATTGCATATATATATATATATATATATATAGTGAGAGAGAGAGAGAGAGAGAGAGAGAGAGAGAGAAAGAATATATATGCAATAGAATATGCATA
Source organism: Rhizomys pruinosus (assembly GCA_009823505.1). NCBI lineage: Eukaryota > Metazoa > Chordata > Mammalia > Rodentia > Spalacidae > Rhizomys > Rhizomys pruinosus. The sequence continues at coordinate 349,154 of VZQC01012117.1, forward strand.
TATGTATATATAAGCAAAACACTCATAAATATATATGGAAAACACTCATAAAATAAAAATAAAAAATTTAAAAGCAAATTAAATGAAGGGTTGATATAAACAAATGCTGTTGAAAACGTTGTGTCTATTGGGCAAAATTGGATATATGATCATTCCAGTGTAATATTACATTCAGATAGCCATCCATTTATCATTTGTTATTCTCACAATATCTGTATGACACATCTTGTATGCACCCTAAATTTTTGGATGAATACTTTTTCTTACTATAGTTTAATATCATTTACTTAAGATTTTTCCAGAATATCAAGTCACAAACTGCACCAGATGATAAGCAGAATTGAATTTAAGACTTTTAATTGTGTTTCATATCATTTTGTATTTGATGAACTTTAGATTATTATTTCAAACACAATGTTGTGTTACATTATAGAAAAAACCCCAAAGCTATCTGTGATTTTCCACTCTCAATTTTTAAAAGTTTTAAAGGATATAATTACTTTGACTAACTGTAATAGAATTTTATTTTCTTTAGAAATTCAACTTTCATTTGATGATCTCCTGATGCCACACAAAGCCAAGTACAGATGTGACAGTGACTTGGTAAATTATGTCTGCCATCTAAGCCATATAAGATTCAATCACATGAATCTCTACTCTAATGTGAATTTAGTTTAAATTTGATTTTTTTTACTACTTACGAATATAATTTACCACTATATTGTTAAACACAGTATTCAGATCAGAACTCAGGATAAAATAAGAATATAATTGATATTTATAAATGAAATTAAATACTAAAGTGGTTTAAGAATGCTATAAATAGATTTTTCAGGACTTATTGAAAAGACTATATTATAAAATGTAATAGTTAAACTCACAGAATTTGAAGCTAAGACCCTGTTGCTGAAGACAGGATATACTTCAGACAGAGGACTAGTAACAATTGAGCTGGAACTGACCCAGAAGCCTTCTCTCTGAAAACTAGCTCTCATAACTCTAGAGGATACTATGCAAGATTTTAAGAGAAAAAAATGTCAATTAATGGTCCAATCTGGGCTTAAAATCCTAATAACCACAGCAATAACAGGCACTGTCATATAGGGGTGACTGACAATTATCTAATTGGACTTAAAGCCCTCTCAGTGGGAGGGAACTCATGGGTGGTACTGTATACACAGCCACATACACATGGCCGGAGGGGTCATAGATCCTAGAGAAAGCTCTACGTCTGTCATATCTCTAGACAAATGAAATTTCTTACTGTATGCTAAATACGGATCTATATATTTACAGATAAGTATATCATGCACTACTCATCAAAGCAGCTTCTTTTTGTAACAGATGGAAACTATTAAAGGTCTCTACAACTGGTCAAACACAAAGACTATGTCTGAGAGATGCCAGCATTAAGTGACACATCTATCGTGGAACCTCTACACCTAAAGTTTATGGAACATAACACTCCTACTGGCAAATGTTCCTTATGTAACAGATGATGATGAACACAAAATATCATAACTGGCTATGGTGTAGAGAATAAGAAACTACAGATTGTGTTTATCTGGATAAGACTTCTATATTAAGCCTCAACTGCCTTTGGCTCAGGAACCATTAGAGAAGAGTGGGTGTAAAGTCTGTAAGAGCCAAGGTTGATAGTTGAACATAAAGAAATAGAGGCTTTCAGGTCTCTGGATTTTGCTCATATGAACCTGAAGCAATTTTGACGGCATGCACATTACCCATACTGTCTCAATCAAACTTAAACCCAGCATAGAACTGGGGAAATGGGCAACAGGCACAAATCTTAAGCAAGGAACTATGGAGAACTGATTAGAGTTGGCTGAGGGAGAATAGATCTCCTTTAAGGGAATGAGTCTGGATATCCTGACTAGAGTCCAGTGGATGAACTTGTATCAAGGGACATCTGGGCACAAAATCTTGACCAGATAGGCCTTAATATATATGACACAAGGCATGAAATCCAGTGAGGGGGTGCTTAAGATTTATTGTAGGAAATGCACAAAATTCAATAGAAACACTCATGAAAACGCGATAGTAAGGTAGGTGGGATGTCTCTGTGGTTAAGAGAACGTACTGCTTTTTCAGGGACCTGTTGGGTTCCCAGCATCCACACAGCATCTCACAGCCACACATGACTCCTATGCCAGGAGATCTGGCTCCACTTCTTACCTCTGCAGGACCAGGCTTGCATATGGTGCAGACACATACATGCTGACAAAACACTCATACACATAGAATAAAATATATAAACATTGCTTTAAAGGTAACTGATGAGGATAAAAGATAATTTATTGATGATATAAGATGATTCTTATATTCCAAAGGAGGGAAACAATAGTCTTCTATTTACAGAACAGTTTAGAATCTGATACATTTTAAAGATACATGGACACTCCTAGAAGTCTCTTGAGATTTACAACTTTTGAAGCATAGCCTTAATGTCTCAGTGTGTTTCTGTCTTTTACTCCAAAGTTACTGAAACTTTGTATCCTTCACTCTGCTGATTACCATTTCTGGGAATATCACCTGTGAGTGCAGGGCATGCAGAGTTGGCATCTCCCTGCTGGTTGTACTGATCCACTGTCACTAATTTGTCATTTTCAGAAGTGTTCACTCTCACAGATATTTCAGCATGGTAGATTCATGGGTCAAAGTGTAAAAGCAGGTTACCCAGGGGTAGAAGCAGATAATGGGCATTTTATTTCCCAGACATCTCTCCTTTTAAAGCTGTTATTCTGAAAGATTAGACAGGTAACCCCCAGTCATGATTTTGATTCCATAAATTGAAATAGGTTGTAGTACTTAGTCACATATATACATGAAGTTAATGTTATGTGATTTTCCTACTGAGGTGCTTTCTTAACCTTTTTCAGGCTCTTATCTCAAGTCTGCTGTGAACAATTTCTCACAGACATCTGTTAAATTCTGTAAATCTATTGACTAATAATTAATGAGCACATCTAAAAACTTACCTCATTAATCTACTAGTTAGTAGAATTAAGAATCTTGACAGTAGAATTATATTAGTTTTCCTAGTTTAGCACCTTGCTAGATACTAAACACACATAAAGTCCATGACTGGTCAAATAAAACTAAGTATTATAACAAAATTATGACCTTTATAATAATATCTGTACTGTTATAATCTGTAAGCATTCCTTATGGCCTCTATTTTTGAAGTCTAAAATCAATTAAATTTTGTTAGAAATTTGTTATATTAAAGAAACATTAAATAAACTATACAAATAATGGATATAAGTCAGTAAGTATATCAATCTTTGTTAAAATTATGTCTGTATTTTAGACCAAAACCCACTTCTGGCTGCTAAAATCAAAAGTTGCCTATTGTTTATCTATGCCAGAACTGCTCCAGGTATGTACAACAGGAGCTTCTGAACATCTTCAATCAAAGGAATTTAGAAAATCTGTTTTAATTTGGAATCTTAGGCACCAAATATTTCAATCTATGAAATAAAATCTTTTCTCTATATTTTCTTCCAAAAGCATTGTTGTTTCAGGTCTTATATTTCAATCTTTCACAACATCAATTTTTTTGTTTATATATAAGATACACATTCGTTTTCATCATTTTGTATATAGATATCTAGATTTCTGAACACCATTTACTAGAGACCATTTTCTCTATTGTGTGTTATAGGAACATTCATGGCAAATTGACTGACAGTAAAATCCAATTCCTAGGTATATATACAAATGAACTGAGAATGGCATGTCAAAATGAAAACAGCTCTTGCAGGTTAATTTCAGCATCATTTCCAAACATCAAGGTATAGAGAAAGCCTAAGTGTCTATCATGGGGGAAGAGATAAAGAGCATTCAAATACTCAGAATGGAACACAGTAATTTAGAAAGAAGGACCTTTTGGCATTTAAGATAACATGTATATACCTGGAAGATATTGTGTTGACTTAAAGAAGTCATGAAAGTAAATACAACTATTAATCACCAGTATGCCAAATCATCATCAATAACAGCTCTAGGGGAAGAAAGCAAATAGAAGAAATTTCCAATTGGGATAAGTACAGATTTTTTCCTTAGGTTGAAGTTTATATTTATATTTGATAGGTTATATTTATTTTGACTTATTCTAAACTTTAATTTTGACTTTTTAAGAGAAATATTTGAATCTGTTTTACATTCTGGTCTGTGAGTATTTGGAACATTCTAGTCAAGGAATCACTCTGCTCTCTTATTTCCTGAGAATCACCATAAAGGTATATTTCCTTTCCTCTTCATTATTTCAGTAATATTTGAAATACAAATATTTTCTCTACTGCTGTAAGTTTCTAAGTTTCACAGTAATGACTGGCTAGCACATAATCCTGCATGACTGGTTACTTTGGAACTTGGTGATTTATTATGTTGGTTTAATTTTTAAAAAATAGAGTCCTCTTCATTGTAGCTGACCTAACACAAAATTCATTGAATAATTAAGCATTATGATCAAAGGACATTATGTACAAGTATGAAACATCACTATGAAATCCATTATTTTACACAGTCAGTAATTGCTAAGAAGGAACACTTTTCACCCTAAAATATAATTCTAAATACTGTCAAAATCTTTCAACTCTGCTTCTCTATGGATCACACTCATCCTTGGTGGTTGAGCTGCTTCCCAGAAACAGAGATGGAAATTTGAATAAATAGTACATCCTCAAATGCAAGAAGTACAGTCCCACCCATTCAAATATTTCAAACATCAAGATCTGTCTATATAAGCATTAAAATAAAATGTTTCTTCCAATATACACTTATTATCATTTATATATTGATATATTGGTATATTTTGATACATGAAACTGTTTTTCATAAATCCATGGTTGGTCTCTGTCCTAACATTGTGCCATAGCTGTGATTACACAGGATGAACAAACTTTTGGTTTCCATGGTGATATATTTTCCAGTGACTTTGGAATTATGTTGGGGATGGTTTATAAGATGGAATTAATTCACGATTGAATAATATAAAATAAGTAATTATAATTTTACAGCAACACCAGAAACTTTTCCAAGCTAAAGTATACAAAACAGAAATGAATAAAAACCAATCAAAAGAGACGCCAGAATAAATGGTACATTATCAAGTGACAAAATGTGTGTGTGTGTGTGTGTGTGTGTGTGTGTGTGTGTGTGTGCTCTTAGGGGGAGAAATAATGAGATAGAGAAGTTCTGGAAGAATGAAGATAGCCTGCTAGAAGAAAATTTTGAAGATTTTTTTAATATAAAATCTCTTATTTTATTTTATTTAATTATTTTTAAAAAAAATTTTTATTAATTTTATTTATTTCTGTATGTGTATGAATGTACTGTCTGCATGCAAGTCTGTGCACCCGTGTCGTGCAACGCCGCGGAGTTCAGAAGAGGGTCTCGGATTCCCCTGGAACTGGAGTTCTCCTGGAATTGGAGTTTCAGACGGTTCTCAGCCGCCATGTCTGTGTATGAATGTACTATCTGCATGTAGGTTTGTGCACCCATGTCGTGCAATGCCGCGGAGGTCGGAAGAGGGTGTCGGATTCCCCTGGAACTGGAGTTAAAGACGGTTTTCAGCCTCCATGTGGGTGCTGGGGATCGAACCTGGGTCCTCTGCAAGAGCAGTCAGTGCTCTTAACCACTAGGCCATCTCTCCAGCCCCGAAGACATATTTTCTAGAGTGGTTCCAAATAGCATAAAAATTAACCTACAAATTCAATGAATTTGTGAAATCCTGTACCCCAAATGAAATGTAACACAAAATGTATTTATACATAGAGAAAAATATTGTTTAAAAGAGCAACGAAGCAATCTGAATTTTAGAAATACCTAGAAAGGAGCAATAAAACGATCATTAGCTTCATAACAGATACAAAGGAAAGGTAGAAGAATAGGAAATATTTTTATATTTGTAAAATGCATAAAGAAAAACTGTCAACACACAATCTGAGGCACATGGAAATATCCTTCAAAAATGGTTACATAAAGATATAGTCAGATAAAAAAAATGAGAAAATATACTGAAAATACTACACAATATGAAATGCACAAAAGATTATCTTCCTGTTGAAAGGAATCCCTTTGTTAGGAACAGCAGAAATTCAAGCTGACAAATGAACAAATAAATATGATGTTTCTTCCATTCTTAAATTATTTAAAGATAGATTATGGAGCTTAGCATGGTGGTACACAGCTTTATACCCAGAATTCAGGAAAAAGAGGCAGGCGGATCTCTGTGAGTTCAAGCCCAGCCTGGTCTATATTGTGAGTTCCAGGCCAGATGAGGCTACACAGAGACCCTATCTCAAAAAGACCAACACATAAATAAATAAGTAAATAAATAAATAAATAAATATTGATGAATTATCAATTAAATGGAAAGTGCCTTCTGGTGTTTATGAAATACAACTTCAAATTTAGGAGGCAGTAGCGTGGATATGCTTATGATCTTCGGGTCCTCTCTGACTCCACATGAAGTGAACTGATGGCAGAGAAAAGTAAAAGATGGATCATACAACGCTGGAAAAGACAGGAAAGCTGTAAATGAGTGCTTCACAGCAGAATTCTATAAAACATTTAACGAAGTCTTAAATCCATTAGTGCTCAAACTGTTTAGAATGGTACAAACAGAGGGAAATCTCCCAAATTCCTACCATGAAGCCAGCATCACGTTAATACCAAAATGAAACAAAAGACACAACCAAAAAAAGAAAATTATAGACAATCTAGTTAATGAACACAGATGCAACAATTCTCAACAAAATACTGGCAAATTGCATACAGACCTATGTCAAAAAGATTGTCCATCATGATCAAGTTGTATTCATGCCAGAGATGCAGGGACTATTCAACATATATATCATAAATCAAATAAATGGACTGAAAGACAAATATCATATGATCATATCAAGTGATGCAGAATAAGCCTTTGACAAGATCCAGCATCCCTTTATGTTTAAAATTCTAGAGGGAATTGAACTGAAGGGAAAATTCCTCAATATAATCAAAGCCATATAGAACAAACCCACAGCCAACATCATCCTAAATGGAGAAAAATTGGAACCATTTCTCTCAAAGGTGGGAACCTGGCAAGGGGGCCCTTTATTGCCACTCCTCTACAATATAGTGCTTGAAATGCTTGCTAGGGCAATAAGGCAAGAAAAGGAAATTAAAGGAGTACTAATTGGAATAGAGGAAGTCAAAATATCCCTTTTTGCAGATGATATGATGGTTTACCTGAGGGACACTAAAAACTCCACCAGAAAACTACTAGAAACAATTAAGAGTTTCAGTACAATGGCAGGAATCAAAATAAACCTAGAAAAAAACAGTAGCTTTTCTTTACACCAACAAGCAACTGGAGAAGAACTAAGGAGAACATCCCACTCACAATACCCTCAAAAAGAAAAAAATCTAGGAACATACCTAGCCAAAGACACCAAAGATCCTTACAAGGAAAATTTTAAACCCCTGAAGAAGGAGATGGAAGAAGACACCAGAGGATGGAAAGACCTCCCATGCTCATGGATTGAAAAAATTAATATAGTAAACATGTCAATTCTACCCAAATTAATATACAGAATCAGTGCAATCCCAATTTAAGTCCCAATGGTTTCTTCACAGACTTGGAAAAAAACTCTTTAAATGCATATGGATAAACAAAAGACCCCAAATAGCTAAAGCAACCCTGGGCAAAAAATGCAATATGTGGATGAGGGGATCACCTTACCAGACTTCAAGCTATATTACAGGGCTACAGTCATAAAGACAGCCTGATACTTGCACAAAAACAGACCCATTGAACAATGGAACAAAATTGAAAATCCAAACGAGCTCATATAATTTCAGCCACATCATATTTGACAAATGGCCCTAAAAAGCTCAATGGAGGAAAGAGGGCATCTTCAGCAAGTGGTGCTGCCAAAAGTGGATCATCACTTGTAGAAGAACACAATTAAAACCCTACCTCTCACCCTGTACAAAAATCAACTCCAAGTGGATCAAAGACATCAACGAGAAACCTGAAACTCTGAAGGAGATAAGAAGAAAATTTTGGCAGCAACCTACAAGACATAGGGGTAGGAAAAGGCTTTCTAAATCAAACAGCAGCAACACAGGAAATAAGGTCAGCACCTGACAAGTGGGACCTCATCAAACTCAAAAGCTTCTGTACAGCAAAACAAACAGTCGAGGAAGTGAAGAGAAAACCCACAAAGTGGGAGGAGACCTTTTTCAGTGATACATCTGACAGAGCATTAACATCCAGAATATATAAACTACTCAACAAAGAAGAAAACAACTCACTCAAATGATAGCAAAGAGCTGAACAGAAACTTCACCAGTGAGGAAGTAAAAAATGGCTGAGAAACATTTTAAAAAGTATTCAACATCACTAATAATTAAGGAAATATAAATTAAAACCATTCTAAGATATCTCACTCCAATAAAAACTGGCTAAGATCAAGAAAACAAAAGACACCAAATGCTGGAGAGGTTGTGAGGAAAGGGGAATACTCATCCACTGCTGGTGGGAATGTAAATTCATACAGCCACTGTGGAAAGCAGTATGGAGAACCCTTAACAGACTCAAAATGTATACCACCTGACCCAGCAATACCACTCCTGGGTATATACCCAAAAGTGTCATCCTACCACAAAGATACATGCACATCTATGTTTATTGTAGCTCTCTTCACAATAGTGAATAACTGGAACCAACCCAAATGCCCCTCAACAGACGAGTGGATAACAAAAATATGGTACATCTACACAATAGAGTTTTATGCAGTGGTAAAGAAAGATGACATCATGAACATGCAGGCAAATGGATGGAACTTGAAGCCATTATGCTAAGTGAAGTAACACAGTCCCCAAGAAACAAATGGGGAATGGTTTTCCTCTTTTGTGGATGCTAACATCAAATCCCCCAGTTGAAAGGCAAGCTGAGGAGTGTTATTGTAATATTCCCTTTTATCTGAAAGCAACTATCCTGCTATAATGTGAATCTCTTAATGGGCCCTACAATTAACTTCCCACTTATTTTCAGACATTGTAATTACCGAATATGGGTGGAAGGTATGTATTCATATTTTAGAGTGATATAAAATTAAATGGAAAATTGAATTCCTAAACATATTTTGGAATTAACAGAGAGTTTAGTTCCTGAGGACATAATTCTGGTACATACGTGATGTTTATATAGGCATATTTTGGAGCAATACAAATGAGAAGGAACAACAACATAAGGACTGGGTCAAAGAACAGTTAAATTCTGCCCCAAACAATAAACCTCTGCAGAGAAAAACTTTAAAAAGACTGAGAGAAAGATGCAGGACATGTGTGGCAGAATGCATGAACTGGGGTTGGGCGGGGGGTGGGGTGGAGGAAACAGGGAATATGTCTAAATTGAACCAAAAATGATGTATGAAATACATATGACATCAATGAAAGTATTTTATTTTAAAAAATTCAATGAATGTAATAAACGCATAAAGTAACCAATAAATCTAACTAGATCAACAAAAGAGTCAATAAACCTAAGTGGAGATGAGTCAAATAAACAAATAAACCAATACCCCACCCCCTTAAAACAAGCCACAGTAAGATAAGCCTGAGCTAAACAATGGTAAGTCATGTTAAAAATAAATCAAATAGCCGGGCGTGGTGGCACACGCCTTTAATCCTAGCACTTGGGAGGCAGAGACAGGCTGATCTTTGTGAGTTCAAGGCCAGCCTGGTCTACACAGTGAGTTCCAGAACAACTGGGGCTGCAGAGAGACCCTGTCTCGAAAAGACCAAAAAAATAAATAAATAAATAAATCAAATAAACATTTGCTTCAAATTATTAGAGGCATTACTGAAATAAGTTTGTCTTAGCAATTCCCAAAAAGATTGAAAATAGAACTACTTACTCTCTCATTCCTGGGGATGTACCCATAGATCTCCTTGCCTTACCATAGAGATATTTGCATCCCATGTTTATTACTGCTTTATTCACTCTTGAAAGAAAATGGAAGTAGTTGTCCATCAGCAGATGAACAGATAATGAAGTCTGCTACATTTATAAAATGGAATATTATTCATCTCTAAAGGAAATGGAATCATGAAAATCACAGGAACATAGGTGGACCTAAATTGTATAACATTAAGTAAGATGCTTAATCACAGAAGGTCAAAACTACATATTCCCCTTTATTTTGAACCCAGAGAACAATGTATGCATACACATATGTAAGCAAATGCATGTGTGCATATATTTCAAAGAGTGATAAAATGCAATTTTAAAATCACGCAAGTTATAAAATAAAGATAATTATATTATAGTATAGAATATATATAATAATATTGCACTTTGTGTAAGTCCTTTGAATCCTATCTCAAGGTACTACATATTTTAATGCAAAAATAAGTTATTGTATAGGTAGTGTCCATATGTGGACTTTCACCTGGGACTGTATAACCTTACAGGGAAGTTTGGAATTAAATTTTTTCCCATTCTTTGAATAATTATTTTGCTATATTTTTTGCAAATTTTAATAACCTGAAAAGTAATTGCAAAGTAAACATAAAGAACTACTAGATATAAAAATAATCATTGAAGGTTAGAGAGATGGTTCAGTGATTAACAGTGCACTGGCTGTTCCTAAAGAAGACTGAGGTTAGAATCCCAGCACCTGTGGGAAAATCCAATTTGAATTGTGGGCTAGTTCTCAACTAGGACCCCTCAGGGCACCATGTGAGAGTCATGGGATTTCTCTGACCCTGCCACAAGAAGGAGCAAGCAAGGTAGCCCAAGTACATGATGCTAGCTGGAGCAGCAGTATGTAGTGGCACGGAACTGGGGGTCTGTGATTGGCTCTGGGAGCTAACGTCATTTTGCTTATAAAAGGGAGTTGTAGCAAGCAGTAAAATGAATTATCCATTACCATCATTACACAGAATTACTGGCTGTTATTTCTGCATGCATATGAGCTGAAGCAGGCCTGAATTTCAAGTGTCCAGTGGGTTGGACAGCAGTCTATCAGACCACCAACCTGGGTAGCTCGTCTGGGGCTGGAAGGGGATCTATCAGATCTTCAGCTGTGAAGTGAATTGTGAGTGAATGCAGGCTGAAGACTGGCCATCAGCCTTCAGCCTGAAATTCCTGTCCAGAGGCCAGCAGTCTTTGGGCAGGTGGAAAAGCACAGCCAGGATGGGAAAAGTTCCATTCTCCCAGGCTAAGGACCTAAATTGGAAGTACCTCTCAGGTCGGGTTACAGAAGTAACTGACTGACCTCTGTGTCGAGGGCGAGGGGTCAGTCCACTACAGTGGCCTCAGGCAGGCACTGTGTCCCCCTTCCCTTAGCAGGACCATGCTGCACCTGTTCTTAGCAAGAGAAGCTCCCACAAGCACCCACATAGAGTCTAACAACTATGAGTCTTCTAATTTCTATAGGCACTGCATAACTTAAGTGCATATATATATGTATATATATTTGTGTGTGCATAACATTTATACATATAAAATTAAAAATAAATAAAAAAATTAAAAATACAAAGAATGGTGTAATGCAATACCTCAAATAGAGTACACATTAAGTTAGATGCTATCACCGATAAAAAGAGTCTCTTCATAATAAGAGATTACTGGTTTGTCAACAAATGATAAATGATGTGATTGTGAGTGTACAAAGTATCATAAAGATCAAAATTAATTCAAGCAAAATCAGAGTTGACTAACTATAGAAACAGACATATTAATAATTATAGTTGAAATTGTTAAAAATCTTATTTATCTCTGCATGTTGACCACTGTCTGTAATCCTTGCACTTGGTAGTTTGAGTTAAGAGGATCAGAGTTCAAGACTAGCTTCCTCTACATAGGAGTTCAAGATGTGCTACCACTTGCCAGTTGTGGTGGTGCACACCTTTAATCCTAGCACTTGGGAGGCAGAGGCAGGTGGGTTTCTGTGAGTTCAACGCCAGCCTGGTCTACAGAGTGAGTTCCAGGCCAGCTGGGGCTATAGAGTGAGTTCTGGGCCAGCTGGGGCTATAGGGAGACCCTGGCTCGAAAAGACAAAAAAAAAAAGAGAGAGAGAGAGAGAGAGAGAGAGAGAGAGAGAGAGAGAGAGAAGATGTGCTCCCCGAGACTAGTTCTCATAATAATATTAAAATAAAGTTGTAACAATACTCCAAAGGAATTTTATAAAATTAGCCATATTTATAGAACACATTTCATAGATTTGTATTGAGTGTTTGTGATAGTCATACAGTAAAATTTGGTAGAATTTGGATTTCCTCCCCTATTTGTAGCCCCTGCCCATTTCAATGCACTCTATTACATATAGAATAAAGACAATATAGTATGAGATTTATGTCCCAAAACATCTTTCAGTGTGAAAGCCTGGTAAACCTACCAAGAATCCCATGGATGAAAATGACTGTCTCCCCCTCCCAGCAGCCATCTGCTGCCACCATTTCCTTAGGTTGAGTTGGAGCTTCTTACACACTTCATCATGTCTATGTTAGGATTATTCCTGGTTTGATATTGCATGGTGTCACCATTGCATAACTGAGCAGCTGTCTGGAAAACTCTGTTTCCTTGTGGTCATCCACCACATCTGACTCTTAAAATCTTTCCATCTCCTCTTCAACAATGACCCCTGATTTTTGTGAGGATGATATTTGAAATAGATTATTTAATCAGGGGTAAGCACTCTGCTGCTTCATGTTTTCTACACATTGGCCAGTTGTGGGTTCCTGTATTTATCACTCTCTTAACTGAGAGATTTATTAATCTATGGGCATAATAATAAATCATTAAGCATTGGTTTAATACGATAACTACTTCATAGAAAAGAAGTATTAGTTTCTCCCTTATGTCTTGTGATCTATCTTAGGCTATCTATCTATCTAAGATCTATCTATCTTAGGCTCCTAACCCTAATATCGATGTCAGATATGGGCTACAATTGAGGATTTGGATTTTAAATCCAACTAAAGAGTGGTTATTCTCAAGGTATTTGTGCCACCATAGCTCCAGTGGGTGTATCTTGACAGGCTGGTTGTTATTGTCTTTCAGAGAATCACAGTTCAGTAAGGTTAATGATTATTTTTCCTTGTGGTTTCATGCATAAACCTTCCAGCACTATGAACCATAGCCAGAAGAGATGAGTCTCTGAAATCAGTACATATGTTTCTGGGGGATGTGGGGAAATTGGGAGAGTTCAGTTGGGAGGAGAGGAGGGAAGGACATGCATGGTGTGGGAGGAGTCAGGAGGGTTATGGTCTGAGAGAGTGTTATTGGAGAAGGGTGGTAAAATGGGGCACTGGGAGTAAGGAGCAAATAAGAAGGTCAATTGGGAGGAAACTAGGGAACCTGGAAGGAAATGTCATGCCCTGATGACCCCATGAGAAATGCACACACAGGTTCTCAACATCAGTGCATTTATGTACCTGGGGTATATTTGGCAAGGAACACAGTATCAGACAGAAGAGACTTCTCTTTGACTGTTAACTGAAAGTGGTCCAGGAGACTCCCAAAATATCACAGGCTATTTCCAAAGCTCTCAGTTATCTCCAATAATTAATATATAAGAAGCTACTGTGTAAGACAGGACATACTTCAACCATAGGACTTAGAGCAATGGATCAGGAACTGAACTGGAAGCCTTCCAACTTAAGTTTAGCTCTTACAAACCTAGAAAACAATATGCAAAATGTTAAGGAAGAAGAATAATTAACTGTTCAACCCATCCCTAAAGGCTAAGGACATAACAATCAGCATGGCGAGCTACCTCTATTGGTGCAATGGAGGCAATGATATCTGAGGGGTGTCCAACAACTATAGAATTGGATTTAAAGCTCTCTTGATGAGTGACACTGAAATTGTAGACAAATACACATGTCTAGAGAGGATGCAGATCATTTTTTAATTATTTTTTTAGGATGTAGATCTTAAAGAAAACTATAGGTATATTATATAGCTAGACAAGTGAAGCAACATTTGATTTTCACATCAGTATACCGACATCTAAACAAATCCACATGCCAAAAGCACAGCAAAAAAATTACAACTTGGGAAAAGCAAATAATAAATCTCCACCAAACTCTACCAGTCCTACAGAAGACTCCTACAAAGAGATCTCCTTCTTTGTAACCCAGGATGCAGATCTAAAAAAAAAAAATCATAGACAGACTCAAAGAAGTCAAGGAATATAAAGAGAACACAGACAAATAAATCAAAGAACTTGAAAGAGAGAATGATAAACTTAAAGAACAAACAAACAAATGAAGCAAAGAACTAGAAGGAGAGGATGACAAAATCCAGAAGGAAGTGGAAATACTGAAGAAATCACAGGACACAATGAAAAAGGAAATTGAACACTCATCCAGTCAACAGGAAAGGTTGGGAGAAAGCCTCAGTAAGCTGGAGAGATGGCCTAGCGGTTAAGAGCGCCGACTGCTCTTACAGAGGACCCGGGTTCGATCCCCAGCACCCACATGGCGGCCGAGAGCCGTCTGAAACTCCAATTCCAGGAGAACTCCAGCTCCAGGGAAATCCGAGACCCTCTTCTGACCTCCGCGGCGTTGCACGACACGGGTGCACAGACTTGCATGCAGGCAGTACATTCACACACATACAGAACTAAATAAAATTAATAAAAAAAAAATTGGTGAAGCAGAAAATAGAATATCAAGACTGGAAGGTAACATGGAAGAGCTAGAATGCTCAAGCAAAGATTTAGAAAAATTAAAAAAACCCCACAAGAGTGGAATAATCAGGAAATGTGAGACACTATGAAATGACCAAACCTCCACAGCATAGGGATAGAGAAGAAGAAGAATCCCAAGATAATGGTACTGACCAGATTTTCAATGGAATTATAAAGGAATATTTCCCTGAATTGGGGAAAAAGATATACTCATACCGGAAACACATAGAACACCAAATAGGCAAGATCAGAAAAGAAATTCCCCACACCATATCATAGTTAAAATGCTATTCACTCAAAACAAAGACAGAATACTGAAAGCCTCAAGAAAGAAACAATTTACATATAAAGGGAAAACCATCATAATTACAGATGACGTTTTTGCTGCAAAAAATGAAACCCAGAAGAACATGGATCAAAATATTCCCAGTACTAAATGACTATAGATGCCAACCCAGGTTACTTTACCCAGCAAAAATGTCGATTGCAATTGAAGGAGAAAGAAAAAACAAGATGAAAGAATAAATGTCCAGAACACCAACCCTTCAGAAAACAAAAACAATTCAAAGAACAGGGGGAAGGAGCAATTATCCCCGAGCAGCTGGAGAGAGTAATTAATAAGGAGTATAACTGTAGGAATACAAACCTAGATGAAGAGTGCACAAAGAAAACAAATTGAAAGGAAACAATATACATCAATAATAACTTTAAATATTAATGGTCTGAACCCCCCAATCAAGAGACACAGAATAGGAGAATGGATTAAGAAACCGAATCCACCTTTTTGCTATCTACAAGGAACCCATCTCAGCTTCAAAGATAAGCACCAGATTAAGGTGAAAGGAAGGAAAAAAAAAAAAAAACTATTTCAAGCAAATGGTACTAAAAAGTAATCAGGAGTTGCTGTGATGGTTAATCCTGGGTGTCAACTTGACTGGACTAAGGAACAGATAAGAGAAAAAGGATCTTCGGATTGGACTACCTCAAACCAGATGGCACACCCCAAATGTGGGCATTACCTTCTGCTGGCAGGCAGTATTAAAGGCCATGGCAGAGGGAGCTGGTCCCTTTTTTCCTGCGGCTTGCCTCTCTCTCACTGGTGAGGTTGTCTTGCTGCTGTGATCAACCCTTCGGATCCCAGCATGTACTGAGACCGGCAGATCTCCTGGAATCCATCTGGCCTTCAGCACAAGATTGGGACTACTGAGACATCCAGCCTTGCAGACTGAGCAGTTCCCTGGATTCTCAGTCTCTCCAGTGCAGACTCCTTGAACTCTATCACGTGAGCAAATCAATAAATTCTATATAGCTATATATTCATTCAGTTGATTCTGTTTCTTCAGACAACCCTGACTAATACAGTTGCTATTCTAATATCAGAAAAAATAGACTTCAAAGTAAAACTAATCAGAAGAGACAAAGAAGGTCACTACATTCTTATCAAAGGACAATTAACCATGAAGATTTCAAAATCATGAATATATGCTGACCAAACTCCATATATAAAGAGCACCAAACTTTATAAGCACAATTCTGCAGGACCTCAAGGCACAGATTAATCCTAGCATAGGAATAGTGGCAGGATTCAATATCCCACTGAACCCTTTGGACAGATCAACTGGACAAAGAATAAACAGAGAGACATATGAACAGAACAATATGATACAGCAAATGGAACAAGCAGATATCTACCAAATATTCCACACAAACACCAAAGCACCCCATGGAACATACTCCAAAACTGACCATACACTGGAACACAAAAAATTCTCAACAAATACAAAGGATTGAAATAATTCCATGCATTCTATCAGACTACAGTGCAATAAATCTTAATATCAACACCATAAAAATCCCTAATACTTACAAGAAAACCTGGAGACTAAACAAAGTACTCCTGAATAATGAATGGGTTGAGGAAGAAATAAAGAAAGAAATAAAAGCATTCCTGGAACTAAATGAAAAGAAAACATACAACACAACAAAAACTATGGGAAACTTTAAAAGCAGTCCTAAGAGGGAAATTTATAGCCCTAAGAGCACAAATAAATGATCTAACACTGCACATAAAAACACTTGAGATACAGCAACAAATGATCCCTAAACCCAACAGACAGGAAGAAATAACAAAAATCAGAGCAGAAATCAATGAAATCAATGACACAAAGAAAACAATACAAAGAATCAATGATTTCAAAAGCTGCTTTTTATTATATTTTATTTTTTATTTATTTATGTGTATGAATGTACTGTCTGCATGTAGGTTTGTGCAACCTTGTTGTGCAACGCTGTGGAGGTCAGAAAAGGGCGTTGGATTCCCTTGGAACTGGAGTTCTCCTGGAATTGGAGTTACAGATGTTTCTCAGCCGCCATGTGGGTGCTGGGGATTGTTCTCTGGAAGAGCAGTCAGTGCTCTTAACCACTAGGCCATCTCTCCAGCCCCAAAAGCTGCTTTTTTGAAAGGATAAACAATATAGATAGACCAATAGCCCAGTTAACTAAAAGAAAGAAAGCAACTCCAAATCAATAAAATTTGAGATGAAAAGGGAAACATCACAAGAGACAACAAAATATCCAATCATAGGAGAGTACTTCAAAAACCTACACTCTACTAAATTTGAAAACCTAAGAGAAATGGATGAATATCTGAAATCCTGGAAATCAGTAAACCTTAACCAAGAAGAGATTGACAGTTTAAACAGACCCATAATATTTGAGGAAACAAAGAAGAAAAAAAATGACTCACTCAAAAGACAGAGTAAAGAGCTGAACAGAAACTTCACAAGTGAGGAAGTAGAGATAGCCAAGAAACATTTTAAAAAGTGAGTGAAACTGATAAAATGATATTAAATACATGGGTAAAATTACCAAAAATCATACTGCAAACCAATATGAAACTTTCAATAAAATAAGAACTATGTAACATTCCAAGATGACGTCCTACAAAAAAGTCGCTTAATGTCGCTAATAATCAATGAAATGCAAATTAAAACCACTCTAAGATTTCATCTTATTTTGGTAAGACTGACTGGGATCAAGAAAACCAAAGATGCCAAATGCTAAAGAGGTTGTGGGGAAAGGGGAATGCTCATCCACTGCTGGTAATGCAAACTCATACAACCCCTATGGAAAGCAGTGTGGAGAACTCTTAAAAGACTCAAAATGAGCCTACCCCCTGACCCAGTCATACCAATCCTGGGTATATCCCCATAAGACTCATCCTATCACAGAGCATGCATGTCCATGTTTATTGCAGCTCTCTTCACAAAAGCCAAGAGCTGGAGCCAAACCAAGTGTCCCTCAACTGACAAGTGGAAAAAGAAAATGTAGTACATCTACACAATGGAGTTCTATGCAGTGGTAAAGAAAGATGACATCATGAACTTTGCAGGTAAATGGATGGAACTAGAAGCCACTGTGCAGTGAAGTAACATAGTGCCCCCAAAACAAACTCTACATGGTGTCCCTCATTTGTGGATCCTGGCAGCAAATCCCTATTTTTTTTTTTTTTTATCTTTTCGAGACAGGGTCTCCCTGTAGCCCCAGCTGTCCTGGAACTCACTCTGTAGACCAGGCTGGCCTTGAACTCACAAAGATCCACCTGCCTCTGCCTCCCAAGTGCTAGGATTAAAGGCGTGCGCCACCACGCCCGGCGCAATTTGTAAGGCAAACTAAATAATTCTTCTTTGTTTAATTTTATTTCTTTTTCTTTTCTTTCTTTCTCTTTTAGTAACTATAATACATGATGTTACTCCTTAACTTGATATGTAAAGTAGGAATGTAAAGTAATATTTTTTTTCTTTACCAGCATACAACCCTACAGTCAAAATGTGGATATCCTTAAAATGTTTTGGAATCATCCTATAGTATATTTTCAGATGTCATAATTTTAATGTGTGTGCGACTTGCATGTATGCATGTTTTGAACCAATACAAATTGAAAGGAACAACAGCAACAAAATATACTCTAAGAACTGACTGAAATAGTAAAGTTCTGTCCCAAACAGTAAACTCCTGCATCAAAAAAAATTTTTTTAAAGACTGAGAAAAGGATGCAAGACATGCATGGCATAATTCATGAGCTCTGGTGGGGTTGGGGGCATAGAAGCAGTAGTGATTCTACGTTTGATTAAGGAATGTATGAAATGAGCAAAAGTTCAATAAAAATAAGAAAAAAATACTAAAATTAGCCAAAAAAGAATATCTGAGTACAATGTTTGACTGAATAGGTCTTACCATATACTTCAGAATACATGGTGGGGGTTTGAGGGGCTTGGGCACAGTAGGGGTTTTAAACTTGATTGAGAATGTGCTATGAAACTACAAAAGCTATAAAAAATAAAATTAAATGAGAAAAGAGCACATGAGATCTGGTAGGGGGCTATAAAAAGGGTGCAGTTAGGAGAAGGAATCCAAATATGATCAATATATATCATAGAGAATCACAAAATATAATTTAAAGGATATAAACAATCACATCACTCTAGTTAATAGGTTCTCCTCATAGTGACATCATTGAACAGTTCCAGAACCACATTCTGTGTATCCTAGACTTGAGCAATTAAGTAAATATGTGGGAATGCATTAAGTAAAATATAAATCCCAAAGTCTACATTGACATAAATTGATAAATCGGAGGAAAAGTTGTTAACAATAGAAAGCCAAGTAAAATCGTATTTTTGCACATAGTAAAGTATGCTTTGCTCTAAAAAGCCTTTTATATAAATATGTATATCTTGTTTATATCTTTTTACCCAAGCACCATTTGGTAATCTAAATGTATTTTAAAGCCTATTTTGATTCTAATCACGTTGGCAATAAAAATTATAACTTTTAAAAACCTAGCTATTGTTTTCTTTAATTCATTTTCATGTAAACATTTGTTTTCCTCTTTCTTAAGGACTATGAAGTTTTTCTTTGCCAGAATTCATATTGCCTAACTATATTGAACTTTGTTTTTAAAAAATCAAATTCATAAGAAATTTTATGCCATAAATCCATTGATAAAGTATAATTGCTGGTAGGTATTCCTTCTGGTCAGAGAATCTGGGGCTTCAGTCAGGAACAATGTATCTGTCAGGATTCCGATGGGGTAGATCGGACAGTGGTATCCGCTCGTAAGTTGGAGTCAAGTCCCTATTCTGTTTCTCCCGCAGCTGCTAGCAGAGAAGAGCTGGTCTGTGCCTGGCCCAGGTTTCTGCAAAGGGCTGGATCAGGTCCTAGCTAAACACCATATCTGATACCCACAGTAGTTCTGGCTTACTGAGACCATTTTGACCTGGGTAGGAATTAGAAAGTGATTTCTTTCACCTGTGTTATTCTCTCTCACTTTCTCTGAATTAGGACTAAATACCAAGGGGTTTTCATTTGCTTTGCTGTAAAACTGGCAATATTTCCAGATTACAAGATTCTCATGTTCTGTTTAGGATAGACTAGAGATACAAAGACACAGGGGCCATAATCTTTTGTTTACACCTTTTAGAATCTAAGATTCCTAAGTCCGATCATCATTGCCCATTGAGTAATTTCTAAAATAATTATCTACTTTTAGAGGGAATGACCCTGGAAGAAGGAGTTTTTACCAACTCATAAGAACAATCTACATAAAACAAGCTACAACACAATACCCAGCACTGGGAGTCTGCTGTCTTTTACCCAGGGTTCTGTTTATATTTTAGCAATGACTTATTTTTGTAAAAATTAGTTCTTCAGAGTCTTTAATTATTAACATATTAAAACCTCTTATCTAATCACAAAATATTTAGTTAGCATAATTTTATCCATTTATTCTATAATTGTCCATATTTATGCCAACTTTTATGAGAGAGATATTTCATTATCCATTAAAGCATGCATTTTGATAATTATATGCTTTATAAATAATGTCTCCTTAACTAAGCCCTATGTGGTATAATATATTTAGCTAAATGATTGATTTGGAGATAGGCGAGCATTTGGCTTTGTTTATTGATACATCAGATAAACTGGTTTTTGACATCCTAAAAGAAATATTTTATTTTGGTTTTAGAAAGATGATTTAATTTCCAACATAATAAAATATTAAACTGACTCTAAGCTGATGTAGAAAATAAAAACACTTACTTTCTAAGTTTGTCCAAGTGTGAAAATATTTAGTGACAAACAATTGGCTTTGCTTTGTTTGAGACAAGTATGATTTTCTTTAAGCTTTGCTACAATGCTCACATAAACTTCTACTTATTTTATTTATTTCTTTTTGAGAAAGGGTCTCCCAGTTGCCCCAGCTGGCCTGGAACACACTGTAGACTAAATTGACCTTGAAGTCACAGAGATTTGCCTGCCTCTGCCTCCTTAGTACTCAAAACAAATTCCTGTATCACCACATCTGGCTTGCATCTCTCTCTCTCTCTCTCTCGTCTGTGTGTATGTCTGTGTGTCTGTGTGTCTGTGTCTGTGTATCTGTGCCTGTGTGTCTGTGTCTGTGTCTGTGTGTCTGTGTCTGTGTCTGTGTCTGTGTATGTGTAGGCTGGAGGTTGATGTAGGATGTATCCTTACTTTATTTTTAGTAGCAGTGCCTTTGCCTGAATCTGGAACATAGCAATTAATTGCCTGGTTGGCCATGAAGATCTAGGACTCCCCTGTGTCAGCCTTCCTGTTTGTATGATTACAGGTTCATGCCTGGCTTTACCAGGTGCTTCAAATCAGAGGACCTCATGTTTCTATGGCAAACACTTTACTCACTGATCTATCTCTCCCTCCTAGCCGAGGTAGTCTCCTTAATAATCAATTTATTTTTGGTTTTGTGCTTTTTTTAAGCTTAATTGAATTGGGATTTTCATACAATACAATTTGATAGTATTTAGACCCCCATTTACCTGCATCTCCGCTTACTGCCCCCTGCACAATTTAACGTACTCTGTTATAGATACAATATGGCATTCAGAGTCTGATTTGTGACCCCAAGTGTCTTTATTCATGCATTCAATATGGAGCTCAGATAACCTATTAAGAGGCCTCCAGCCAGGTGTGGTGGCTCACGCCCTTAATCCTAGCACTTGGGAGGCAGAGGCAGGCAGATCTCTGTGAGTTCAAGGCTAGCCTGGTCTACAGAGTGAGTTCCAGGACAGCTGGGGCTACAGGGAGACCCTGTCTGGAAAAGAAAAAAAAAAAAAAAAAAAAAGAAAGAAA